>JAOXYL010000036.1:19915233-19944900 GCA_028564955.1 Terapon puta | reverse complement strand
CCGTTTGACATGTCCAGGCTCAAACACCTTGAAGAAAGAGAGACTGAGAAACAGGAAGGCCTCCAGTGAAAAGTGACAAAATAAGAGAAAGCTTCAAAGTAAAAAAAAAAAGGGTTTCTGTGGTTTGAGCGGGTTTTTTAGGGGGGCCGTTTGGAAACAGAAGCAGCCGCCCGCCACCGTTGAGTTGACTCACCAGGTTGGTGATTCCTCCATTTTTGACGTCCTGTCACCCTCCCCGGTCAAGCCTGGACCACAGGTCCTGGCTTCACGACAATATTTTTCTGTGATATTCTTCACTCCAACACTCAAACTGGTTGGCGGTCTAGAAATCCAGATGCTGTAATATTTAAAATTTAGCTAGATTATGTGTTTATGTGTAGATTTTATGTTTTAAAAGTGTGTTTTATTCTCATTAGATAATTTTATTTCGAGTTTTATTTATGACCTGCAGTGTGAAAGTATGAAGAATTGACTGCATGAAGAGGTCAAAGTATTTTCTAGGAAGCGTTTGGTTTAAGATTTTAGGAAAAAATATCCAATAACGTATCAATACTACCAATCACGTCTTGTTTTTCCCATTTGATCAATAGGAACATTGATCCAACGATAGAGTAGACAGTGAGCACACTGCTGCTATTATCTGTAATGATCAAATAATAATCTGTATTGTTCTTTGGTAATTTTCTCACTAGCTTATTGTTTGTAAGCATCATTTAGCTGGTCGTTTTAATATAATCTTGTTATTAAACTACTTTAATTTATGTTACTTCTGTTTTATTTAGTTGCTATCGGGATTAAAATGTTGATTTCATGTAAGTCTTGAAGCAGCATAGAGAAATCAGTGCTTTACAGCAAGCTAGATTTTCATGTGGGCGACTTTTTATTTGCATTAGTTCATGATGTGCTCCACCCCAACCTGAAGATTATCACTCTAAAATATTTAAAAAATAAATCATCTGTGGTCCGTCGTGTACATGGAGACTTTTTGTCCGTCGCTCCAAGTTGTTGTCAACAACTTTTCATGTACACGTGCATGATCCTCCTTGAGTGTGATCACCACTCCAACTTTAATCTGTGTGCACTTTTACCCTGTTTGTTGGTTAATCTCACCAAGACCCGCGGTTCTTAAATTATAATCCAGGTCCCATAGGGATTCCTGGAGTTTTAATTTGGGCTTTTTTGGAGCAAATAGTAGTTTAAGAACCTCTGGTGCAGATTTTTATAAAAAACATGAGCATTAATAAAAAAAAAAAAAAAAGACGTACATGTGTCTTCACCGACATCGTGTATTCTTTTATGAGGTTTGCAATGGAGATGAAGAAAGTGATCAGATCTTTATCCATTGTATAATCGAAACAGAAGAGATTGGTGTTTTTTGTGGTTTGTCAATTCAACATCGAGAGTTGGATTGAGGTCATGGACAGCCTGCTAGATGTCAGTCGGTCCATGTTGTAGTTTGTTGATGGGAGGGAATTTTTAAAATTTTCCTTTGAGCCACCAGCCACCCTCTATTAAAGTCACCTGTATGGAAGCAAAGAAAGGCCAAAACGATTTAGCTTTTTTATAAGCAACTATCAACCTAACAGTGACATTTAACCACCACTTAATGTTCAGATTTTACCATCATTTAGTTGATAACAACATCTTAGATTTGAAAACTGAGTTTATTCTTTTAATTAATGAATTAATTAATGAATTAATGAATTAATAGATTTTTATTATGCAACTGAATAGTTCTATCTGGCTTAATAAAGCCTAAATCTGTTTATGAAATCTCAAATTAGTGATGTCCAAAACAAAAGTTTTGGATAAATATTTTTCAAAATCCAATTTTTCTGAAAATTCTGGTTCATAATTGCTTATAAAATGAAAATCAGTTGGTCTTTCTGTGCTCCCGTAGTCTTAATCAGATAAATTTCACAAAGTTTTGTCCTCCCTCCCTGTGTGTGTTTGCTCTTACATGTTTTGAAACGTAGGTCGGTCGTGTCGTCATGTTTGTTGCCTCCGTGCGCCGACGCCATGCGAGCTCAAACAGAGGTCATTTCTTGTCTTTCTTGCAAAATGGCCTCCCCTCACATCTGTAGCTTGGTTTGTCTTGTGTCGTTCAGCTCCAACAGTGAACTTGTCAGACTTCACCCTGGAAGTGTTGACTGTTGGGGGGAATCCTTTTTTTTATTATACCTCACATTTCCATACATCCTCCCCCCTCCCTTAAGCTGCAGGATTAACTCTGTTTTCTTTTTGTCTCTGCAGTCGACGCTCCGTCAGATTTGCGGTTTAAGATTTTAAATGAGAACACGGTGCAGATGATGTGGAGCAAACCACAGTCGAGGATACAGGGCTACAGAATACAAGTGACCTCAGACACAGGTGGGTGCTCATTAAACCTGCGAGTTATGTCCTGCAGAGCCCCGTAACATTACAAGAGCCATAAACCCTCTTCAGAGATCAGTCGGCCCGGCAAGACTCAACACTCCCCGCAATTATCTGGAGATTTCTGCAGACACATGTTTGGCTCCGGGAGCTCTAATGATAAAAAAAGAGGGTAGAAAAAAGAAAAGCATCATCACGTCCATGGAAAATAGTCAGCATTAGTTAAACTCAGGAGTGAAATGCCCTGAACAGTGAATATTACTGCGTGTTCACAGGGTTTTCCCATTCGATGAGGACTCATCTTTATGCTATAATACTCAATGATATTTTACTAGTTTGGGAAAAGACTGCTCCTGTTTGAACATGAAAATGTTCCCCTGCAAAAAAAGCATCCATTTATAATTTCCTGTTAAAGACTGCTTAGAGATGAATAAATATTTTCATCCAGTAACTGCCTGATGTAACTGTTCTGGCAGCTAAGTGAAGAAGAAACTGACTAAACTATCGTCAGCTTGTATATTTAAGGTATATCATAACGTTAACTAAAGAAATGCACATTAGCATGTATATTCAATTCAGTAACTTAATGGTGCAACCTGATGTTAGGTAACTTAAATAGCATTAACTAAAAAAAGTGTTAGCTTGCATATTTAAGTTAAATAACTGCCAATAGTAGCATGGTGTTTGTTAAATTAGCTAGCATTAACTAACTGAATAAACTAATGACAGCTTTTACTCAGTAACTGCTTGGTGTAACTTATGTTAACAAACTTAACACTAACTGACAAGACTAATGTTAGTTTAGTTACATTCAGACTAATGTTAGTTATTTACATTCAAAAACTGAAGATAACATTATTTGGATATAAATGTGAAGTAAGAGAAATAGACAGCAACAGAAAATGGAAATGGAAATAATAAAATCAAAGCACATCAAGATTTTAGTAAATGTAACTTTTTCCATACATCACTATAGCTAGCTAAGATAGACTGCAACTCACAAAATTTTATACATATAAAACATTATACAAAAAACTCAAATGACCACATAGATCAAATAACACTGATTAGGTTTCTCATTTTAAACTTGCTTGCTTATTGCTTATTCCCACTGCATACCACAAAAAAAACACAAATGGATGTGTTTACGTTAACCTATTATTTCTTACTTTAAAGGTGTATGAAGACCCACAGTAAATCATTTCTAATTTTCATCACTTGGTATAAGTGAGGGTTTCTGGCCTTATTTAATGGAGTTTGTATAAATTAAAGGGCTCTATTCACATTAATTTACATTGGAAATCTCATATTATCAAAACATAAACACATACATACCTTTAATTCCCCCAAAATACACTATATTTAAAGCTAAGGTACTTTTATGCTTGACTTTATGAAAGAAATGGTTATTTGAGGGTTAAAATAAATTGTTTTGATTTCTAGTAGTGCGGAAAGTTTTCATTAAATTGAATCATACTGTTGTTTTGTGTTTACACGGCTCTTCCAGTCCTCAGGTCAACAGTCGGAATCAGGTTTTTCTGAGGCCCTGTTTTGACTCTGGGAGAAATGAAGTAATGCCATAGTTTCCTAATGGTTTCCCTCTGACTCTGTGCATTCCTCTAGAAGAACCAATAAAAGAATTTAGTCTGCCTGCATCGTCGACTAAGACCTCCATCTCAGACCTGAGTCCAGATGTGGATTATGTCGTAACGATATCCGCGTACGCTGGATCAGAGGAGAGTCTACCCATCTCCGGCCAGATCACACGTGAGTCACCGTGTCCCCGAGTGTGTGTTTGTGAGTGTGTAAATCAGCACCAGACATCCAACAAAATGCTACCAAAGTCTGTCTGCAGCTGGTCACCAGGACCTGCTTCAGCCTGAAAATCAACCTGCTGCTGAAACACTGAAGGGCCCAAAACACAGATAATGCTGCCATATTGGGACATACAAGTAAAATGGACAGCACAGCATAGCTTTGGATGACAATAACATTCATCTTCAACATGTTTTCAAGCCTACCCCCATCAGACCACCATTTAGTAGCTTCTTTTCCAGCTTTCAGTCCCATCATACAATATTTATCACCCTGTTTAAATGTCCCCCAAAGGGATTATAACTGAGCTGAACTCCTGACCGTGAAAAACACCAGGTGATTAAACACCATCTCACCTCAAGATCCATTTAATGTGACGTTTAAAGGAGTTTTTTTTTAAGTTTGAGAGAAGAAACTTCTCAAACTGTGTCGTCAACCAATCCAGTTGGTACAACTACTAAAACCATGTGATGATGAAGACCATTTAAAAGCTCCACAACAGCGACTAAACTGACCTTATTTTGGGACCAGTTTCTCAAATGCTGTTTATCAAGTCAAGACTAAACTTTAAATCTCAGTAATTGGATGTATTCTCATATAAATGGTGAATTTGAGCCAATATTTTGAATGCAAATAGCTGGTTAGTTAAAAAAGCAAAACCAGAGGGTCGAATTTCATCAAAAATATAAAGATAAAAGACAGACAAAGACAAAGAATATTTCAAAATAAAACTTTAGAGGGGATTGGATGCACATTTTAGTTCAATGGTTCACAACCTCCCAAAGGGTCTCAAGATAAACAAAATAAATAATCATAAATATTTGATTTTTTCTTTGGAAATTCGAGGCCTCTAACAATCCATCAAATTAAGAGGAGTTAATCTTTGGTTGAACTGTTCACCGCCACCATTGGGAGCCACTGATTTAGTGAATTAAAGAGGCGCAAAGAGGCAATTCATTCAGTCTTTCAGCAGTTGCAGAAGGTTAAAAAGGCACCAAAGTCCGGTAAAACTCTCATTTGACATTTCACATGCATCAGATTTCCGGCGGGGAGTGAAATTTTCAGTAATGGCAGCAGTTTGGTGGGGACGCCTGCTTGGCACCGCCGCAAACACTGACGATCTGACCTCGACCCTCTGAGCCCCGGAGACTCCCTGGAAATCTGTCAGAAATTATGACATCAGCTTGTTAGTTTGGCCATATGGGCTCTCGTCCTGCACGTCGGTCGTATCTACGAGGAGCGACTGTTGCACAAGAAGAGAGAATAAATCTCTTTGGAAGTAAAAGACGGGCTTTGGTCCAGTTTGAGCGGCCTGCCATTTGTTGAGGAGTAACACTTACTGACAGGAACTGGTCTCTAACATGACATTAAAATGAAGGTTTGGGCAGGGCAGATTATTTTCACTGTCCAACTATTGTGATATGTTATTATCATCTTCTTCCAGTTGAGTCAAGTGGCGGCACAAGAGGAACTTCCAGGAAACCCGACGCCTCAGATTCAGTCAGTAAGTTGCTTATTTTCAGCTTTTAATTTGGCAAGGGGGTAAGATAATGAGTCACAAAAAAAAGGTTTTCGCTGCACCTCCTCGACTTTTCCACTTTTTGTTCTCGAACTTTCTTCTTCTCGCTGCTGGGCGGCGTCCATCAGCGTGAGCTCAGCAGCGAAGGGAGGCTCCTACCACACAACACCCCATTGTATAGCAATAATCAAAATTAGGCCCCCATAAATCTCTGAAGTATTCGGTCATCGCTTTGGTCCCCTGCCGGCCAATTATGCCAGCATGGAGGAAGCTGCGCATGCTCAGTGCGGGGCTCGCCGGCGGTGCGGGGGGCCGCTGTCGGAGCTGGGGGAGCGGGCCGAGAGGAGCCCAGCCCTGAAGTGCTGAGAGAAGTGGAAACCATTACAGATGCTGATTTACAAGAGCGCTGCTGCTGCTGCCCTGGCCCAGTTCTGCAGATGATGACGAGCTTGTGCTGATTTTCCCTTCTTTTCATGAGAGGAAAGTCACGAGGAAACTCCCAGAAAGCTGAAAGAAGCCTGCAGCTCTATCTACAAACGGTCTGATTCAACATCCAGTGTGAACAAACAGCTGTTTAACGACTCTCAAATGAGCAGAAAATCATGAATAATGAGCGTTAACGAGTTTATTTGGGGAAATTAATCAGACGTTCATCTTGAGTAATACGGCGTTTAAACATATTATCACATTAATTGGGTTTTACATTGAATGCCATGATACCTCGATTTTGCAAAGCCCTTGATTAAACCAAAATATTATAGTCAAGATCTGGTTAAATAAATGTATTAACTTAGTCCCATAATGTATTAAAAGTAGATAAAAAGCCAATAATCTGCTTACACTTAATCAGATCACCAAATTCATAAATCTTTTTGCTAAATTTTATGGACATCCAGAAAATAGTAGTTCAGTATTTTTAGTAGGAAAAATATGATTACCAATAAATTAGGAATAAATGAATGACTCAGTCCCTCTATTGGAGAATTTTCAGTACTTATTTAACTTTATTAAGAAGAATGACCAACAACACTTAATTACTGAAAGGAAACAGCAGGAGGAACCCATTTTTGTGATTTGAAGTGCAATCACACTTCATCTTTAACTATTATTTTAAACGTAAATCTAAATCTAAATTCAACCTGTCTTCGTCTTCTCTGTTTGTCTTTTACCCTTCACTTTTTTTCCCAGAATGCTCTGGCAGCGCCATTGCCGACGTGGTGTTTTTGGTGGACGGCTCCTGGAGCGTGGGCAGGACCAACTTCAAGTTCATCCGCAACTTTATCTCAGCAACGGCCGGCGCCTTTCAGATCGGCGAGGAGAGAACCCGGGTGGCCGTGGTCCAGTACAGCAACGACGCCCGCACAGAGTTCAACCTGAACAGACACCTGACCCGGCCGGCGCTGCTCCGGGCCATCGGCTCGCTGACGTACAAGGGAGGAGACACCATGACAGGTACGCTGATAATCAGCCTCACTTTAGATTCAGGTGTCATTACTTTAAAATAATCGACTTTATCTATATATTTCCTAAAACTTAATATTCACACATTTTTTGACTCACATGGTGTCATAATGAGAACTAAAATTGAATATAATGATCCCAAAGTATTTTTTAACCCATGTATGGTATTAACATGAAAGAGGGAATGAGGGTTATTTCACACTCTTCAACTCAGTGTAGGATTCACCTTTGGATCCAGTAATGGATATTCGTAAGAAACGTGTCATGTTGTTAAACAGTTTTGCAGAAATGTAGCATCTGTGTCATCAGATCAAATCATAGCTTTCTGAAACGGTGGCCTCACAACGTTCTTATACATCACAGTGTAACAAAACACTAAATGTACAGTTACATATACAGAATCTTAAAAACAAATAAAATACATATAATTTAGAAAACTAGATAGCACGGAAAACATATTAAAATGCAAATGCAGTCCAAAGAAACATTATTTTGTTCAAAAGTTTGGTTTTAATGGTCTGAAACTTCATCATTTTTTACTAGTTTCACATCCATCGTTCAGCAGCAGTTTTTCACATTTGAGTTTCAGTGGCATACGCTTCTTGGCATGTTAAATTAAAACCAAACTGATGGGTCAGTCTACACAGGTTTTTCTTAAATCAAAAGATAATAATTTTACCTCATTATTCTGTGTCCTGCTCTTTTAAAGAAGACCACCAACAGTTCTCCTAAATATTTGGCAGCCATGATGAGGAGGTGTTAAACCTGCACTGTGTGAGCTGTAATCCTAATCCATGCCCGTCTCCCTGCTGCAGGCGATGCACTCGACTACCTCTTGAAGAACACTTTCACCGAGGATGCCGGCGCCAGGAAGGGTTTCCCCAAAGTGCTGGTGATTATCACAGACGGCAAATCTGAGGATCCGGTGGAGAGTTACGCCAGGCAGCTCCGGAGCAGGGGAGTGGAGATCTTTGTCCTCGGTGCGTAGCCAGAACAAGTTTACCACATTCCTCCTCTTACAGTTTCCATTTAACGCTTTTGACTGTCGTCCGTAACAAATGCAACTCGCAGTGACGTAATAACAGAAGGTGAAATTCCTACATCATTAACATTACGAGCGAGTGATAGCAAGTTTTATGTATGTTTACACTTGAGCTCCGCTGTCAGACTTTCCACAGTGTGAGGATGGAGAAACAGAAGTGGGATGTTGCTATGGTGTTAAAGAGCGCCGGTGCTTAAATAATAATAACAGCTCATCTGACTGCGAAAACAGGTCACTGAGCAAAACATGAAAAACGCCAGCAGGAGGAACACTCCCCTGAAGAGAAATAAACAGAGCTCATCACCCGGTTTATGGAGGTTATTCAGGATTTTAACAGGCAGAGCTTTCTACCATTGAAAAGCTCGGGATTGAGATATTTTAAGATTGCTTTCATGAACAATAAAACTTTGATCCTAAAAATGTTAAAACCAAACAAAAGTACTGCAGTCAGATTTATACACAGTATGCACAGCGCTACGATATAAAAGAGAGGACAGCAAGATAAAAAGATAGAAATACAGAGAGAAGGATCAGGGAAAGAATCAAGGGAAGAAAGATGCCAAGAAACTGAGAGAGAAGACAGAAAGAACAATATCAGCAATATTTATGTCACATGATGCTCAAAGTTCAAGTAAAATCTGAAACTGAAGCTCCAAAAAAGAAAGCAGTTAAAGAGCTGCTTTAAAAACAACTTTGGAGTAAAAGAACTTCTTCTCTTTTTATATGTAAGTCAAACTGAAGTGTAGTGTGTGAAGTCCTGCAGCTTTAGCAATAGTGTCAAAGTGTCGCAGAAGAATATAGGACAGTAAAACTCTCCGCTCTTAAAATGGAGTCTGACCAGCTTCATATTTACTGCCCATGCCGTCAGACTTTCCAGCCAGAGTAGAATAAAAAAAGTCAAGGCTTAGCGTTTTTTTGTTTTTGTCAATTGGTGGTTAATCCAGCTGGAGAACCTTTAATACGCTAACGTGGAAAACCACTGTTTCACTTCACATCTTTATAGATTGCTCGAGCATTCACAGACATGGAGCAAATTCAACCTCTAACTCAGGAGGAGACAATCACGAGTTTAATTTTGTGTCTTTTCTTTGTTTATTTCAGGCGTCCAACAGGCTGATGAAGAGGAGATGAGGCTGATGGCCTCTCCTCCTTTTGGGAGTCACATTTTCAGCGCTGCCAACTTCAACGAGATCAAGACGATGCAGAAACAGCTCATTACTCAGGTGTGTGCTGGTGTCGAAGATCAACTCGGCTCGCTTGTCAGCGGAGAAGAAGGTAAGTACAAAGATTAGTTCACACCTGGAATTAATGTCACGTCTGTCTCAAACATTTTACTTTGTACAGTTTTACTTTTCTCTTTCCTGTTGGGGTGAGATGACTGACTCAAAAATGACTTAACAAACCTGTTCTTCAATAAGTAGTTAGTGTAATTTATTAGGCTTTGGACAAATACAAGGTAGCTCTTTCCCCCTTTTCCAGTCTTTGTGCTGAACTTAGCTAGTTTTATTTTAATTAAGACTTAAATCTAAAATAATGGACAGATGTGATCTTATCATCAAACTCTTGGTGAGGAAACAAACATGTTCCTTGAAGTTTTGATATGTATAATCTAACTTTTTTGCAGTGGTTGAGCCAGCCTCTAACCTCCAAGTCCTGGAGGTGGCCTCAAAGTCCATCCGGGTGGCCTGGGATGCCTCCATTGGAGAGGTTTCCGGGTACAAGGTGCAGATGGTCCCCATGATGACTGGCAGCAAGCGGCAGGAGCTGTACGTGGGTCCGGGCCAGACCTCGGTGGTGGTCAGAGATCTTTCTCCAGACACAGAGTACCAGATCAGTCTGTACGCCCTGAAGGGAGTGACGCCCAGCGAGCCCATCATGGTCATGCAGAAGACCCAGCCGGTCACAGTGTCAGTGGGTGAGTCCAAAATATGTTACTGCAACTTCCCAATGGGTTTTTAGTAAATAGTAGATATAAAGGAAGTGCATCCCCACCACACACATCGAGAGTGGTTAATAAACTTTCCATACATGCATCAGAAGTGCAGAAGAAGCCAGGAAGTGATTGGCTTCACTTGCAAACCTTCCTTTCCTATCCTTGAATCCTTGAATAAAGAATCCTTGAATAACTTCCTGTGGTTATGTCATTGTCAGTTTCGGTATATTGGTAGCTGCGCATTATAAACCTCCTCCAGTCAAACCTGATGCTGTGTTATTGTCATGGGAGTTAGCACAGTTGTTAGTTTCCAATTTTAGATGCCATTCAAATGAAATCTTAATTGCAATTTGGAAAATCACATCTCTCTGAAAGCTTAATAATTAGAACTTAATCCCTGAAAAAGCAAACAACATCAGCCAAGGTCAATGAATTGAAATGAAATTTTAATGAACAAGGTGCTGTATTGGCAGAGCAGATTATTTTTCAGATATAATTTCAGGTATCAGTATGTCTCTTATTGACTTCAGCCTTAAAGTGTAATAATTGTAAAAAAAAATGTGCTCATCATTGAATCAAGTCAGTTATAACTTTATGTTTTTCCAACCTAGAGTGCTCTCTTGGCGTGGATGTCCAAGCTGATGTTGTCCTCCTGGTCGATGGCTCCTACAGTATCGGCCTCGCTAACTTTGCCAAAGTAAGAGCTTTCCTGGAGGTGCTGGTGAACTCCTTTGACATTGGCCCAAATAAGGTCCAGATCAGCTTGGTGCAGTACAGCAGGGACCCCCATACTGAGTTCTACCTCAACACTCACCACAACTTGGATGCCGTCGTCAAAGCTGTGAGGTCTTTCCCGTACCGCGGCGGCTCCACCAACACTGGCAGGGCCATGAAGTATGTGAGAGAGAAGATCTTCCAGGCCTCCAGGGGAGCGCGACCCAACGTTCCTCGGGTCACCATCCTCATCACCGATGGCAAGTCGTCCGACGCCTTCCAGGATCCGGCCACCAAGCTGAGGAACTCTGACGTGGAGATCTTTGCGGTGGGCGTGAAGGACGCCGTACGATCTGAGCTGGAGGCCATCGCCAACACCCCGGCGGAGACCCACGTTTACACAGTTGAGGATTTTGATGCCTTCCAGAGAATCTCCAAAGAGCTTACCCAGTCCATCT
The DNA here is from genome assembly GCA_028564955.1 of Terapon puta. Lineage (NCBI taxonomy): Eukaryota > Metazoa > Chordata > Actinopteri > Centrarchiformes > Terapontidae > Terapon > Terapon puta. Next base: position 19,933,585 of record JAOXYL010000036.1, on the reverse strand, counting down.
GCCTGAGGATCGAACAGGAGCTTCGCAAGATCAACCAGAGACGTAAGTGAAGCGTTTACAATCCTCTATGCTGACGACTGTGTGCTGTGTTCATCTCCTTTTGAACTGTTTTGATATTTCAGTTGTTCTCCATATTGAATCTGGTATTTTGTATCAAATGTTGCCAAACCGTGATTTCTTTAAGTAAAACCTTGATAAAAATATGAATATTCTGTACATTTCCATGCAAAAGAGAGTTGGTTGTGCAACTGATTTTAACTTGAATTATGTCTTATCTGTAGTTGTGGAGGTGGAAATTAGGAATTATTTTGTTTAGTCACCAAGTTATTTCTTCAACAACCACCTTGCTTCACCTGATTTATCTCACCATGAGTTTTTATATATCGGTAAACATTGAGTGAACATTTAACATGTTGTACATCACAACTGTGACTTGTTTGATTAATTTAAAGATCACAGATTCACATGATTAATGACTCTGTTCAGCTGAAGTATTTATGACTCCTAAACCGTGCCATGAGAAATGTTTTGTGTAAGATGGATTTTCTTTCTTTGCAAGTATTTTTAGGCAGTGGTTTCCTGTTATTTCTCTGGTTATAGACAAACAGTGTTTTGTCATGTGTTTGTAAGAGGACTTGGAGCAGTTTAGTCTTTGTTAATCTAAAGTTTTATAGTCAGAATAGTTTGCTATGTTGCATGCTAATAGAGTATTCTTGCCATCTGGCTTATATGAACAAAAATATACCAACCACAAAGCACAAAACTGTCAGCATATTCAAATTTATTATTTCTAATTAACTACTGTTAAAAAAAGTTTGCTGAAGTTTTAAAAAAGGCTCTAAACTCTTCGCCAAACATGCAAATGATCGTAAATCTCAAACCAATAAACCAAAACAACAAAAATATACTAAAAAGCCCAGTTTTCCTTTTAATGTATTTGAATGCAGTGAGAGCGTCTGTTGGAAATATAGTAGTTTCATTCTCAAACATACAGAAATGAAATGCTTTTGCACAGACATTTATAGTTTATTTATTCGTATATATGTAGCGCGAACAATGACGAGTGCTTTCCATCACTCTGTGGGCTCAGCAGATGAATTTAAAACCACTCTGAAGTGCATGTTTAATGAGAACAACCAGTCAGCTTGAAAGATTGAGAACATTTGTGGTAATCAAACCAACATTTTATCTATTAGTTACTGCAGCAGTCAGACGTAACTCTACCAGCCTTCATTGTGGGGGTGGGGGTCGTGCACCAACAGTTGTCCATGTGCACGCAATTACTTTCATGTCACTTTTCCAAGCGTGTCTATTTCACCCAAACCCTCCTCTCTCTTTTTTTGCCTCAATGTGTTAAACACATGTCCACCTTTTGATCTTTCAAGGGCAGAGAGAGTTCCTGCATGTGGAAATATCAGAAAGTGGGTCAAGTAGTGGCTGCAGAGAGGTTTGTTTAAAGATCAGGACGATCCAGACTGTCAGGTGTGTTGTCTGTCACGTATCTGCAAACAAACCTGGACCGTGAAATGCATTCTTTCTCCTGAAATCATTAGCCACTCCCAAACATCTGGTCGTCAAGTTTAAACAGGCAGGAAGAGTTACTCGCAAAAGGTGGTTTCACCCACTTAAAGCCAAATATTAATCACTCTGCTGGTTTGCCAGAAGCATCCTCCGGCTCTGCCAGCGTAGAGGGTGACTCACACCAGCTCTGATTGCAGATTATATAATCCTTATATAATAATGACTTTATGTCAACAAAGAGAAGCTGCAGCAGCCTCAAAGAACTGGCCCAGTGGGGGGGTTTCACAGCAGCCGCCCTCCCGATGTGTTTGAATGATGGGGCTGTCACATGAGCTGCAGATTGGATGGCTTTATTAAACAGCACGCAGGTCAGCCCTGCCACCTTCTGGGAACTTCATTTGCTACTGTTTTTTGTTTTTTTTGGGGGGGGGGGGGGGCGGCTGGTGGGTTTTTTTCCATTTCAACAAAGATAAAGCTGCAGTTAGGATCATCTGCTAATCTTCTCGTGGGAGTTTAGAGCAGGTTGTTTTAAGTGTTGATTGAAGATTTGTCCACTGTATGATGGTAAAAATTAACCAAAGGATGAGTTTCAGACTTTAGAGAATAAATGTGTGAAGCTTGTGTTGTGTCTGAACTTTTCAAGTACACCCATGGATATCAAATCTGAAACTTATGTAAGAGTTAAACTTTCTGTCATCATTTTTAGTGGTTGAAATCTGGCTTTGTGTTGTGTTAGTTTTATTGAAGTGGTTATGTTACTGTATAATCTGTAACATCACTGATGTTAGAAAGAAATGCAGAAAGAAGTTACAGATATTTTGAGGTTCTTCTCATCAGTCTTCTTGCCAACTCAACTCAGTTAAAGTAAAAACAAACATGTAATGCTACTGGTTTGTAAAGGATAGTCTAAAAAGTCACCTTATATTAGATTCGCTATGAACAAGACAGATTTTAAGGGTTCAAAAAGTAATGTTGTTTTAGATAAAAATCATTCCTGCAGGTTTTCAGAGAGTCAACATTGCAGCGACATGTCTGTGTGTTTAATTAAAACCTCCTTTGTTGCTTGTTTCTCCAGAACTGATCAGGCCGAGGGACCTGACCTTCTCCGAGGTTGGCTCCAGAAGCTTCAGGGCCACCTGGGCGATCGACGCCACCAACGTTGATTCATATTTGGTTCAGTTCAAGCCGGCGGACGAGTTGGACGGGCATTATGTGTCCATGTCTGTGCCTGGGAACACACTCACCGCCCTCCTCCCCTACCTCACCCCGCTCACCCGCTACGAAGTCAACATCCTTGCTCAGTACGACAGCCTGGACAGCTTACCTGTAACTGGCTACGAGACCACTTTAGAAGGTATGCTTCACCGTTACCTTCACCTTTCTTTCTCGAGCTGTAAGTGGAGCCCTAACTCTTCCTCGTGTGTTGCAGAACTGGGCTCCGTGCAGAACCTGAGGGTGTCCGAGGAGACCACAGAGAGCTTCAGGGTGTTGTGGCAGCCGGCTCCGGGGGCCGTTGCTCGGTACCGCCTCACGTACCATCCTGTCGGGGATGACAGCTTGAGGATGGAGACCTCCACCGTCAGTGCAGAGACCACGATTGTCCTGCAGGAGCTTCAGCCTCAAACCACCTACCGGGTCACCGTCACACCAGAATACGAGTCTGGACCGGGAGTGCCGCAGCAGACTGACGGCACCACCAAAGAAGGTGACTGCAGCTTCAGATTACACTCCCTGTTTGCGTCCACCAGAGCATGATGGGAACTGTAGTCAAAATATCTTCATGTTAAATGGAACTGTACATTTTCAGGTTGTACCATTGCTCCGAAGTACTTAATAGCTGTAATGAAAACAGCTGTGGTTGAAAGGGTTAACAGATAGTGATGAGCCCAGTGTTTGGAGCTGCAGTACGTGCTGAATTTTTGTTCTGAAACACATTTCGGGGCCAGAAGTTGAGCTCTGAAGTCCTGAAATCTGAGAAGCTGGTTAAGTAATGGTTGAGTCACTGGTCCTGATCCACAGCAGGTGCCTGCAGATGTCTTATGATCATTTTGTTTGTGCTAAGGGATATAAAAGAGTATAAAAAATATAATTGTACCTTTAAATCACAAAGCTGTTGGACGATGAAAACAGTCCAGGCTGTCTTTCTGTCTGTTCACGTCATTTAAATACCACAATGGAAAATAAGATCAGACTTCTGACATCTTTGGTGACTCCATTTGACCACGGTGTGTGTGTGTGTGTGATTTTTTTTTTTTTTTTAAGTCATCATCTGCCGTTTGGCGTTTGCTTTTGTTCCAAACCCATCTGGGAGTGCCAGGAGTCCACACATTTTTGACTCCAGTGGAAAGTGAAGCCTGCAGTGTTAGTACAACCTGCCACCCATCGAGCTCCTCATCAGATCTGTCCTGCCTTAAAGGGGATGGAATGAAAAACAGACGGAAGCACAGAAAGCTGGGAAATGGAAGTGGGTCAAGATGTACTCAAAGGTGATAAACAGCGAAGGGGGGGAAGTGCAGGAGAAGATTTTTCTGAGCAAACTGAACGAAATAGGCGTTATGAAACCTTTGTGATCTTCTGCAGTTTCTTGAAGGGAGATTATCTCATGGAGAAACTCCCAGTGGGGGCTTTTAGGCAGGTATTGCGCATCTTCCGAAGCCATTTAAGACGATCGACCTTGAGCCAAAACGCTGGAAATAAACAGATGATATTCCTCTCTGCCATAGCAACAGCGTTTCTGCCCATGTGTGAGCACACCGTCCCCCCCCAGCTCCTTCAGACGGAGCAGCTGTTTGTCGTCTGAGGTGATTTTTTATTTTGAAGGTTTATAAAAAGAGGCAGGATTAATCCCAGCTTCACCTCTTTGACATGAAACACCCAGCTGGCTCTCAGATGCATTTATGTTTTTCCTCACCCTGTATGGTTTACAATACTGTTCCCATTACGGTGTTTACTGTGCCATGACTTTATCTCAGAACTATGAATCCGTGCGGTGCCTGGAGGTCTTGCACGAGCTGCCCTTTCTGCCTGCAGCCTTTTCCACCACGTCCCACGTCGGGGAAAAAGTTCTCGCCTGCAGCAGTCGCTGGCGATCGTTCAACGCTTAAATCGCTCGTTTGTTTTTCTGACTATTTGGGAAAAAATAAGTGCATCTCACTTAAAGCTGCGACATTTAGGAAAAAGAAAAAAACAGTCAGGCAACAATAAAACACTCAGTAGAAGGCGTTTACGCCAGAGAGTTAAGCAGGGCACATGAGTCACTGCTTTATTTGAACAATTATTTTTCAAAGGGGAATTGTGTGAACATAGTCTACTTAACTCTTCCACTTATTCATTTGCTTCCAAGCAGCTTCCAAGCACAAACAGCTTTCTGCTGTGCAGGTCTGATGTCTTGGTCAAGGACAGGAGTGTTTCCCGTCTATGTTTTATCCATTCAAAGATGTTTGTCTCTGTTTCTGTGACTCACAAGCTCTTCATGCCAGTGTCGCAGGATTAATCGTTAACTTAAGTGTGGAAATTAATGTTTGCTTGAGAAAATCAGACTTGTATGGATTGTCTTCCTTCATTAAATATAGCTACGAGGTGCTCAGATTCATTCCTTGCTACAAAGGCCAGCAAAAGTTCTGGAAAGTAGCACCATAATGATGGGTGTGAGTCAGAATTAGAATAAACCTGTGAAAAACACTTTGGGTTATGTGGCCGGTGCAGACAGGTGATTAAAATGGAAGTACATCTGTTCTGTAATTTTCGTGGGACAGGGCTGAAAAACACGTGGCTTCCTTCAGGAAACACATCCAGTACACTACAAAGGTCAAAAACCACAGTGACGTGTACTTTCTATGTTTGAAACACTTATGAAGCAGTGATTTTAATGACCAATTCAATAAGTAAAACTTGTTCATACAAATACGAGCAGTCTGATCATCTTAGCTGTGTGATGTGCACTTTTTGCTATTTGCTGACATTTCACAGACTTGTTATGTCAGAATTATAACAGGAGACATTCAGTTTTCTCTACATTATAAGTCCTTTGATTTCTTGCTTTCACAATCATCCAAAAAAAGCACAAGGTAGTGCAGAAATAACTGTGTGATAAACACAATTTAAAAGTCATCATTGTGCAGATTCTCGTCTGGCGGCTGGCTTCATTTCTCCTCTCTCTCCTCAGTCAGGGGTTCCCCTCGCGACCTCAGGGTTTCTGACGAGACAGTGACCTCCATGAAGGTCTCCTGGCGTCCGGCGCCGGGGAACGTGCTTCAGTACCGCGTGGCGTACAGACCGTCTGCCGGCGGGACCAAGAAGGAGATGTCTGTGAAGGGAGACACCACGGCCGCCCTCCTGAAGAACCTGCAGCCGGCCACCGAGTACGACATCTTCGTCAGCGCACGCTACCCGTCGGGCCTCGGCGACGCTCTGGAGGGACGAGGCACCACGTTGGAAGGTAAAACGCTCGCGTTTTTATTAAATGAATCACATTCTCGCGAGGTTTGCCGATAAAAACAAAACAAACTTGTGATTGTGACTTTCTCGACAACAAATTGACTTCATCCGGCGACACTCTTAATATCTGTAACGCAGAATGCAGCCGTGACCTTCTGATCCTCCCAGATTAAGCGATTACTCTATTTTTATTATGACTGTGCGGCTCCACAACCACAGCAAATGTTTGAGGTCTCGCTGTAATTGCTGTGACTAAATCCTGGAGGGTGACCAAATCATCAGACGGGCTCTTAAAACAAACACGGCAAAAGTCCCTGTTTTCTTTCGCTCTGGAGCAAAATGTTAGAAGTGATCTGACTTTCTGTACCAGAGAGGCTTCAAAGGTTACTGGCTTATTGTTGCTGGAGAGGAATAATAAACAGATCGAGAGCAGGGAGAGGTGGAGAGGAGGAGAAAGAGAGGAAGAAACCATCCAGCTTTCATGCACTGAGAGAGAATTTATTTCTTTACCACCTGCCTCTTATTTACAGAGACATCGAGTTGATTTCTGTGATCAAACTCTGTCACCTTAAAGCTCAGATCACTTTAATCTGAAGCCGCTGCGAGGAAATGGGACTCCGGCTAAAGCAGTGATGATGTTCACACACGTTTCAAACAAATCCCCAGTCTGACCGCAGACTCTGGAAGTGAAACTGAAAGTCGACTCATCCAAAAAATGAATGTGAGACTGACGAATACAGCCAGAGTTTGGTTTGCACAACTGAACGTATACATATATAAAAGGCTAATCAGCACATTTGGACCACAGCAAAGAGTTTTGGGCTGCGTGCAGATGGCTGCTGCACGCCCTTGCATGCATTAACCCTCTGATGCAAAGGAATTATGAAAGCCTCAACATTTTTTGAGGCTGATATGCAGTTCCACCATAGAAACCAATGCATTAAAGAGAAAGTTCCTTTTGAGTAGCTGTCCACCATAGTGACCGATATGCACCAGTAAACACAAAACATAAGTGCAGCACAACCTCTTGAGAAACAGCAAGACCGGACAGGAATGTGACCCATCGGACACCTTATGAGGGCTTGTCTGGAATTTAACGGCGTCGTCCACGGTCTCTGTGTTTCGGCCTGCAGATGCCTCTGCCGAATGCAACCTCTCCCCGCCCCCCCCCTCCCTCTCCTCTCAGTTGCTTCAGGTTGTCGGGCGCTGTCATTCTGCCGTGCTGCGTTCACGGTCTGGTTCAGCGCGAGGACACTTGTTTAGACGTCCCGGTTGTTGGCCCACATCGGAGGCAGCTGGCGGCCTCCTCGTTCCCCCACATGCAGTGGAAAACACTCTGTACTGTACCCGCTTTAATACCAGTGAGCTCACTGCTTCGAATCATAAAAAAAACCTCTTAATGTACAGTAAGAGCTGGAGTTAAGCTTCACGGGGGCCTCGTTGGGGCACGAGGGATTTCGGTTTATGACCGAATGGGAGCTAAAATGGAAAACTCCTCTTCATGCCAAAATCAGCAGGTTACGACGCTTCCTGCGACGCATCAAAGCGAATTCAGGCCACTGCAGTAAACTTGCGTACACAGAGAGGATTTGTTTTCAGTCCTTCCTCATTTGTTCAAACAATGGCACAGTAGATTCCAGGATAAAGTCCAATGACGTTCGGTCCATCTCACTCTGGTGTTTGGCGTAAACCTGTCCGCAGCTGATATATAAAGGCTCTGCAGCTGCTCGTGGCTTTTTCACCAAGTCCTTAACTTCTAACACTCATTTGGAGGGACCCCAACAGCTCGACGTTAACCAGGACTTCCTGAATGTAGGGGTGACGCTGCCGTGCGATGGAAAGACTTTCAGAACTGTATAACAAAAGTCACCATTTTAGGAGCGATGACAGCGCATCTTCGAAATTATCCAATTAATTTTTAATGGCCTCCACCGGACCCTGAAGCCAAAAAACCTCAAAAACAAATGAAACGAGACGTCGTAAAATGGGCCTGATGCAGAGTGTTTGGGGAGGTTTTCCAGACTGATTCTGTGTCCTGTTTGAGCCTGACATCCATTTAACCCAAAACTCATAACGATCTAACTGTCAGCCTTAAAACCAGACATGTTTGTTGGGATTACAGAAGTGAACTTTCTGGACCTCCAAAGCTTTAAAACTCAATCTTTTTTAACTTAATGGTGGTAGTTGGTGTGGTCAGACTAGGACCGGCTTGTTCTAACATGTTCAGACTGACATGTGCTTATTTTTTGCAGTTTTCACCTGTATTAGTTGTCGCGGCCTGCTCCAGGGGGTGTGTAGGGGGAGGTCAACATTTGTGTTAAAAAGACTCTTTTCCGAAAGCGTGACGAGGCCTCAATTCCCACCTTGGACAGGAAGCGTCCCCGCGGCGAGTCTGGCCGACAGCTCGCTCACGTCCCAGTTTAGTTCCCAGTTTGGAAACGTGACGAAAGAGCGAACATAAACCTTTGGCCAAAAGCTGACATCTCTTCAATTGTCACATGAAGGCGATAAAGTTTGTTGAAAAAGGGGAAGAGAGCACGAACCCTGCACAGGCTGGCTGCGAACAGATATTTCCGTTTGCTGCTGCAGATTAATAGAAGTGGTGAAAGACTGCAGACATGTTTCCATCATAATCTATAATAACAAGACATTTTATCTTAACCTTGAACAAACATAATGATGTATATTTGTAGAGATGGATGCTCTCACATGAGCTGAACCTCGCCTACTTCCTCATCCTCATCCATGTGGACAGTTGTCATTTAAAGTAGAGAGATTGTTCGATTGTTTATTTCGGACAGTTACAGAAATAATTTGGCGTCTCCCGTCACAGAGGAGGTTTCGCACGCTGTTCGTGGGCGTTCAACAACAATGCTGCATTAATACAACTTATAATAAGATCCAGGCTGGCTGCTACATGCACGAGTTTGTAGAAGGAGATCTGACAGCTCTGCAAACTCTTCTGCACTTCGTGCACTGGCCCATTCAAATGAATCAGAGGGAAAAATGGCAGCCCGGCTCCATTAGCAGTATTATTTCTCTTCTCTGTTGTGGAGCAGCACTAACAACACAGCCATAGCCATTTTTCTTTCTTCCCATCTGGGCCACCCGTACGACGACTGCAGTCGCACTTCGAGGTGCTTTAAATGGCCGACGGTAGATGGAACATGTAGAGCCGCCAAGTTTACACAAAGGACGACGCCAAGAGACTTTCCACTGGGACTGTGAGGTTTCAGCAGCAGGGAGTCCCGGCCTGAGCCTCTTCCTGCAGGGCGGTGATCATTAGACCCAAATATTCAAGAAAGCACACAGAAGGCAGACCGAGCTGGACTTTGATCCTCTACTGAAGATCCAGCAGGACGCAATCTGATGAATCTGGTTCTCTGGATCTGCCAAATACAATTAAACTTATTCATAATCAGTCAAACCGCTTCTGCCTGGAGATAAATGTTTCGAGAACTACAACACAACTGTTGGTTCTGTCCTATTTTCACTTCAAATTTCATGTTCATCTTAATAAAAAAAAACCTCTTTCGACAAAAACTACTCCACCACAAAACTCGATTTTATGGCGTGATCTTCCTCCGCAGACGGAGTTTGCCAAGTTATTGTGAGATTGCGGATGTTCGCATTCCCACTGAAAGGCTCCATTGTCTTTGCTTCACTTTGTGATAATCATGTTGAGCCGCTCGCTGCCAGCGGAGGAGCGTGATGTCAACAAAGATTCCAGCAAGGAAAACAGCGATGGCTGCGCTTTCATAAAGAGACACGTAGGCAAAGTCACAAAGGAGGGACAGATATATAGATAGATGGATAGATGAGGGAGAAGTGCAGAGCGGTGGAAATATCTTCAGAAGTGCATTAAATTTCCTGCGGTTTTGTTCAGATTCGCCTCATGATGGGTTGTGGAAAAACAGGCCCGAGTGCGTTTGAGGAGGCGTCTGCAGAGCGCCAGATATTCCATACTTCATCCGACGGCTGTCTGTGGCTGTTATTTTCAAAAGCCTCCAGACTCGGCTTCCAGCTCCGAGAGACGGCGCTCCTTGAAGCAGATAAAAAATGGCAGCGGCTGCCCGTGGAGCGCTCCCAGCTCCACGCTAATGGCGACTGTGGCGAAGACTGAGCGACGGCGACATGTGAAATAGCAGACCAAAATAAACTAATATATCTACATGAGTGAAGCACGGTGCTATCCATCCAGGACTGGAAGTAACTTACAGTCTGATTTGTTGTTCTTAGTCAGGGATACTCCAAATTAAACGCAGCCCGTCAAAATAAAAGCCTGGTCAGATTCGATCTGCGCTGAAAGCTGCATGGAGCCGCTGAGGAAACAGATCTTTTTTAAATTGTCATCGTCACGACATGCCTGTTAATGTGATATCTTTGTTTTCGGCAACAGGCTGCTCATCCTTCTGTCTGTCCACATGGTTTGCACATTTCAAAAGACGATGATGAAGACGGTGTTTCCAGTACCAGCTGGCAGGAACTAAAACGGCTCACGCTCAACGACATCCAGGCCTTTTTGTTTTCGGTTATTTTGTTTGTTAGATTAATCTCTTCAGCGCCGAGACACACACGCATTTTGACTCTCGGGCCTTTGTCAGCCCATCCACCAGCGTTTGTTCGAAGTAGTAGGAGTATCCTGAATTTTGTTGTTTTGAATCCAGACCAGAAACAATCTTTCCGACTATAAACATTTGGAGAGTCTGGTGTTTTCCTTTTTTTTCTCCTCCCCTCTGTCTTAAGATCTGTATCAATTGGCAAAAGCCAGAACGTGATTTATTTCACGCTCACTCCCTTGATTATATAGCTGGATCTGATGTTTTGCGATAATTATCACGTTGTGGAAACTTGGCCTCTCAGTCTTTCCAGCGCCTCCTTTGTGCACGCTGTCACCTTCTCTAAACTAAAGATGGATTATAATTCGATATCGGCCCTCCCTCCCTCCTCTTCACTCACAGATATTTCCAGGCCTCCGTCTGTATAGGAAAGTGACCGTACGTCTGCAGCTCCGCGAGCCGTTGCGGTTTCTGGGATTAGTCTTGGTCTCAGTTGGTTAAACAAATCTATAAGAGATTTGGCTTCCGTGAGCTCAGAAAGTTGAATCAAGGTCACGCAAACCTCCAAGTTTGTTTGTTTGCGTGTTTCTGATTATCGTCCGCGTAGGAACCACTTTTAGAGGCATTTTTGTGAGCTGATGTCATTTAGTCACTTCAGCAAGATTTGTTTTAAATTACAGTTTAAGTTTGAGTTAAATTGGTGGACAAAGCCTGCCTTCCTTTGTCTTGGCAGAAACTGAAGTTACTCCGCTCCGAAGGAATTATCTCTGAGAAATGCTCAAACAAAAGGAGTTACAGCTGCATGTTTTAAAGAAGTGGGACTGTAATATTTTTATTTTTTGGTTTTTACCTGCGAATTACCAGCCTGGTAGCACATCCTGCAGCGAAGTACAAAAACATACAGCGGATTATTCTCAGAACCAAAACACAGGAGCTGAAACTGTGAGAAATGTCACTGGAAATCTATGTCACGTTCAGCTGGACCAACCAATCAATCAGTCAAATCAATCAATCAGTTGCCATCCTCAGGGTCGAGCATAAATTCAATTAATTAGGAGAGAGGACCATTCTGGTGTATCACCATCTGGATTTTATTTGATTAGTTTTGCTGATTGTTTCTATTGTTTTTATTGGTAGTGATCTTTATCGGGTTGTCATTATAATTGCTGTGAATGCTAAAAAGATGTCTGACAGGTCGGGAAACACGAGCAGTTGGAGGATGAAACAAGTTATAAACAAACCAAATTAAATGAAATATTATCCAAACCGAACATCTAACATCCGTCACAGTTTACTGACTTTATTGACTTTTTATAACCCGAAAATGTCCTTTAAGAATAATGAACGTTTCTGAAAACAGGGAGCTATGAAGGTAAAATGGAAAAATTTAAACAAAATATGTCGCTGACTGTCTGCTTGTAGAGGGAAGTGCTGGTTTGATGAAGTCAAGATGTCCAGTAAACTATAATAAAGAGGTTTCTTCCTCTCAGCTCAGCAGACACTCCGGACACACTGTCCGGTTCTCCACTCGTTTTGTGTCTTTCCTCTCTCATTGCTCTGCGCCCACTAATGAAGCTGAAATGTCTTAAAATACCCTCAGAAGTATAACAAAATCACATGTTCCTCTCTGCAGCGAGTTCTTCTGTCCACTCGATGGCCTTTTAATAGTTTCCATTTTAGAAAATAATCTGATCTGCCAGCACATCCAAATGGCTCCTTTGTTTTAAAGGGGAGATGGATTTATTAAAAAAACTGACAAACACTGGAAAGAACATTTGCAGGATGACGGTACAATATAAAACTGCTGTTGTGTTCAGAGGAGGAGAGGGGGCGCTATTGCGCATGCAATCAGGGAGCGTAACTTTAAGGAATACTTTAATAAATGGAGGAAAGAAAGTATTCAGAGTTATGTATTATATATTCTGCTGTAGTTTTTCATTAAAATACTCTTCAGAAAACTAATTTGTACCTGTGCTTGTTGTTTCCAGATGTGGGTCCACCTAAAAACCTGGTCACCAGCGACGTCACCGCCTCCAGCTTCGCTGTGTCGTGGACGGCAGCGCCCGGGAACGTGCAGACGTACCGGATCCGATGGAAGTCGCTGTTCTCCGAGGAGGACGGAGAGAAAATGGTCCCGGGGGATGAGACCAATACTGTGCTGGACGGCCTGAGCCCGGAGACACTCTACCAGGTCTCCGTGGTCGCCATCTACGACCACAAAGACAGCGAGCCGCTCACCGGACAGGAAACCACCGACGGTAAGACAACAGACAGTGGATCATCTGACAAAGATAAACTCATCTATTCAACCTTCGTCCAGATAACAAACAAGGAATAAGTAAGGTTTGATGACACTAAAATGTGTCACAGTTACAAATAAAAGGAAAAAAAATATAATAAATCTTCTATAAATCATATACAAACAAGAATCGAAAAACCTTTTACACCTTTTAAAGCATTTTTACTTCCTGTCCTTTGTTGCTTCAGGGTGCAGAGTGTAGTTGCTTTTTGATGGCCTCTGCAGCTCCGAAGGGTGAATCCAGGTGTTTAAAAGTCATGAACGTTTCTCAAACCCTCACAGGGAAGTTTGAATTCGTCCTCTGCATCCTGCGTTTGGCAGAAAATGCTGCGTTTTGATTACAAGGCATCGTTCCATGTGAGACCGAGCCAAAGTAGATTCAATACTTCCTTTTATCGCAAACACAAAATGGATTTCAGAGCGTGTGTGATCACACAGTTGGCGTCCTCCTAAAGGTTTCTGTTTTGTAGTCGGTGGAAAGAGTCCAAGTTTAAATTAAACTATTTGTTTCAGATTCTTTTCAAACTGTAATCTGGAGTGAGATGGCGACGTGGTGACAGTTTCGCTGCGTGGTGTTCTCCGGTGCAATGCGACGTGTGTTTCCTGCGTACCGTCGCATGAGAAACAAACAAACACGTCAGTCGGCACGTTCGTCATCCTATATGAACGCACGGCAGAGCAGCTGGTCCAAACCCTCACAAACACGGCGATAAACTCACATCGCAGCACACGCTGTTCCTCGTTACGTCTCCGCAGATTTGTTCGCGTCTTTCGACACGTCGGGACGTTGGATGCCGTGTTTTTTCCACCAATAAAAACGCTCCGGAGTCAAATCAAGTAGTCTGAAAAACTTTCCTTGGGATCATTAAATATACATAGTTTTTTTTTAATCACTTGCAGAATCATCGGAATAAGTTAATTTCATTTTATGGGGGGGAAAAGGAAAATGTGGTTAGCATTTCCTTCCAATTGATCACTTCTGGGTAAATGTCTAATTCATAAGCAATTAGTTTTGGCATGAAACTGATGGTATTACTCAACATTTATGCCTGAGGTGATGAATACATTACGATAACGGAAGGAATATAAAGGGAAACCACACTAGGAAATATAAAGTTTTAGGATTTAGATAAAAATAACTAAATGTTTATGGCTGTTAAGTTACCTGCAGAAGAATGTGGGTGTACAGTAGAAGATTATTCAAATCAGGTGACAAAAGAAGTGCATTTAAATCCTGTTTATGCTCTGCAAAACATTAAAAGAGACAATAAAAACACATTGAAAATATCAGATTAAATCTAAGTTGTGTTTTAGCATCAATCCCAAACATATTTCTTGTTTTCAGCCTCTGCTGAAGGTAAAAAGTTGACGGTGTCAGAGGAGACCGAGCGAACCATGAGGGTCACCTGGCTGCCGGCGCCGGGGAAGGTGTTGCACTACAGGCTGAAGTACGTTCCCAGTTTGGGGGGTAAAGAAGTGGCGCTGAAGATCCCTGGGACGGTCACCTCCACCGTCATGAAGCGCCTGCAGCCCATCACCACGTACAACATCACCGTTCACCCCATCTACAAGCGCGGGGAAGGAAAAGCAAGGCAAGGAGTAGGAACGACACGTACGTTGGTCCATAATTCAACCCTATGACAGACAGAGCACTGCAGACATCTCTACCGAGACGTTTAAACCTGAGCTCCCTCTAAAAACTTTATCTTTGGTGGAACGAAACTAAACTAAATGACATAAGAGTTTTAAAAGTAGTTTTGGCTTTTGGGCGTTGCTGTTATCAGTGCTCAGTCAGACATAACTCACAGATGTGCCTCTTTGGTCTCTGAGATTTTCCTGTTTTGCCAGTTTCTGAATAAAAACAGTATCAAGCAGCAGATCTTCAAAAATTAGAGAAACAGTGTGTTCATTATCGCATACTCTGAAGGTCTTCATATTAAAACATTTCCTGCCAAACTGCTCCAGATTTTGTGTGCTGGTGCTTTTAAACTTCGAGCAAGCTTCAATGCAATCTGTGAATCTGTATTTCTGATCCACCTGAAGACCTTTTCTTTAATGTTCGGTCACCATGTCAGAACTCTGAAAGGAGCTGCTGCTCGGTGCCAAAGACATCCAGTACTTTATCTGACTGAGGCTAATCTCACTGCTCAAATCAGGACTCCTGTTTCCTCCTGGATCTTCTCCCGTTTATGTCACACAAACGAATGGAGAAAACCGACTTGTTTGACAATTTTGTCACAAGCTTCAGGAGAATCGTTATCTCACCTTGGAAACAAATGAGACATCCAAGCTGCAGATCTCTTTTCCATTCTTCTACCAAAAATAAGATTTCAGTGACTTCAAGTTTAAACGACTTGTTCGGATGAGTATTTTTTTCACACTTGCTGCGCTGCGAAGAAGCGGCGTGTTTTCACCAGAACACTAAAATCACAGTTAAACACATGCTCAATCACCCGCTACCACTACTAACACACAGCATGACACTGGGCTTCTTTAACGAGTGACACCAGGTTCAAGGTATTGTATTATGGACTAATGAGAAACTGGCTTGAATGTGGTGTGGCTGATCTTCGAAACCTTTGCCAAGACTTGGACTTGTTTTAAGATTTTCACTCTGCACAAGTTTGTCCTGAAGTTCTGGCCCGGCTTCTTCCATTTCAGAGCCGCTCTACAAGGCTCCCAGGAACCTTCAGACTTCGGAGCCCACCAAGACCAGTTTCAGGGTCTCATGGGATCCAGCGCCTGGAGAGGTCAAAGGCTACAAAGTGACCTTTCACCCCTCCGAGAATGACATTGACCTGGGGGAGCTCCTGGTCGGTCCTTATGACAACACAGTGGTCTTAGAGGAACTCAGGTAAGACCTTTAAGTATTCAGACCAGATAATTGAACAATTCATCTGGACTTGTTTGTTTTGCAATGTGTTGACTTTTAGATTTTACATCTATGCTAACGCTGCTGCATGTCTAACATACGGTGGATAACGTGGATCTGTTTCACCATCTGTTCTTCATAAAAGAAACACTCTGTGCTTTGTCCTGCTGCAGATTCATGCTGTCTGCTCTGAGTCATTTTGTGCAAAATCTTTTTCAAACTGTGGTTTTTTTGGATTGTAGGTCAAGGAAAAATCATTACCTGCACTCGTAGAGAGTCCAGTAAAAGTGTCTGTCATTTGAAAAGCAGAGTAAAACCGCTGTGGACATTTCAACGTCCTCTAATTGAGATTGTGAAACAGTGATGCAGCTTCTTGACGTTTCCTTTTTCTCCCAGGGCAGGAACAAAGTACTCTGTCGCCGTGTTTGGGATGTTTGATGGAGGGGAGAGTTTGCCGCTGGCAGGAGAGGAGAAAACGACCCTCATGGACGATCCGGATCCACCCGCTGTTGATACTTCTGGTAAAACTCCTCCACATTATAACCCGTCCTCTGTGAGCAGGCCTGCAGACCAGACGCTCTCTGAACCAAATCGCTTCAAACCGGGACGAGTCGAACTTCGAAGTGCCGCCCACGTCGGTGCCAGAGAGCTGAATTATTTTTTTGTCTAAGGGAATTAATCTCACTGTTGCTTTGGAGGCTGAAATTCGACGCAGATGATTATGATTAGTACAAATTATTTTGATATGCTTGGCTCGCGGCGCCTCACCTCCCTCATATCTCATTTGGACTGTGATCTGGAGCAAAATGACATACCATTTAACAGACATGTGCTGAAGCGTCGACACTCAACATTTATAAATTGCCCGGTTGGACTTGCGCCTCGACCGCCAAACTCGCAGCCATCCTGTGATGTGCTGCCCTTTAACGGTGTCTCCACAAACATATATCTCCATTAGCTCCCTGACGCATCGCTGTTGAACTCGATATCTGCCGCACAAATGTTTTTTAGTCATGCAAAAGTAGATATTTCCCATTTTTACGCCGTTCAAAAACGTGCTTGCAATTACAGTTTTTTTTTTTTTTTTACGATCCGGAGCGTTAGGGATGTACGCAGTTAGGAAAATGTTATGCTTCTTATAAGACCCTGAGGAGGTGCTGACCCTGGGCAGAAATTCCTGCTGTAATGGAGAGCAGACGCGGTGACCGGCTGCCCACCCGCCGGGGGGGGGGGGGGCAGGCCGGGATGTTCCACCGAGGTCCCGCTCAGAGATCCTCGCATATTAAACTGCAGCTCTCACACGGCAGGCTGCTTAGTGCTGGCCCGGGTCCAGACTTCCTGACAGGCCCATATGGCCTGGCAGCGCTGCGTGGAGGCGTCCTTCAAACACTGCAAGAACGTCATTAAAGGCTTTATTCCTTTTAAGATTTTCTTCTTTAAGCAAAGTGTGAAAAACCGACAGCAAAGTGAGAAAGTTGAACTCAATCCCAGCTAAGTTATTATCTAGATTAAGGTCGTGTTTTTAAGATTAACCATGAGTGGAAATATCACGATTCTACACGACTTTAGCTTGTTAACAGATCCTGTGGTCTTCATCAGCAGCTTCAGTTGACATGTGAGCTCAGTTATGATTTCATCCATAACACACTGTACTCGCTGCTGAAAGCTCTGGAAAATTAGTAAAATGATCTTGAGTTGGGTTACTTAAAAGCTTAACTTTCCAACATTACATAAAACTGTCATCCACTCTTCCAAGATGAAAGGTCATAACGTTTAAACATAGTAAACGTTAAGAACATAATAGATATCAAGAAACTTCACCCAAACTTCACCTAAGTCATCTCCATCAGAAGCGATGAACCTCTGAGATGATAAATCACATTTTAAAAATCCAGCCTAACTTCTGTTTCACTATTTAGCTCCATTGATGTGTTTTAGATTTAAACATCATTTAACTTCAGGGTTTTAAAGTGTCTGAGTCTGAATGCAAAAACAACAAAAGTTGAAAAAAGTTGCTGCAGGTTTTCTTCAGGATGCCAAAGATTTACACCCACAGTCAGGCTGAGCTGGGCCTCCTCGCTCGGAGACGAAGATCCAGCAGTCGTCTGCAGCGTATTAGATGCCTCTTAAAGCCTCTGTTTATGACATCTGCTTTTATTAATGAATGTCGGAGGGACACATGAGCATGCTGTTTACCGCTGGTGGCATAACTCAAACGGACCGCGGGCAAGCATCCGACTCAGTTCCTTTTAGCATCAAGCATCTGTCTCTGCAGCCTGCAAAAAACAATAACACACACACAAAAAAAATCCATTGTCTCCTAACCTGTTTTCAATTGCACACACAGGGGCCAGTTTTTGTTTTTTTTCTGGGCGTGTCATCCTAGAAAAGAGGACAGGCGGACATTTTTCCCCCCACAGGTGCCTGGACCAGGAATGTGCCGTGATTCGTGGAGGCCTCGTATATCAGAGAGGCGAACTCCTGCTGCAGGAGGGGGATGGCTTCGGTCGCCGGATAGGATGACTCGAACAGCTCTCTGGACTGGAAGAGAGAGAGAGAGAGCCCAGAAGAGAGAGCGGCTAATCCTGGAATGACAGCTGTTGCACAATGTGTTAGGAGTGTGAATTATTTGTGTTACGTAACTCTGTGTAAAACATCCCACTG
>JAOXYL010000036.1:19880770-19895842 GCA_028564955.1 Terapon puta | reverse complement strand
AGTTCACCGCCCATTTTTCAAACAATCATTTAGATAAAAATACAGCGTTGTCATCAGCGTACATAATCACAAAAAAAGCTTTTCACTTGTCCTGAAGTAAAGATACTTTAGATTTTTTTCATTTGCACAAATGAAAATGTGGTGAGAAGAACAGGAAGAGATGATTTTTAGCATTTAAAGTTTTAATCATGTGATGTTTAGTCACAAATGGGAACTATTGAAACTGTTTTTCATTTTCATTTGCACCAAGCAAGTCAAGGCTTCCTTATTTATATACTACCTTTCAAACACAAAGGCAGTTAAATGTTTTTTTGCATCAGGAAAAGAAAAACTTTTAAAACAATGTTACAAGTACCACAATAAAGAAAAAGAAATGTATAATTATTCCAAAATATACACATTATATTGCAGTTTTACTACCCTAACAGTGTCATAAGGAAAAATAAAAAATAGATGAGCTGCAGTTTCAAAAAGGTCAAATAATACTTAGTGCCTATTAATCACCAACCAATCTGATTTTAAAAAATATGCCATAAATCAAATGTATATTAACAGGAAAATAGAGTAATCGAGTCTGAAAACTACAAACACACACACACACACACACACACACACACACACTTGGCTCTTCATGTTATCAAGAGATCGAAGCTGGAGCTGCTCTGTCGACACTGAACAATGGAAATGTTTTTAAATGTTTATTTAAATTTTTCACCCAAACTGGCTTCAGACCATCAACTTTGGTAAATTTGAGGTTTACCAGAAAGCGAATCCCTCTCGTCCCATCACCTCTAGGCTGTAAACTCTCATTTGTTTGTCCAGGATTAGAGGAATAATGTGAGTAAATTCCTCTTTTGGGTGGATTTTCCTGATACGGCCTCCCAAACTGAGGTTTTCTTTTACTCTTTTTGGGGCGCGGTGGAGCCGGCGGGAGCATCTCCAGTGTGCTCGATGACAAACCAATGAATGTCTCAGTGTGATGGAGAGCTATAAATCTGTCAGACAAATTTGCTGTACGAGTCCCAGTGCACATATAGAAACAAATCAATTAATTTAATGGAAACATTTCTCTCCCTCTGGAGCTCCACGTTCAGGATGTCTAAAACTGAAAATAAAAAAAACTCTGCAGGGAAAGAAGAAAACTCTTTGTCATCCTCTTGTATTTTTACAAAGCAAATCATTTGAAGATGTGTTGAGTTTTTAGAGAAACCCTCAAAGACAAAGTCAGATGGTCGTGTTTTTTTACTTTAGCTGCAGAAAATTAAAAAGCTTACTGTTGACAATATTATATTTCAGTTTTAAGTCTCCACTTTTGGATATTTACACACTTTTGTGTGTCAAAGCTTAATTTTGAAAAGATAATGGTCATAATTGGTGAAATGCCACAACAAACACAGATTATAGCTAAAAGAAAAACACTACCTAAACTTTTTTATAAAATACTTAATATTCTTGACATTTCTGCAAATTCCTGCTTCATCAGGGTGTTAAAACAGTTAAATGTTTTTTTGTTCGAGGCGTGTTGACTGAAACCACAGAGGACGTTGCTGTATGAATCACACAGTCTGCTGTCGTTGGGGTGAACTGTATATGTTATCATATTATGTTGAGAGAGCTCCTGAAACACAACGTTTACAAGAAAGGAGTTGAGTCACCTGTCAGATGAAAGTGGATAAGGAAGAAAAATGTACGTTTTTCTCTGAAAAGTGATGGAGTAAAAGTAGAAAGTGCCTCTGAACTGAAGCCAAGAAGCAGAAGCTGAACTGGAGTCATGTTAAAGGCAAAGAGCATTTCTGAAACTCATCATCTTCAACCACAGCAGAGACGTCTCCCTACAAAAGAAATCAGTAAATCAAGGGACAGATGTTCCTTAAAAATGTTGTGGATTTTGTTTTAAAATCCATCATTGGAGTTCATCGAAACGCCGCAGAGAGAAACCTCTGCCCTCTCCCTGCCCATCGTCATATTTTCACATTCAGTTCACGGCGGCGTCCCAAAGCTCGATCTCGTTATCAAGACGAGTCCTGTGTTTGGCCGCCAAGCTCACATTCCTGCACGTTGACGCGGCAATGATTAGCCCTGGAAATAACTTTAAAGGAAACTGTGGGCTTTATGAGAGGAATTTCAGTGAGTTACAGATTTTATTGTGTCTGTGAGATGTTATGACAGTGCTCCCCCAAACAATGTGTCAGGGTCGAATCATGATGTCAGCGGCACAGATCCGTCTAATGGACCTCTGATCCCCGCGCTACGTCAGATGTGTACACCAGGAGACTGAGAACATCTGGTGTCGTGTTGTCGTCTGCAGGCTTGTTGTTTTTAACATCAGTCATATGAAACCCGGACAGGATGTTTGTTTGCGCAGGATGAGCTCAAGGTTTCCTCGCCGCTCCAAAAAATAAAGAAAAGCAGTAAAGATCCTTTTTGGAGAATTCTGCAAATATTATGGAGAAGTATGGAAAACTACTGGTCCACTTCTGTGCTGATGCTATAGTATTAAACATAATGAAATATTACGGAAGGAGAAGAATGATAGCTCTGGGCTGAGGTGGTCTTGCTGTAACTCACAGTGGAATAAATCTTAGTGGACACCCACTGAGATGAAAATGTGAAGAATCCCTGCGAGAGTCTGCAGGCTGGACGTCATTTTAGCTTTAAAAGGAAAATCTGGTGATATTCTACATTTTCTTATAGCTCAGTAAAACCATGAAAAGACCAAGACAGTGAATGTGTAGTATTGCATTTAGCAGCCTCATATATCTTCCTCCTGCTTTCTTCATTGTCCAAAAAACATTAAAAACACATTGATGAACGTAAAGTTTATTTCCACCCGTTGGTTTGATGAAAACTTCAGCGAGCAGCTGTTGTAGGAATGTGATGATCCTCTTTCTAAACATGAAACTACTGTATATATTCATGTTTTTAAAGATTTACTTCACTTTTCATGATACATGTTGACTTCTTTCATAATCAACTTTAACTCTTCACTTCAATTGGAAAATACCTGGATGAACTGATGGGATGATTTTCAGGCAGAATTTATGTTTTCTGTACATTTAGAAGAAGCAATTTTAGTTCAGGCAGAAAGAGATGTGAGAAATCAGAAAATTGTACTTTAACAATAAAGTTAAGAAAACGTTAAAAAACTTTGTTTTTTTAAGATGAATGGATACGTTTCTTAATTGATTGCTAAAAATATTAATACGCCGATTGTGTGCGTGTTCCTCCGACTGAGGATTCATCCAAATACCTGAAATAGTCATGTAAATGTGATGTGATGCCCTCCGTCATGTATCTCTTAGCTACCAGGCAAATTGTTTATACGCTCCACGAGTGTGTTTACAGTCCACCTCATGATATACTGCAGAGTTGTTTGCTCAGGATTTCCCAAAGGCCTACTTAGATTCCCTTCCAGAGAAATACTTAACTTACTCACATATGAATAATGTAAATAGTTTGCTGACACTGTCCTCAGAAACGGCAGTTCGGGCCTCCAAAAATGACGAACAATTCTGTGTTTTGGAGTTTCAGTTTGGTTGCTTAGACGGAGCAATGAGAGCAGGGATAAGTGATTACAGATTCAGAGACAGTACGCTGCTTCTTTAGCAATTTCTGAGATTATTCTAGTATTTTCTGCCCTTTTTGCTGCAGTTACCCCATTTCATGTGTCTTTATTCTTGTGGCAAACTTTGTGTCATTACAACATTTTAAACATTTGATCACTTTAATTGATCAACAACAGGTAAAAAAAGCTTTTCATAGTTTGTCTGTTTTCCTAAAAAATGGAAATATTTTAATTATTTGTTCAAACTGAGTAACCCCCTTCGAGGATGGTGATTATTTACCTGTGTGTTTCCCGTTTCCTGTGAACAGACGCAGGTTGGTGGGAAGAAGACCAGCGTCATCCTGCAGAAACTGGATCCCGACACTCCGTACTCCATCACTGTGGCTGCCGTTTACCCCTCCGGTGCCAGCAAAGACATCTCAGGCGACGGACGAACCAGTAAGAGACACGTGGACTTTTGTGAATTTTTGTATTAAATATATGCTGCTTCTGTGTCAAACTGCAGTGGAGGAAGTCATATAACCAGTGAGACTGTCCATTTAAAACCTCGAAAAATCAGTTTTTAAATTTTCAGATAAACTCAAGGAAGTGCAAGTGTTTCTTTAATCCTTTATTTGCAACTTGTAGAAAAAAAATATGTCGAATGAATCCATGTTGACATCACTGAACACCTGTACCTATGCTTTCTCAGAGCCTCTTGGCGGAGTG
Source organism: Terapon puta (assembly GCA_028564955.1). Taxonomy (NCBI): domain Eukaryota; kingdom Metazoa; phylum Chordata; class Actinopteri; order Centrarchiformes; family Terapontidae; genus Terapon; species Terapon puta. The sequence goes on along the minus strand of JAOXYL010000036.1, from coordinate 19,891,569 downwards.
AGGAACCTGCAGGTGTTGAACCCGACCATGACCACCCTGAACGTGCGCTGGGAGCCCGCTGAGGGCCGTGTCAAGGAGTACAAAGTCATTTATGTTCCCGCAGCTGGAGGAGCAGAGAGCATGGTAGGACTGGTAGGACCACCACCCGCTTCCTGTTGGCCGGCGCTCTGCAGTCACACTGAAGCCAAAAGATTCACCTTTAAAGTCCTGCTGCCCCACATCTCTCACCTGAGCTCACGCTGATTTTTCCTATTTGTTCGTGGTTTAAACCTTCATTTGGACTCAGGCATGCATGTTGATAGTGAACTCGCTTACAGAAATCCTCTGCCTAATATGCTTCTCCTGCTTTATCAAGATTCGCCAACTACAACCACTCAGTTTCTGTCAAGCGTAACTAACCAACATCCTGCAGCTGTTTCTGTTTTCATGTCTTCTGTAACGTTTGGAAGCAGCTGATTTATGCAACCTGTTGTTAAACTCAGGAAACGGTGTCAGCCGGCACAACCATCACCGTCCTGCGAGGCCTGCAGCCCGACACACTCTACACTGTGTCTCTTGTGCCGGTGTACGCCGGAGGAGATGGAAAGACGATGTCTGAAAATGGAAAGACAAGTAAGACGCTTGATATGTTTGTGCATCGTCTCACAGAAGGTCCTCATGACCGCTGCTGCTACATGAACATCCTGTTAGGCACAGATTGATATAATACCAAAATACTGAAGAGATTGGTCTTGAGAAACATTACGAGCAGCCTCACCTGTCCTCCCTCAGGGCCGCTGGGAGGAGTGAAGAACTTGAGGGTGTCCGACCCCACCATGACCTCTCTGACAGTCGACTGGGACCCGGCCGATGGAGCTGTCCGCCTGTACAAAGTCTTCTACGTGCCGGTTGCTGGTGGCCTGGAGGAGATGGTGAGACCTTCCCACACCTGTCTCGCCTCTGAGAAGTCCATAGGTTAATGCTGTAATGACCTTCTCGTTCTTCCTCTCTGTAAACAGGAGCAAGTTCCTGCAGGCACCACCAACATCATCCTCAGGAACTTGATGCCTGACACGCCATACACGGTGTCAGTGTTACCTGTCTACCCCGCCAGGGAGGGAAAACGCCAGTCAGAGAACGGAAAGACACGTGAGTGCTTTTTTATTCTACCGCCTCTTTAAAGGTCATGTTAGTTATATTTGCAGCACAGTTAAGATCGCTCTTTTCCCGCCGTCAGTGCCTCTGGGAGGAGTGGGCAACATGAAGGTGATCAACCCGACCATCACCACGCTCACCGTCACCTGGAACCCTGCCGACGGAAACGTTCAGGGCTATAAAGTGATCTACGTACCTGCAGATGGAGGGCTGGAGATTGTGGTAAGATCCTGTCAGCCCTTTAAAATTAAAACCTCGACTAAAATGTCATCAGATACAAAACACAAGTTACACATAAAAGCCTGGTTTGGAGAAGTTATCTGGAGTTAAATGAACTTGACTTGAGTTGAGTTTAACGTGGTCTTTATATTTACAACTGGACATTAGTCAGCCTCTCTCTCTTACTCTCTCTTTTTGGAGGCTTTTAGTTTGAAATCGCCTCTTTTATCTTTAAAATAACACAGTTGTACAGCGCTGAGTTCAGGCCGGTGTCCTCTTCGCTTGTTTTCTATCTGATCGGCCATTGCGGTTGGTTGCTGGAGGACTTTGCAATCTGATCTGGAGGATGTTCAAGTATCAGATGTTTTTGGCTCGTGTTGCTCTCTTGGGTGTTTCTACACTCGATGAAAGAAGATCGTGGGGAAGCCTTTCAGTGTTTCAAGTCAGAGAAAAAAGGATCTTTTCAAATTTCCAGCAGCAACGTTAAACTAAACCATTAAAAAAACAATGATTTCTGAGTTTTGAAAAGACGGCGGTTTTGCAGCAGAAGCTGAAGAAAATCTGTCAGACTTTGTTTGAACGGTCGTTCTTCAGAGGGCGATCAAAGCCGTCAGCAGGGATTTAGTGATGTCATGCTTTCTGACAGGATAATCCCGCAGTGCCGTTGCCACACAATAACATCTAAATTCTTCTCCAAAAGGGCGTCCGTCATCGGTGCGTGGCATGTTTGTGGGCTTCATATTTCTGGAATGAGTATGTGTAAATCCAGTTTCATCAAATGCTCCACGAGACTTTAAAGAGCCGTGAAACAACAGCTCACATAGGTTTGACTGCTTGCGTTTGTCTGTTTAGAGACGGTTCGTTTGTTCTCAGCCGATGACAAAACTTTTAGCTCCAATTAGTACGTCAAAGTCAATTTTACAGAGGAACGTTTGAATGTTTTCTGCTTCTTCAGTTAAGAATAAACTGCACATCCTGAAATAACTGGAATCAATTTGACTTCAACTTGTTGTCAGTTTTTATACGGAAAACAGAAAAAGATTCACATGCAAGGCTTAGATCGTAATTCACAACAACAAAGGTTTTCACATTTTTAACAGAAGTGATGTTTGAAAGAAACCATTAACAAAAGCTGAAAGTTTAATTTAAGTTCTTCCGTGTTGTTAAATGAGTGTGATGGATCAAATTATTTGGAAATGTCTCATGAAATGTAGAAATACTATTATAAGAAACTGATCTGCCTTAAAAAAACATCACATACTTTTTATTTTAAAGCTTTATGATTTATGTGGATTAATGTGAAACTGTTGATCGTCTGTGGGTTTTTCACCTGCTGGTGATTGAATCAGTCCTTCAGAAGTTCACCACAAGTGTCTTTTCAGGAGCAAGTGTCAGAAAGCACCACCAAAACCGTCCTGGAGAAGCTCCTGCCGGACACCCGCTACACCATCACCGTTGTCCCCGTCTACGCCGAGGGAGACGGGCCCAGCCTGTCCGACGACGGCAAGACGAGTGAGTGTCCGTGAATGCTGATAAAGAGCCTGAACCTCCAAGAAATCATCAACCAGATGAGCTACTGTAGGACAGAAAAGAGGGGCAAAGAAAGAAAGAAAGTGTTTCAGTATCAGAAATGAAGGATATTCTTACTTGCTCTGTCTCTGCTTTTGATTAATGACTTCAGTTTGAATGACAGAACCAAAAAATAGCTTTTCTGAACCACAAACATACAACCACATCAGTCTCAATAACAGCAGAGTAAAAATGAGCCTGAATCCACGGAGGAAAAGCGAACCAGAAAACAACCATTTTCTTGTTGTCCAACATCTGAACAAATTGCCCCCCTGACGGCCGTGACCTCCGACCAGACAGCAGCTGCGCAACGCCCCCGTCCAAGTGTTGACTTTGTCTTCCTGTTTGGTGTCTCCGCTCAGAGCCGCTGGGTTTTGTGAGGAACCTGCAGGTTACCGATCCCACCACCAGCACCCTGAACGTCCGCTGGGAGCCCGCCGAGGGAAACGTCCGTGAATACATCGTCATCTGGACGCCCGTCGCCGGAGGAGAGCAGGACGTGGTGAGTCTGTGCTTGGCGGGTTTTGTGCCACTGAGACGAGCCCCTGTGTTAAAAACAGAGAGAAGCTCAGCGGCAGGACTGAAGGCAGATCCAGGTTTTATGTAACTGTCAAAATCTGCCAGCTCCAGATGTTGGACCTTCACCAGAAACTGAGAACTTCATCCATGCCCCATTAGAGTCTCGTTTTATTACGACTGCCTGAAATGAGATATGTTTGTTTTAATTCAAACCACTCTGAGGCATATCAGCTACCTGAAGTCAGAACGACTGTTCAGAGGCATTTCAGAGATTAAAAATCCTCCTCAGTCTGTACCTGACCCTCGTGTCTTCTTTATTAATGATGATTGATTTGAGTCATGACAAAGACATAAAACTCATTCACAAGTATGACAACATAGATAAAACGTGCAACACCGATAAAGTCCAACAAGAACAGGGTGAAAAGTGCAACAAGTTTAAACGCCATCGAGACGACTATATCACAAAGAAAGTGCAAATATCATTTTAGATCAGCAGCAGGTATTGTGCTGTTTTAGCAGCTCTTAGTTTGGGCCTCAAACTGAAGTTTTCCAGTGGCGTGAGATGATTAGCCTCATTTCCAAGGCAGTTTCATGCAAGATCTTTCTTTTGTTATACTGAAGAAAAGGCCAATATCAAGTTATCAAGAGCAGGAAAACCACTGGATAATGTTGTTGCCTCTAAAATTTACATTTACTTACCGCTAATGGAAAACATTTGCAGTGACGGGGGATATTTCCAAGGCAGCTTCGACTGTTTTCTATAAAGCAGTGACAATATCTCGAGGGGGGCCGACTCATTACTTCAGGATTATGTCACTTGATTATGTATGAAACGTCGTGAAATAGGATGATTTGGTTTGGAAACAGCAGAAGTTATCTCAGCTTATTGGCAGATTTTAGGACTCACTATTAGATTAAATGGACAAAGAACAAATTCATATTTGCAGCAGGAGGAGGACATGCAGAGGAGGCATAAACTCCTTCTCACTGCCAGTTTGGTGGTTTGCTCAGGATCGTCCCAGGACAGTCTGCTCAAATCCATCTTTATCTCTGAGCTTCTGCTGTTCCTGTTGCTGAGCTGCACAAAGAAAACTGGCCTCCCAAAGCATTAAACTGTGACATCGTTCAGTCTGAGAGTCTTTCTGCATCTGCCAAACTTCTCTTTTCTCCATAATGGATTTTCGCAGAGTTCTCCAAATCTTGAAGTTCACTCGGTTCATTGCTTTTTTTTGGTTTTTTTTTGCTTTTCTCCTCGACCAGGACCAGGTGTCTGGAACCACCACATCCACCGTCCTGAAGAACCTGGACCCGGACACCGAGTACACCGTCACCGTCGTTCCCGTCTACCACGAGATGGAGGGCAAGTCGCAGTCTGAAAACGGGAAAACAAGTGAGTGCAGACGAGTGATTTGTGGCTGAACGACGTGATCTGGGCCTCAAGAAGAAAACACGCAGAGCCAGAGCTCATTTCACTCATGTGGAAAAAGAATAGGATAGAGTAAAATACAACTTTATTGCCCACAGGAGCCAAACATGATCTTTAGCTCACTAAAACACAATAAAGATGGAAGTTATAGATTGACAGGGCACCATAAAATATAAAAACATCAGTAAATCAAGAGGAAAAGTAGACTGACACATAAAATACAGAAGTTCGTACGATCTGTTTTTTGAGTTTAAAGATGCAGATGACATTCAGTGCAATGTAACATCTCAGCTTCATCTAAAAATACAAGTGTCACATATTTTTGAATAAATAAAGCTGTAAAAGAGGTGCTTTAATAAAGACCTGGCTGAAATATGTCGGGTGTGTTCGCTTCACTGACTGAAGTTTAGTTAACACGAGCATGATGTGAAGTGTTTGTCGCTGTCTGTTTGGAGGAATTTCCTGAGAAACATACGAAAAATCACAAACGTGTTACTTTAACTGTAAATTAGATATTAGGTGGTATTTGATTGAATGAATAAAACTTGTGGTGCTCAGTTTCGCCACGTTTGGACAGTTTCATTCATTCTGCAGACTTTGAGTAACCACGGCAACGGCAGTGGTGCTTGATGCTCCTTTTCCAGATTATGTTATACATATAAAAATGGGTTATAATTTGAGCACAGGTGACCCTGTTTTCCTTTATTATGTGGTCCTGATATACAGAATATAATATACTAGGACACAATGAACTTATCACGACACTGATAACTGTAGACAGCCATTTTGAATAGACATTCACCAGTTTAATGAATCGATGAATCTTTTTAGCGCTAACTGAGATTATCTGTAATTTTTTACTCCCTTTCAGATCCTTTGGGTGGAGTGAAGAACTTGCAGGTGATAGACCCAACCATCAGCACCCTGACGGCACGGTGGGATCCGGCGGTGGGCAACGTCCGCTCCTACAAAGTCTTCTACAAACCTCAGTCCGGAGGAGAGGAACGAATGGTAAAAAAGAGTCTGATCCACGGAGATATCCACACGCTGGTTTTACACATTTCTGGCTGGTGATGCTCTGGCTCTGTGGACATGCTGACGGAGGTTTTCTAACATGTCACTGAACAGGAGGAGGTGTCCGGAGGCACCACCAGCACCATCCTGAGGAACCTGGACCCTGACACCGTCTACAACGTGGCCGTGGTTCCCGTCTACCCAGACGTGGAAGGAATACGTCAGGCAGAGAACGGGAAGACGAGTGAGTGCCAAATTTTGATTTAGCTCCTGTCCTCGTGAAGGCACAATGAGTGGAGGCATGTGTGTGTATTGTTCCAGGGAGACAAATAATCAATCTGAAAATACCCTTCATGCTTCATGTTGGGTTGTTTGTGTCAGAATCAGCAGTCTGAGAGTTGCATCCTCTTTACTGTGAAGCGTCTGAAATGACCTGATGTGCAAACCTGCAGGACCCAACAAAGACTGAAGATTTATTATCTCACTTCGCTGGACACTTTCTCCAGAAAATACTTTTTTTGAGGATTATGTTGTTTCCAAGCCATTAAAGACCAAATGAAAAGTCATCTTTACTTCATTAAAGTGACGCTCTTCTTGTTGAAATACATTATTAGGCTGTAATATAACAGTGAAGATCAGTCTGAACTTTAAACCAGCAGGATGCCAGTTTGGCAACAAAACCTTTATTCCTTATTTATGTGTCTCTGCTTCATGCTGCTTCTCTAATTCGATTGTTCCTCGCCTCAGATGACGCTTCGAGAATCTGTGATTCCTCTCTCCTCTCTCGTGTCGTGACTGAGACACAAGGAGGAGACGTCAGCGGGCAAACATGGATGCAGTTATGTGAATTTAAATGCCTCCATTGTTCACTGTCCTGGAATTTAAAGTCCTCATTGAATGGGGTCTTTAAATCTGCGTGCACCTTCGTTAAAAGGCCAAACGTTTTCCAAAGGATGCTAAACATTTTCAGATCTCTCCCCGTTGGTGCATTCGAAGACTGTCCAACATCTAAAGAAACAGTGTTTTATTGCTACTATAAAACTCCCATTATTCTCCTCATGCCATTGATGTTTGCATGATTTATTTATTTATTGGATCTTTGTTTTCATTTGAACTTTATTTTTATTGCAGCTCAGCAAAACTCTCAGGCACAGAGGAGATGCTTTTTACAGACAGCATAGGAAAATAGAAAATTAATTGAAAACAAAACAGCAGAGGTGCTATTAATCTTAGGTGCAGTCTTCACGGATGTCTCTGATCTTCATGACAGGAACTTTCTGCCTTTTTAAGAGTTTAGGAGAAAGTTGAAAAAACGGAGGTTTAGCGATAGATTAGCAAAGCAGTCGTACCTGTACCTGCTTTTTATGTCGCTTGCTCTTCATTTGAAAGAGTTTCTCCTAAATCGCTGCTAAATAAAAACTGGAAAAAGGAGAGCTGACGTAGTAACTCGATAAAAGTTTGAACAGTTGCCTTTTTTCATGATGATAAACCTCATATTTCTAAAGAAATAAAAAAAAAAAAAACGTCATCTTAAACCTGTAGATACTCTGAACCACCTCAACTATTTCACTGTGTTGCTTAATATCTGCATGTTTTGGCTTTCTACAGCACACTGTGATCATGTTTTAGAAGTATTTGCAGAAAACTCTGTGAGGTTGGACGTAGCTGCGGTCGTTCCAGCAGCTGACTCGCGGTCGTTACAGCATTCTTGACTCCACCACCAAAAAGGACAGTTCTGGATGGAAACGATCTCCGTAGGAAATAGCGTTACGACAATACCTTTGAGAAAATCTACTCTTTTCATGCCAGAGCGCTGGAATGAATCGAAACCAGCGGCTGCCTGGAAGACAGGAAGTCCACCTGAGAGCCTGCCAGTAATGTAAAGTGAAGTCAGTTTGGAGTTAATGGGCTAAAAAATGGAAGACAACTGGTCGGGTCCTGTAAAGCCGAACATACAGACCTTGAGTATACGGACATTTGAGGCTTGCAAAAGAGCTTAATGAATGCCAGATACATCTGGACACTCCTGATGTGGTAAACCCACCCATCTGGTGCACCCTGCAGGATAAAACAAATGCTAAAGATCATTAGCAGCTTGGAGAAATTCTCTTGAATCTAAAAGCTTTCTTAATGGGGATGTTTTTTTCCTTGTAGAATACCAGAAAGTTTAGACAGTCAGGAGAGGAAAAGACGCTCCTCTATGATTGACACTTTCCCCAATTTGAGACATCTGGACTGTCCTGGTGGAGGTGAACTCCACCCCTCTGGCGCTCCCCACAGGATTAAAGCGAACAGCGGGATTAAGTGCAGAAGTTGTTTCAGACCTTGGTTTGTCCCGTCTCTTTCAGAGCCTCTGGGCGGAGTGAAGAATCTGCAGGTGACCGACCCCACAACCAACTCCCTCAGGGTCCGCTGGGAGCCGGCCGACGGCGACGTCAGGCAGTACCAGATCATCTACGTCCCCGCCACCGGAGGGACCGAGAGCATGGTTGGTTTCCTGTCGGGATTGTAAAAAACTTATATTTCAGTTAAACAGTCTCATTAAAAGTCCATTTAGAAGCTGTTCTGGAGCTTTTAATTGCAAATCAGTAAGTACTCATACTAAAACTGTAGTATCTCTGTAGTTTTTAGCAAACTTATTCCATTTAGAAGCTGTTCTGGAGCTTTTAATTGCAAATCAGTAAGTACTCATACTATAACTGTAGTGTCTCTGTAGTTTTTAGCAAACTTATTTACTATTGTATTTGTATTCAATGCTCATATATCAGACTTTGATATATGCACAGTACAGTATAGTTCATTCATTTCATGGGTTTCATGGGATTTTCTAACAGAAAGGAAAATAAAATATCTTATGTCTGTGCTTCTGTCAGAGTTGTGGAAGCCAAAAATAAGAATCAGAGAGATTTAAGTGCCTCTTCTTTCCCTTAAAGCTCACTGACCTCTGCAGCCAAGCATTGTTCAAACCCACTGAACTTCATTATGTTTTCTTCTCTGGCGGAAAAACTCGCAAATTTATTGAAAATGTCAGGCTGAAATTTGGGGATATGTTTTGGAAGAGTGCTGCTGTAGAAACATGGACCCTTGGGTTTGAATAAACATCATGAAGCTTCAGTGAAAAGCTGCAACAAGTAGAATAAGATGACATGAAACACAAACAACAGATGAAGAAGGGATTTAAGAGCTTATTGACATGAATAAATAGCAAACATTAAGGAGTTGGACGTCATGTTTCTGTGGCTGAGAGGCCTTTACAGACTTTCATGTTTCCTGTTACAGACTCAGGTATCTGGCATGTCGACCAACACGGTGCTGAGAGACCTGAAGCCGGACACCGAGTACAAAGTGACGCTGGTTCCTATTTACTCTGACGTGGAGGGGAAACGCACGTCGGAGAACGGAAAGACAAGTGAGTTTGTCCAAAGCAGTGCAGCTGTAACCACATCCAGACCGCAAAGAGCTTCGCCAAAACTCGGCGCAGTTTCTGCACAAAATCCACAAATCGAGTCAAAATGATACTGATCAATACGTGACAACACTTTAATTATTTGCATTTTTTCAATAGTTTTGGAAGAAAATATGAATGTAGCTCTAAAATGTTTTGATATTGATATTTTATGCCATCCAAATGGTCTTTTTTGTGCAATGAAGGTGGAAATCTCAAGGAAAAGTAAAACTTCCCTTCTCAGGTTGGTCTTTATGTTTTAAACGAGATAAATCAGCTGCATTTCGAGGCATTTCAAAGCATCGACAAGATCATTTGCTGCAACTACGAAAACAGGAAGTTGAGAAAATAAGCAGAGGAAGTCAGCTGATGTTTCCTGTGATGGACACTTTGACAGCCGACTTGTTGGCAGTGAACCTCGCTGACCTTGGCCGTAACTCAGACAGGAAACTGACAATGGCGTTGTGGCTCTCTGTCCACAGAGGCTCTGGGCGGAGTGAAGAATCTGCAGGTCACCGATCCCACCACCAGCTCCCTGAAGGTGCGCTGGGACCCGGCGGAGGGCAACGTCCGCCAGTATCGCCTCTTCTACGTCCCTGCATCCGGAGGAGCCGAGGACATGGTGAGGCATCGGACTATATGTGCTTTAAGAAACCTTTTGAGAGAGATCTTCCTTCCTTTGAAGCCAAATATTGTTTCAACCCACCAAACTTTAAGATAATTAAAGTTTCCTTTTCACCTTCTATTGTTACCTGCTGTCGAATCCTGCCTAATAACCGTGTTTTGTGTGAGCAGGAGCAGGTGTCGGGCGGCACCACCAACACCGTCCTGAGGAACCTGCTGTCCGACACCCCCTACACAGTGACCGTCGTCCCGGTTTACCCAGAGGGAGAAGGTCTGCGCCAGTCCGAGAACGGGAAGACTCGTAAGTCCTTTAAAAAAAAAAACTGAGCTGATTTAATTAGAAAAATATTAATTCCCACGGTAAAGAGGTCTGGACAGGCTTTACACAAACATCGTAAACCTCTGGGGGCTAATCTGGGCTTAACGACTAACTATGATGATAAACCTTCACTCGATGTGAAGGGACTCGCTCTCTAACACATCGATGGCGTGATTGTAAAAACAGACCACCTCCTTCCAACATCTGCTTTTAGAAAACAACTTATCGAAAACGCAAAACATTCGATCGGACTCATCCTGTGGGGGCAAGAGATCCAACCGGTCCATGTAACTCCAGAACGAAATATTCTTTCAAGCCTTTTTTCTCGTAAAAGCGAAAGGCAAAATACTTGACACCATTAAAGCAGAACATGAATCCCACATTTCTTTATTTTATTTATTTCAGCCACAGATGATTCATCACGTACTAGCCGGCTGCTCAAATCATTTGTTTCATTAGATCTGAACTTTTTTTAAGCTTCTCCTCATGAAATAATTTGGCCCTCCGTTTTCTTCGATTTCGCCAGA
>JAOXYL010000036.1:19863611-19876378 GCA_028564955.1 Terapon puta | reverse complement strand
CCCTTTACTCACCATTTCCTATATCTATTTTCACTTCTGTTGTATTTCATTTTAATTAACTTTGATTCTCTTTTGGTTTTGAGGGGAAGAAATGCAACGATTCGCCCACATTCGATGACTAATTCTGCGTAATTAAGATCAAACTGGCCTCATTTTACCAACTGCTGAAGGCGCATTAATCTGCAGAGGAATTAGGAGGACTAAAAAGACAGATTTTACAGAAGGAAGAAAATACAACACTTTTTGGGTTTATAAGTAAGCAGAAACTTAAAGGTTACACCCACATGTGATAGTTGACTTGTTCGTCGTCTCTTTCCATCAGATTTTTAACCTTTGACCCCAAACTGGGATTAAAAACACATGTTTATGGAGCTGACTTTCTTCTCAAAGGTGAAGTAAGCTTAAAGAAAAATGGGCAAAACAAACAAACAAACCTCAGAGTGAAGTTTCCTGTGTTTTTGTAAGTGTCCTTCATTTCAAAAGGACTCAAGAAGTGAGCATGCTTTGAAATGAATCCCTGTAGGGTGGAAGAAACTGCATGACCCCTGACCTCTGATAAGAAAGATTTTCAGTCTCCAGCAAAGCAGCAAACTTTGAAATACGAGCAGCAGTATTTTCAGAGAAGCCAACCACACAACATGTGCGACGTTGAAGCGGTTTACAGAAGTCATAAGAACACTTTTGATGTGTCAAACAGTTTAATTCTCAGTCTGAGAACACAAGTCATCCGTGAATTTTTTTTTTTTATTCTTCAGGGCGCCAACATTTTTTAAAAATGAGCAACCATCACAGCTGAACTTCCAGCTTTGAGAAAGTCCGCTCTTATGAAGTCTTTAAAACCAAATCTGTCGACTCTTTAACGCACTAATCGCAGTAACTTAAAAGCTCATTAATTACTCAGAAGAGCTGCGAGTCTTTGGCTCTGTTCGTCGAGGGTTACCTCAACCAGCGAGCTTCGTCTCGGCCCCTGAGAGCAGCTCTGCCTTCAGGAAATGACTGAAAACCTCCAGTCTGAAGGAATTAATGGAGTTTTAAAAGTAGAGGCCGGCCTGTTGGCCTCACCGTTGACATGACTGGAGGGATTTGGAGTATTTGTGCTTCCAGTTGTGGGATCTCAACCACATCATCCCAGAAGAAGCCACTTCATGGTCTGATGTGCCAGAAGCTTCAAAACCCTCAGAGATATTCGCTTTAACCAAAACAAAAGCTCTGGACGAGGGTGGACTCGAGTTCAGTCGGGAGATATGTTTCCCATGACGCACCGGCCCAATTTTCACGGCCCGCAGACCCGGCAGAGGATGGATGCCGCCATAATCCCGGTGACAAGAGACAGTCTGCAGGAAAGCCGTCGAGCTGAACCTGCTCAGACTCGCTGACAGACCCGGACTCTCCAGCCGCATCCTCGCAGAAACTGTTTATCCGTCAGTCCACTTACCGAATGACTGATTCGTTTGGCGTCTAAGCTCCCGGGGCCTTTGTTAGTGTTTGAGGAAAACTTTGGCAGCCGACCGCTCGAGGAGATAACTGCATGTGGGATGAGCAGTGAGGTCATTATGTACATTATCTCTGCCAGATCGGTATGTAATGCGGGATCGGGCTGGCTGGGCAGAGTCTGATGATGAAAACGATGACGTGTCCATACATTTTTTTTTTAACCTTCGGTTTCTTCTCCACAAAGGTCCTGGTTCCTGGAAATATTAATAATGCCTTCCTGGACAACCTGATCCCAGACACTCCCTATTCCGTCACCGTCTCCGCTCTCTACGCTGACGGAGAGGGATCGCCGGTCAAAGACAGCGGCAAAACGCGTAAGTACGACATCTGACTGACTCACGTCCGCACCGAGTCATGGACGTAAACTTTCACTCCTCTTTTCCTTTTTATGTGCAACAACCTCATCCACTGTGCAATAATCTGATTTAATATTTGAATTTCATTTAACCATATTCCACATGAAGCCATATTTATTTATTTGTTTATTCAGCCTATTTTTAATCCTAATTTAAACAGTGCTGTGTGCTGTCTGTTCTTTATTTGTATGCCTATTTTTCTTCTTGCTGCTGAAAATTTTCATTTAATCAATAAAGTCTTATCTAAGTCTAAGTCTAAGCATACAGCTACTCTCCAGACAAAAGCTGATAACTTATCACGATTTACGTTTGGTGCTCATCATGAAACAAGACAAGTCTACTTTCAAAAATGATGCTTTGTTTTTGTAAAACTGAAGTTAGATGTTAAAACTCAGATCAGACGTTCCTGTAATGCTGCTCAGAAACTCGAACATGTTGTAAAAGCTTGCTGTTCATTGTGTTTCAGTGCCGCGCGCCGGCCCAAGGAACATGCGCGTGTTTGACGCCACCACCAGCACCCTCACCATCGGCTGGGATCACGCAGAAGGCCCCGTCAGGCAGTACAGGATCGGCTACGCTCCGATGACCGGAGACCCCATCACCGAGTTTGTGAGTACACAGGAGACACCTGAGTTACACAAAGGACACACCTGTATGAAGTTTTTACTGTAAAAACACAGAGAGAAACTGAACTTTTTTGACTTTCTTCACTAGGTTTTAGTCCCAATCTGCTCCAGAATTGTTGGTTTAGTAGAAATTAACCCTTAAAGACACCAAAAAAAAAAAACAAATATGTGAGAAAACCTCTGCAGACAGGTTTGTGTTCAGACGTAAAGAAAATATTCAAGCTCATTTCGCCCACTCGACTTGAACGGTGATGAGAGAGTAATCCCGATGACGTTTTTCGTTTTGGATAAACGTTTTTGATAAACTCTTGATAAACTCTCAGGACGACGTCCGTTTCAAACTATGCGCTGAAGTCACATCTCAGGATTCCCTCGGCCTGCTTGGGTTATAAATCACCGATTAGAGAGACTAATTACAGGCGTTGTTAAACAAACACTATAATTTGGGCCGTAATAACGTTATTAATAGTCCTACATAATGAGCTGGAGCGGCGGGGGAGGGCGGAGGCAGCCCAGCTGTGCTCCCCCTCCGCTTGTTAGCGAAGCACCTGTTCGCTATGAGTCAGATAACTGCAGCGGGGGGACACTGATGAAAGCTTTCCTGCAGACTGGGACTCATCAAGGAGAACAAGCGTTTAAAAATGCACACAATTATTACAATTTAGCATCTGCAGCTAATGGAGGCGAGTTCGTACGCAGCTTCCAAACTGCTGCAGGACAACTTCCTGTTGATTAGAGATCACTCCGCTGAAGGGATGGAAGATAATTTTCAATGAAATTCACCAGCTCAACATCTTCATCCAGTGTGGAGAAAAGTCTGAGAAGGGGCTGTTTTTACTCAGTTATTAATGAAGGTGACACAGATACCAGCACTCATTTTTGCTCATTTTTCGGTTAATGCAGACAAAATAATAACGTGCAAAGTTATTAAAAGTTGAGTCCTATCAAAACCAAATAGTCACACTCTGCTGGTTTTCTAGTAAAATCTCACAATTCCCATTTTTTAAGACCAAGAGACTCAAAAAAATGCTAGAAAAAGAAAATTGGGAGCTGATAAGGAAATCAAACGCTCCACATGAGGAGGAGGCGTGAAAGTACCTCCTGCTCCAGGTGCTCCCGCTCAGCCTGAATGAACGACCCCGCCCACAAATCACCTGAAACAACAAACACACACACAGGCAGGCGGGTCATCTCTCTGCACACACACACTCCACTATAGGCCTCTGAATGTCGGTTCCATCCTCAGACCGTCGTCCCAGGAAACAGGAACAACGCCATGCTGCAGAACCTGCTGCCTGACACGCCGTACAACATCACCGTCGAGGCCATCTACGCCGAGGGCCCCGGGGGGACCCTCAATGGGAACGGACGGACAGGTGAGGAAAGTTTCAGCACACAGCAGCTGGTGTCGAATATGTGAAGCAGAAGAAAAAAGCTGAGTCGCAGCAGGTGGAGGTCACATATTTATTCACATATTTACTCATGCTGGGCAGCAAACAAGGTTGAATAAATGACTCAATACATGGTTAGTTTGCAGTCAAACAGCAGAAAAATCACCAGTTTATTAACTTTGTGGGATCTTAAAGCTGTTAAAGCTTAAAACTGTCGTCTTTTAGCTCTTCACAGCAATAATCCATCAAATTGATCTGCTAAAACTCACTTCTACAATAAGAAAAGTCCAAACTGGAAAAGCTTTCATACATTTTAAAGAAGATTAAAGTGGAGAGGAGTGAGTCAAACACAGGAGCTTTACTGATGAACAACTGCATCGGGTAAACAAACAGAAAGAAAACAGGGAGAGTGTTTGTGTGTGTATGTGTTTCACTCCAAGTTAAGTTGTAATGTTCAGTTTTAAAGAAGAAATGTCACTTGTTTCGATAAAGTCATCAATGTAACTCGTTTAAAGCCAGACACACTGCTCGTTGTTTTTTCTCCTTTTTATGCCAAAAACAAAGAAAAGAAAGAAAGAAAAGAAAACAAACACTTAACTTTTCAGACTTTCCAACTGAAGATGTCGTCACTTATTTACTGAAATCTTTGAAAAAACAATCTTTTTTTTAAAACGCTGCAATAAAACCGTGGATAGTTTATTTCTAAAGTCTTAAATTAAAACATCTGAAGCTTCTCGAGTTCACGCTGGGACAGACTGTCGTTGTTGTTGTTGTTGTTGACGACGGTTTCTTCTCTGTCGCAGTCGGCCTGCTGAGCCCGAGGAACCTCAGAGTCTCAGACGAGTGGTACACTCGGTTCAGGGTGGCCTGGGACCCGGTGCCGGCTCCGGTCCAGGGATACAGACTCACCTACTCTCCTGTGGGTAAGTTAACCAACTACTTTTACTAAATAAACCCAACTCAAGCTGCACTTTCTGAAGCGCTGATTTACAGTGTTGGTGCTCAGTTAATCCAAAGACTGGTGTCTCTGTGCTGGTTTAAATGAAAGACTGTGAGACTTGGAAAAAGGCGAGTAAGTGGACTTTGAGTTTGGATCGTCTCGTCGAACTCCTTCAGTTTTAAGTGTCACTCATGTTGAACTTGGCTCCTGCTGTGAGTCTCCGCCTGTGAAAATCTCCTCAGATATTTGTGATTTCTCTGCAAACACTCTGAAATTTGTTTTCCGACTGTGAGACGAGCGAGAGCGTTTGTTTGGTTGCACAGTGACAACAAACCTGTCTAATTACACGCGATTCACCCCTGTGCTCTGTCTTTTGAATCTTTGCGTTTCCAGGCAGCACGGCTCAGCCCATCGACTTCTTCGTGGGCGACGTGACCTCCTACACGCTGCACAACCTGCAGCCGGGAACCACCTACGACCTGAAGGTGGTGGCTCAGTACACCGGCGGCATGAGTGCCCCGCTGCCCGGACAGGGAACCACGCGTACGTACAGAAACTGAACAGTGGAGTGGTGTCTTATACTTTAGATCACTATAAGATGTTGGATTTAAGTCAAAAACACTTAAAGGTGAAAAGCAAAACTCTCAGTTTTTACCTTTTTTTCTCAGCTCTCTAAGAAATCTGTGATCAAAAACTCAAAGATCTCCACAGTTTTTTCAAAAGATATCTCTGCTTTAGTTTCTTTTAACATAACAGAGATGGTATTGAAATGCACATTTGAAAAACAGACAGACAGATTTGAACCCTCTGAGTCACACGTCATAAAAGTCAAAATGTATCTTAAGTTTCGGTTCACACACACCTGAGCAACATAACATATGAACATATTTGCAGCGTTCAGTATTTTGCAGGTCGTATAAACTCTGACGCTGCCCATTTGATTTGTTGAAACCTGAATCTCTCCGCAGTCTACCTGAACGTGACAAACATCGAGACCTACAACGTCGACCACGACAAGTTCTGCATCAAGTGGACTCCTCACAGGGCGGCCACGTCGTACCGCATCAAACTCAACCCGCTGGACCGTAAGTCTGCTCGGATATCTTCCTGTACGGTGTAAATATTAATCTACATACTTGAATTTAACACTCAGTTTTGTTAAATGTTGGATTTTGGCAGATGTGAGGATGTTTTCTATGATTTAAGTTGTTTTGTTGGACGGACGAAACGTCGCAGCAGCAAATCTTCTTTTGAGGAGCTGAAACTGAAGTTAAGTTAGATAATTTTCCTGTCGCTGGTCCTTTAATTCCCCTTCGAATAAATCGTCTACCTGCCGTGGATGAGGCGCGTGTTTGCACCTGATGACATCGTGCGGCAGATGTTCGAAAATCTCTCCAGATGAGGTCACCTCTGAGGCTGAGGATGATCCTCCCTCTTTTTTCACAGTGTTTAGCAGAGCGTGTCGACTGTGGGGATCACGTCTAGACTCCACCCCCCCCTCCCCCCCTCTCGGAGACTGTTTATCTTTATCCTTGTGATCGTTACTCGAAACAGGATGCGAGTTTTGGCAGCGATTGAAAGTGTCCGACCACCAAGCTTTAATTGTGTCTCTGTCTGCAAAGATTACATCCTTTTCAATTACTGCAGGGTCTTTGAGTCGCATCTGGTTTGTGTTCGCACGCGGACACGGGTTAGCGGTTGAAGAGCAGGAAAGACCAGGAAAGGGGAGCATCCATATTTGAATATCTATATGGTAGTCATTAGGCCGCTGCGTTGGGGCTGCCAGAACAAATATGGGTCTGCTAGCGTGAGACAGATGGCGGGTTAACCACTACCAGAGCATCAAAAACCCTCCCCTCAAGCCCGTCCCGGCGAAAGGCAGCAGACACCGCTCGAGTCAACAAATCAGTCGACTGTTTGCTCTCAAATGGAAATGCAAACAGCGGTCGGAGACGGTGGTGAGATGAGTGAGTGGAAAAACTGATATTTCCTCACATATTCAGAAGAAGAAGGAAAAAAAAAAACACGTGGCTGCCAGTTTTTTAAGCCTCTGAATCGTCTCATCCAGCTGAAATGTTTCAGGGATTACATTTTGTCAACATCGCTTTCCGCTCAAATCTACGCGTATCTTCCTTCTTGATAAATGAGCGCCACCGTTCTGGAGGAGATCTGACCGAACAATTTATATTAAGCGGCTTCGATCGTGGCTTGTTGATGTTACGGAGCTCATTCTGAAGGCGCTGCGTCACCGGAGCTGCTGCCATCCGTCACCGCTCGGAGACGGATGAAGTTGTTCTGTCGGCGACGCTGAGAAGTGGCGATCATCGTCCCTGGCAGCTGCCTCTGCAATAAACAGGCTTTGTTTGTTTGTGCTTACTGGGACGCGCAGTGTAAATAGGAAACCTTAATGTCAATATATCACTGCCCAACCACGCAGAGACGTAAACATCGATGAGAGCTTTCTCTAGAACAGCATCGACTGATATTTTATTTTTCTGCATCGGGAGTAAAATGGGAAATACAGCAATAGTGACAGAAACAGAAAAGTTTTAAAAAAAGTGTTTCCCTGCACGGCGAAGCTCTGCAGCTGTGGCCCAGTGGAGCGAAGTGTCCGTCGATCTCAGGGTCGATCCTCCTCAGGAACATAAGTCGACACCACGAGTCACGAGCGAGTGCATGATTTCACATTTTAAATCGAGCTGTCAGAGGTTTTACACATAACTAAAGATTATTAACCAATAAATCCAAAGCTATAGGCTGCAATGAAATGCAGTGAAATTGTAAAAGTCTTGTTTTGTGAAGCTGGACGTGCCAACATTACAAGCCGGCGGGTCCAGTTTCTGTGTTTAAAAGCACCTGGGGAAGTAATCTCTGAGCCATCGTAATTATCATTAATGCTATCATACCCCCGGAGATGCATTTACTGAGTTAATATCATAGTTTTCACCACTTATATCAATCTTTTGGGGTGATTCAGAGCGGAGAGACTTTATGAAACCCACTGGGTGCCGTTAATGAGACTGGAACTGAAGTCTCCTCACACAACACGTCAGTCGCCGTCCCCCTTCGAGCGCAATCAATCCCATTGATGAGTCCCGTGAAAGTCCTAAATGAACGATTAATGATCAGCTGAACTACACAAATTCGCAGCTTTTTGAGAGTTTACTGACACTAATAAGTGACCGAGAGGAGGAGGAAGCTTCTTTCTGTTCCCCTAAATCTGTAAAATCACTCGTTCAAGTTCGAGCAAGGGAAGAGAAAACTGAGCGTTCGTCTCTCCAGGGTGTTTGTGTTGTGACTAAACTCTTCCTCCTCCAATCTGCGGGATAAAAATCTTTTCTTTCCTTCCTCGTTAGCCTCCAGTAAAGGCCAACACGAGATCACCATCCCCGCCGGCCTGCCTCAGTACTGCTTCGACGGGCTCTCCCCCGATGCCCTGTACACCGCCACCGTCTTCGTGCAGACCCCCAACCTGGAGGGCCCGGGAGTCAGCGCCAAGGAGAGGACTCGTAAGTGCAGATAAAGTGACTCTTTATCAACATTTCTGCACCAAAGAAAAGACGTGACCCAGTTGATGATCACTTTTAGGTTGAAATCTGAGCTGTGAAATCATTAAAAAATGACTTTATATAAGAAAATGTGCTGTTTAAATGCTTTATAAACAACATCTGAGATTAACAAACGCTATAAAGATTCAAACATTCACTTTACTCCATTGTTGTCTTTTTCTTTTGATGTAGAGCGAGACTGTTATTGGTAAGCTGGACAAATAACGTGGATAGTGTATGTTATAAGTGAAAAACAGTCGTTTAATCAGAAGGTTTTAGATATTACTCGACTTATTAAACGTTTAAATGTTTTGCCAGATGTTTCAGCTGGACGTGTTGTTGAACATAAACCAGCGGCTCTCGCTCCGCTGACGCAACAACGGACATAAAAATCCCCCCAAAGCCTCAAATTTATAAAAAGGGAAACACAGATCGTAGTGAGATTACGAAGTTACATCATCGGCGTCGCGGCATCCAAAAGCGATGAGCTCACCGACGTCGTGCGACATGTTTACTGTTGTTCCGTATTTATCGCCGCCGTGTTTATGACTGTTTTTGTTTCTCGCAGTGGTGAAGCCAACTCCGGCCCCGACGCTCCCACCGACCCCGACGCCTCCGCCCACCATCCCCCCAGCCTGGGCAGGTACGTCACATTTAACCTTTAAGGTGCTTTTCTCTGCTGAATTAATTCATTTTAAACGTGTTGGTCAATAAAGACAATAAAGATGACGATAAAAATGACCTGCAATGGTTAAAAACTGTTTAATTTAATCACTTTTAGCTCACAAGTTTTTTTAAAAATGGCGACAACCAGCAAGATCAGTTCACTCCAACACATCCTGTGCGATCTTTTATTTATAAGTTTGACCTTCGATGGTGCTGAACTTTGGAGACAACCGAGTGAAGCTGCTTTTATTTATTTCAGAAGATAAACTGCTTCACAAAAAGAGACAGACGGTTATGAGGCAGCAGTCAACGGGACAAATATGTTTTAGATCAACTGTGCAAGAGACTTTTTCCCTTCTTCAGTCACTCAACCAAAGTTCAAGAAAGTCCAGAGAAGAGACTTTCTGAAGCTTCCTCTCAGCTGGTTAGTTCACCATCCAACACCTGAAGATGCAGAAACACCTCTGACAATATGAGATGAACTTTAAAAAGTCACTTTTCAGCAAAGCTCTTTTATTTCACAGTCTGCAGGGCGACCCTCTCCTGACATTTTAACACGGATAAACTCAATCTTTATCGATCCGATCGCTGTTTGAGGGAAAAGGTGGATGGTCGTCCCAGAGCTGAATGGATGGAGTCTTTTCATTCAAGCTCGGCCGTGATCGGAAACTCCTCGGCGTGGCGCGTTTTGGACCCGACTCGTGCCAGCGGTGGATTTAATAGCCGCCACATGTGCCTCTGGCCAACGCGCCCGACAGCTTAGGTGTTGAAAAAGGGAGAGTGAGCGGGTCCAACGGGTGTTTGTGTCGTCGGGTGTTTTTATAAAACCTGTTTATAAAAGAGGATAAGAAGATTAGTGCGCTGCATCGCATAAGGCAAAGATTATTCGAAGCTCTCTGCCCAATTCGTCTTCGTCTGAGAGGAGCCCATTAACGCAAGCTCTCTTTCCTTCTGGTGACCAAATGTTGTCCTGTTCTGCCAGGTTTCTTTTTTTTTCCTTTTATCGGTGGAACCCATAATTACTATACACGGCCCCATCTCGTCATTTTTCTCAATCGTTTTGTTTTCTCGCACGGTTTCAGCTGACTTTTTAATGCGCTCCAGCTCGCAAACAATAATTATGCCGTGTGATGATGCCATTTTCTCTGCTGGTGTTTGTGATGCTGGCCGACGGACTCCTTTCTTTCTTTTCTTTTTCTTTTTTAAAAGCTCCACACTGACTTGTTTTTCCTTGCCTCAGTTTGCAAAGGTGCCAAAGCAGATGTGGTGTTCCTCATCGACGGCTCCTGGAGTATCGGAGAGGAGAGCTTCACCAAAGTCGTGCACTTTGTCTCCGGCATGATCGGCGCCTTTGATGTCGTCGGGCCCTCTGGAATGCAGGTTCGTATCAAAAACGTTGCAATTGCTCCGTCTTTATTTGCAAAATTAAAAGATCGACGTACAGTAATAAAGCTCGTTGGATATGTGCAGAGCGAGGAAGGACCCCCCGGGGCTCAAAGTCCTTCCAAGTACGAATAAAAAGATTAAATCAAGTGTAATGATAAACATCCGACTGCGAGAAAAAACAGCAGCAGGTAAAAGAAACTGAAACTGGTAACTTACAGTGTATAACGGTGAGAGGAAGGACGTGTAATGAAGTGGAGCGCCTCTAATTTAATATTCTTATCAAGATGCAAAACAGTGAGCTGAATGAAGAAGAATGAAGAAACAATTTTTTGCTTTTTCTTCTAAACACCACTGAAAGTTTTACAACTCTCATATTTTGTTTTCTGCTTAATAAAGATTTTTAAGCTGCTCACTAATCTAATAAAGACAGACCTATCTATATATAACCATATGAACTCCTTTCTTCCTGTCTATATTCATCCAGATTAATCATATTTTTTTGTATTTAATATTTCATGCATAAATAATTAAGTTATGTCCATTAAACAGAGACATGCATGTTTCTCTTCTCTGATTTCTCTCTGATCTCGTCTTTCCCAACAGGTGTCGTTTGTGCAGTACAGTGACAGCGCAAAGACCGAGTTCAAGCTGAACGCTTATCAAGACAAAGGCGTCGCCATGTCCTCACTGTATCACATCCGCTATCAAGGAGGAAACACCAAGACGGGTTCGATCACAATCAATCAATCAACCGATTAATCGGTCAGTTAATTAAAGACGCTCGGCTGTTCGTCTGACACTGTTTTTTTTCCTGTCGAGCAGGAGTGGCGCTCAAACACACCTATGATAAAGCCTTTTCTCTGGAAAACGGGATGAGGAGAAACGTGCCCAAAGTGGTCGTGGCGATCACCGATGGCCGCTCTCAGGACGAGGTGAAGAAGAACGCCGCCAAGCTGCAGCACGCAGGTAATGGCGAGGAGATCCCGCAGCATGTTTAACCTTTTTCTGAGGTCGGGCGGCTCCTGTCTGTTTGTGCTCTGACCGTTTCCTGACAGTTTTTCTGCGTCTCTCTTCAGGTTACAGCGTTTTTGCCATCGGTGTCGCCGACGTGGATTTCGTCGAGTTGCAGGAAATCGGCAGCAAACCCAGCGAGAGGCACGTCTTCGTCGTGGATGACTTCGACGCCTTCGACACCATCAAAGAAAACCTGATCACCTTCATCTGTGAAACCGCCACATCGAGTATGTTTGCAGAAAATCAGCCTTGAAACGTTTCTGCCGCTGAGTTTGTGGTTAAACGTTTGTTCTCGTTTCACAGCGTGTCCCCTGATTTTCCTGAATGGATTCACGTCGCCTGGTGAGTGAAAACAGCAACTCATCATCCATCATTTAGAAAGAAACAGAAATCAAACCTCAGTTGGAAGTTTAAAACTCCCAATCTGTCGCGTTTCAGGCTTCAGGATGCTCGAGGCGTTCAACCTGACAGAGAAGACCTACAGCTACGTTCAGGGCGTCTCCATGGAGCCGGGCTCCTTCAACAGCTACACGGCCTACAGGCTGCATAAAAACGCCTTCCTGACCCAGCCCACAACGTGAGTCCAGCCCCACGCTTTGCTTAGGTTCACTTAGACATATGAATCTTATATAGAGCTGTATCTCAGAGCTGCTTTGAAGGATGAAATTCAGCTTGAAAGACTCAAACTTACTGTGAAAGGCAAGAAATGACGCCTGGTCAGGAACAAAGATTTTCAATAGGCAGTTTGTTCTTATCTTCTTATCTCTCATTTCTCTTGTATTAGATTAAATTAAACAGATGTCTACTGCTGTGCTTGGTAGTAAAACGGAGAAATGCAAAAATAATCCAACTTTGTTTTGACTCTTTAGTTTGTCAGTCAGTTTGCCTCAAGGGTCTTCACAAACTGTGCAACATATGACCGTACAACACTGGTTATTTTTTCGACAACAGCACAGAAAATACGTTTTATTGTTTACGAAGAAAATGTTTTATAAGAAAACACTTTGTTCAAAGCTGGTGGAACAAAGATAACTTGGTACGAGTTGTGAACTAAAACACTTCAACTCATTTTGTTCCCGACGTCCACCAAGAAAAGTTTGTTGAGCGAAATGCCTGAACTCTGCAGGGAAACCGGCTCTTTTTCCTCGCTGCGACTCTGCACATTCGAACATTTCCAAGCCGTTGCATTGCTAACGGGGAGCGTCCCGCCTCTTTACGAGCTGGGTCGGCGGATTTACGATGCTCTGAGAGGTCGGACGGGACCGGGCCGAGCCGCGGGTCACGACACAGCCCGGCCACACCGATGAAGCTGTTTGACACAACAAACCTCCGTCAGGCCACCGAGT
>JAOXYL010000036.1:19837297-19854244 GCA_028564955.1 Terapon puta | reverse complement strand
ACTCTTTATGGACAAACTGTAAATAAATGAAATTTGAAGTTTACAATGTTCTAATCCAATGAATTATTCTGTAAAACATGAAAAATTCAATCCCCATTTCTGTTTTCTTTCCATTTAAACATATTTCTTCCTCAAAACCTATAGTAATGTTAATGATAATCAAAAGTTTAAGTAGTACAGTTTACTAGCACATTTTCTGAAGCTTGTACAGCCCTTACAATAAGGGTTCAGGTGTTAAAGGGTTAATCCCTGAGATAATCTACATCTGCTCGTGCACGTTTTTCCTGTTTGTTCTTTCATCCCAAATCATCATCTTATAGAAAAGCCTCCCCGTCGTTCCCTGTGGATGAAAGTATCCGCACTCGGGGGACGACGCTAAAACGCTTTAACGACACGTTTAGTTTTTGGACAGTAAAAAAGCAGATGAGTGTTTGTGGTGTAACACCCAGCTGCAGGTCCAAACGACCGTGTCCTTGATTTTCTTCTTCTTCCCTCGCGGTCGTCCTTCAGATCCCCGCAGCACTTCAAAGCGCGGCAACGTAATCAGAATCAGAACCGGCTCGAATCAAAGAGGAAAACAAACAGAGTATATATGATCCGGATACGTCTGATGAAAGGACACCCGGGCGTGAGATTTAATACAAAACACACCGCAGCTTTTACAAAGTCCATCTTAGATTTGTACTTTTCACACAACTGTGTTACATATAGTTTTTTTTAACAATCTGCATGTTATTTTCTTGGTTTTGGCCACATTTCCAGTTGGTTTTAGTTACAAACAATAAGAAAAGCTCAGTTTCACCCAAATATCTCAAACATACAAGGCAAACTTGATCCAAATTGTGCTTTCTCTACTCGACAGCGACGGGTTTGTTCAACTTTCAGATTAGTTTTTAATAGCTTTTTTCATAAAGTGCAGCATCTCACACGTAAACGTAAAGCATTTCTACCGTTTCCAGCTTTGATTTGGCGGATGTGAGGAGATCACTTCCTCTGTTGGTGTTGTAGTTCAAATGGAGACACAATGAAAAAGACACGTTTCAGCCACAACAAGCGTTAGCAAACAGATTATTAACACATATAGACGTCATCTTATTATATACTGCTATCATTAGATAGTGTATTATTACTATTATTTTAATTACTGTATACTATTACTATTAACTTAATAATACTGTATTTATATATAATATTATTACTATATACTGTTATTTCTATTATCAGTAGCATTTACCATCATCTCATCATGCACTTTATTTGTGTGTTTGTGTTTTTTTCTAAATGCCGTGTCCCACTCTGTATTTTTATTTATACTTTATTTCTATTTTTATTCCCTCTTTTGCTACATGTTTGCATGTTATTGTTTTTCTTATTCATCGGAGTTACTGTGACAACTTAATTTGCTTTTGGGGATACATAAAGTTATCTATCATACTTCAAAATAAAGAGCTGACGGTCTGCGGGAAAGAAAACAGAGAACCTGAATGAACCCTGATGCTAAAGCACAACATATTTTAGAGACCTCTGGTGTTTCTCAAACCCACCGCGAGGCTCAGGAGGAAGGTTTTGTTTGCGGCGGCTGAACATTTGAGCGGCGACAGTTTGGGGCTTTTTAAAAACAGGCTGTTGTTTGGAGGCTGGCCTTCCTCAGCGAGAAGGTTCCTCACTTCAGACCCAGCAGAGGTCTCCTGAGACGCTCCGACAAACGGAGCTTTGTCCGAGCGTGGCGCGTCCAGGAGGTTTCTGAAAAGCGTTCAGCTCTGGTGGATTATTATCTCGATTGCCGCAGAGCGAGGACAGCTGCTCGATTGGCTGGTTCTGCTGACTATTATGAAATAATCCAAAGTGAGGCGGTCGGTGTGGAAACACAGACGGATGTGTTTAATTTACTGATTCAGCCGAAGCTCACAGATCTGCATTTTTTTTTTATTTCTCAATACAGGAAAACAACTTTAATATCATCAAACATGCCAAAAAACAGACTATACAGAACATTTGGCTGTCCTCTTTTTGTCTGTTTTCTTTAACAAATTAAGACTAATTTCCCCCTAAACACCTTTTCTCAGTAAAATGAGAAATCGCTTGCCGATCGTTCGCGTTGAGTGAGGAATAAAGTTGGCGGTGAAACCACACGTGGCCTCTCGTCAAACCAAACTGCCGATGAACGCGGCAAAAACACTCACTTCTTTTGTTTTTTAGTCTAAATTCCCAACCTGCTGCTAAAACGTTTATTTAATTTGGAGTTTAAAGCGGTGAAACGCGGAGAACAACTGCAGTAACGCCACTTCACAAACCCGCTTGTGTTGAGTTAGATTTTCTTCTAAAGGTAACGTGCAGCTGTTTAGGCCCCAACACGCCGCACGAGCAGTGATTACAATAACAATTACTGTCATTGATCGATTGTTTAATCTATGAAAAGTTTGAAAATTGGTGCAGAGGGACGTCCAACTGAGCCTGAGCGCCAAAGAAATCACATTTTATTGCCAATAACAGTGAAACAAAGAAAACCCTCACATGTAAGAAAGTGGAAACAGTAAATGTTTCTTCTTGATAAATGACTTAACCTTTTTAATTGATTGTAAAGTTGTTTTTCCTCGTAGCACGTCGCTGTTTTCTGTGTCATATTGTGATCGATCGGCCTTGAACTTGTGACACTTGTTGGTCATCGGATCGATTTATTTTGTGATTAATGACCAAAAGGTTTAACCGGCCTCCTCCGGGGACGTCTCCTCCGCCGTCAGTAATGAAACTTTCACACTCGGGAAATGAAGAAGTTTTATTTGTAGGTTTGCTGTTAACACATCTGGAGATGTGACACGACATCGTTCCGCTAACTCGGCCTCCGTGAAAGTCTTTCTCTCCGGGAGGCCGAGTTTTTACATTCCTAAACAGTTTTTTTTGTGGTTTCACCCTCACAAAAGTTTAATTTCCTCATGGCGCTGAAGCCTCTCATGCAGAAAATATACCCTCTTCTCCTGGAGACTCGGCCGGGGAGCTGTCGCCGTGCCCACAGATTAGTTCTGCTGTTTGTGTGTCGGTGGAGCGGCTCCAGAAAACGTTGCCTCGAGGCCTGCTGGCTCTCCGCTCTGCGCCTTGTGCAACAGCTCAACATACAGAAACGTTGTCTGAACTGTTTATCTGCAGAGCGAGCGGCGGCGTGGGGAAATACTCGAGGATCTGCGGTGGAACTTTTCTCGTTGTCGAACTTTCCTTTGGCTCATGTTTTTTTTTGTCGTTTCTGAATCGTTTGTGTCTTCGTCCGACAGAGAGATGAGCTGAAGTGTCCGGCTCTGCCCAATGCCTGCACCTGCACGTCGGAGGGCACCGGGGTCCCGGGGACTCAGGGGCCAGTGGTAAGACTCACCTCTTTCAAGCATAAAAAAACATGATCCATGTATCATAATTAACAACATACAGAGAGTTTGAGCATTTACAGTATTGTTTCTGCCAAATACTTTAATAAGATCTCCACCAAACACATCCTGTGTGGAGGAAAAACATTAGTGAAGCTTAAAAAGATTCTTGGTTGGTCTCAAAATGGACAATTTTTATAAAATAGGAGCAACACCGATGCAGATAATCCAGGGATTAAAGTGACTAATAATCCTGAAGTCTGCAGCAGAGAGAGAAGCTTCACACAGATTTTACTGAGTCTGTTCGATCGTGATGCTTCAGCTGAGTTTTTGGGGATTTTTGAGCTTTTAGTGTTCCTTTTTTACACATTTTCACAAGTTAAATGCAGCCGTTTTACCTGCAGGAGAAGATTTTCCCCCTCCTGCGTAAGTAAAAGCTCTCCTGTCAGGTTATTTATAGTTATTTATACACTGTATGTTGTACAAGGGAGAATATTGCACCCTGAGGCACATTAACCATGGGAAACTTCTTTGCAACGCCTCATAAAACCTTTTAAGAGGGGGGAGAAGGTAAACCGGTGCAGCGTGACGAAGGCCGACCCGTCTGACAGCTGATGGACGAACCTCGGCCTCCTCCCCCTTTTTTAACATCACTTCCATTATTATCGACAAATCTGAGAGACCATCAGCGTAAACCTTTAAAAACAGCTCACAAATAAGAAAACAGAGGATTTTCGTAATCTGAAGGATTCAAAGATTCTTTATTATCATTTCAACACGTTAAACATGGGATGGAACTAAATCAGTTACCCTGGAGCAAGCCCAATACTTTTAGAAAAATAGAAAAGAATAGAATTAGTATAAATACAAAAATAGACAAGATATTAGAAGTATAACAGAATAAATATAGGAATCGAGCAGTAAAAGCAGAATAAGCAGAAAAGAAAAGGGTGACAATGAAAAAAAACGAATAAATCTCTCGTCCTGCTGCAGATCTTTGCAGGAAGTATTCAGATAAGATGACTCGACTTCATATTCATGACAAAAGTTCAGATTTCAAGTTGCACAAGGATTAAAGTGGATTTTTTCCATCTTAAAGCTGCAGATACTTGTCAGAGTTGATGCACATTTTGCTCTTTGTTGTGTTAACATGGCTGATCCTCTCCTCCTCCACCTCTTCTTCTTCTTCTTCTTCTTCTTCTTCTTCAGGGAGCTCCTGGCAGCAAAGGTCCTCGGGGTGAGAGAGGAGAGGCCGGTCCCGCTGTAAGTGCCGCTCATCTTTTAAAACCTTTTTGACCAAGTCGCTTTGCTCCTCAGCGATCGACCTCCGATGGAAACAAAAGCTTGTTTAAACTTCAGAAAGCTTTGAACATTAAACTCCTCCTGTGTTTGGAGATCTTCTTATCTGAACTTTACTTCTTTATCCTGAAAAGGGACCGGCCGGCCCGCGTGGAGATAACGGACCACCCGGGCCCATGGGTCTACCTGGCCCTCAAGGACCCAGCGGGCTGTCGATTCCCGGAGAGGCCGTGAGTGGATAAACACACCTGACAAACACACACACACACACTTTTCAGCGAGTTGACAGGGATCCCGGGATGCTTCGGCACAAACCGGAGCAGGGGATTATTTTGGCGATTTATTACGGAGGGAATTTACAAGCTGGGGAGTATCTGTGGCAGCGACTCACATTCCTCCACGTCTGAGGTGGAAGGAGCGATACCAAAGAGACCCAAGACCTCGACATCGCCGAAAGTTCGTAAATCAGACGGGAGATGATCCCCGAGAGGTCACACGGTGGCGGAGAGTAACTGAGTACATTTACTACTTTTCAGATTTCACACGAGTCGGACTCAGGTCGACTCAGGTTAAAGGAGGAAATATATTCTTCCTTCGCAGGGAAAGTTCATCAGACATCCTCACTGCTTTTTGACGAGCAGTTTGAGAAGATGTCAAACCTTTAACACAGGATCTGAATAAGGAGAAGGACGATAAGAACTTTTATTCATATAGCACATTAACTAAACTCTGACTGACCTTAATAAAAAGTATAAAATAAGACATTTTTTCCGGGGTTAAGCGAACACATCTGAAGCGTCACAGCTTCATCTGAAGGTTTGTTGGATGGAAGAAACATGTCTCCTCTTTAATAAATGCTCCTGACCTCCGTGGTCTTTCTGCTCTTCAGGGCCGCCCCGGACCAAAGGGAGACCCCGGTGACTCCGGCTTACCTGGACAGAAAGTAAGTGCAGCTTCGTGTTTTTAAAAAATGGAGTTTGGGAGGATTTCAAAACAGGAAGCAGAGATAATTCACGGTTTGACTACCAGTCTGGCGTATTGCTGACGGTGATCCAGCTGAGGAAGATTGAGAGAGAAAAGAAGGAGTTCATGAATATTATTTTTAAATTAAACTTCTCTGGAGAACGAGCCAAAGAGGAGTCGCAGCGGTTAGGAGTCAGTTTGCAGCTTCATCCTCCTCTAAATGTGAGATCTTTTTATCCGCTGCCCGACGGGGAGGATCCATAAACACCTGAACTCTTGATGTGATGAAGCGGGGGGGGGGGTCATCTGAGCTGGATCAGTACTGAGAAACGAAGATCAGCCGACATTTTAACGTCTTCCTGGAACCGAGTTAAACTGACTCCGGCTCAGATTTACCTTCAGATAACATAAGTTGAGCTCATAAGAAGGTAAACGCTCCCTAAACAGCCCTGTTTTCTGTAAACTCGCTCATTAATCCCCCCTCTGACCTGTGGAGGATGGTTTGTTTACTCCTTTAAGCTTCAGCCTCTGGAGGTTTGGCTTTAGTGGATTTTAAAGGAATTCCTGTTCCTGTGTCTCATGGACGTAAAGGAGTCAGTTTTCCTGCTTTTAGCTGGTTTACATGCAGCAGGTGAAGTTTTAATCACAGTGTGGACACGTACGTTCAGCATTATAAACATTTACTCAACTACTTTTGCTTTACTTGAGTATTTCTGTCTCCAACAGATCAAGACTTTTAATCTAAAACATGAGATCTTACTGGAAAACACCTGATGTAAAAGTCAAACATTTATGATTTTGCCTCCTGATTCAAGACTCCACCTTCAGTAAATCTCTATAATTCTGCTCCATTAAGACAACCATTGATTGATTAATTGATCGATCCTCAGTAATCAATCAGACCAACATGGAAAGATCAAGCAGCCACGCGGGCGGATGACGTTTTACAATCGCGGCTCTTATTTGTCACCTCGACCTCCTCCAGAGGAACAGAGATTTTCCTCAGTGGGCGTGGGAATCGAACCTGCGAGCTCTCAGTTATCAGACCCGCCGAGCGCCGCTCCACGTGGACGGTGCCGACGGGGCGGCGGGCTGCAGGTGACCGTGTTGGAGCAGATGCTATACCAACATGCATTTAATGACTTGCAGACCACGCGGGTCCTGGTTTATAATGGCCAATAAACCAGATCTGGAATATATTATGTTCCCTATAAATCTTATGCCAAGGCATCAAAGAGCGGAGAGGACTGGCAGTAAAAATAGCGAGCAGCGTTTCTGAGCAAATGAGCGCAAAAAAAGGAGATTTACTGTCGGACACGCAGAAACAAAGTGCAAAGGAGCAAAGGTGACTTTTTAAGCTAATGAACGAGAAGGTGAAACAGGCTCTGAGCCGGTCTCTGGTCTCTCTGCAGGGCTCACCTGGTCCTCCTGGTCCCGCCGGCCCGATCGGACCAGCTGGAGTGAGGGTGAGTTCAGGCCGGCTGCTTTTAATGGCAACCATGTTCTCTGAATTCTTTCGACGTGAACAGAACCGGCCCAGTTTCTCAGTCTGCATCTTGTATTTCCAGGGACCTCAAGGAAAGGAAGGACCGGCTGGACCCAGAGGCCCTGCGGGGCCCATGGTAAGAGTTTAATGGTTTTGTTGGGGGGTTCAAACTGGCATCGTGACTCATTCATTTCCTCCACCCACATTTAAAGGCTGGTGGTGATGATTGAACTTTTTTTAGATGTTATTTAGTCTTTTTTATCTGATCTGTTTGGAGAATATTTCCAGAGATTACTTTTTTTTAATGACTTGTGATAAAAATGACATCCTAACGTTTGTTTCTGGCGAAGTCTTCTCACTGACTGGTTTCTGTTTGCTCGCAGGGACCTCCAGGATCTCCAGGAATACCAGGCGCTGCAGGAAAACCAGGAAACCCCGGAGACTCAGGAGCTCCTGTGAGTGTCCTCGCTGCCACGGCAGCTTCGTACAAACCAACCAACCAGCACCGTCTGAGTCTGAACCTTTTCCTGACAACCGAATTTTCTCTGTTTTTAGGGTGGCATCGGTCCGAAGGGAGACAAGGGAGAGCGAGTGAGTAAAACTTAGAGGCTCAAAAAGGTTTAATTGATGAAAAAACGTATATGAAGAAGGGATACTTGTCTTTTATAACTTCAAAAACGCCAAAAGCATCAAATCATGAGAAAGAATCGGAGCCAGGTTTTGATGTTTGACTAAAGGAAACCTCAGAGACACAGCTGTGCTTCCTTCAGAGGTGAAACCACCACAAACATCAGGACTGACCGCGATAAAGGGGGCAGAGTTTGTGGCTTTTTAAAGGAAACTATTCTTATTAATCCTTCATTTAAAAAAAAGAGATATTTGCTGTAAAATCCTTCACATGCCTTCATCTCTCTTTGCACTCAGGGCGACTTTGCTCCTCAGAACATGATGCGATCCATCGCCAGACAGGTTTGCGAGCAGCTAGTAAACAGTAAGTCGTGAATTTCTTCCCTTGAACTGCATTTGGAAACGTTTCTGTCTCCGCTCAGCAGCCAAACGGGCTCGTTCATGACACACTTACACTTTCCGCTCTCTTCTCTCCCTTCCTCTGCAGCACAAATGACTCGCGTCAACACGTTACTGAACCAGATCCCCAACGGTATGTACCGCAGCAATAACCCGGGCCCCCCAGGGCCTCCCGGAGCTCCCGGCAGGCAGGGACCCCGCGGAGAACCCGGCGGTGCAGGAAGGAACGGCTTCCCCGGGAGTCCAGGCTTACCCGGCCAGCAAGGAGAGAGAGGTACGATGGTTGGAGGAGCCGCAGAGATTTATAAAACGCTGATTATTTTTACAACAGTGGGTTTATTTAAAAAGCAACAAAACCATCACGGGAAGCTAACGAGGTTCAGCTTCATCTGCAAACCTCCTTTAATCTGATTCTAAAGAGACGATGAAAACAAAGATCTCAGAAAAGAAGAGACATCAGATGATCACAGTTTGAAGTGGGGCTCTTGTGCAACAGATCGAAGTGAGCGGAGAAGTTGAGGGTTGTTTTACTGCTCGGATATTTTACATCACTTATTCCACTAGAAAACTATCAGCGTGTTTACAGGACGACTATATGAACGAGCTCTGCTGCCAACAAACATGTAAACACGCACGAAGAATCTCAACACGGCGAAATGCATCCACGTTTTCACTGTTTTGGCTTCTCCGTCCATGTTTGTGTTAAACTTAAATACTGAAGATCAACACTTATCTTTATCTCACTTTACCGAGGCGAACGTCAAATTTAACCCTTTACAGCCAAAGATGAAAAATTATTTTACAAATGGCACCGATTGTTGGCCAAACATCTCAGAAAACTTGGAGTTAGAGACTGAAAATGATGATTGTGAAGCTTCAGCAGCCAAAAACAGCTTTGACTCGTTTTAAAAGTTCTCGCTGTTCTTTGTCCTGCGTGTCGACTAAAGGCAGAAAACTGGCTAAAATATTTCATCCAGTTAAAGTTCAGTGTTGAATCCTCATCAATAATCAATAATTACTCTGATCCTGTTTCCTTCAGGTCCCGCAGGAGAGAAAGGCGAACGAGGAGTGGCCGGCGTCGGACAGAAAGGACCGAGAGGCCCCCCGGGTAAGTCTCTTTATTGATTATAGATTATTATTGTTGGAACATGAAGTGACATAACCGGATAAAACGTGAAAAATGACACATGTATTAATAAGATGTGTTTCTAATCATCATTACTACTGATTAATCTGCTCATTATAGATTATTTATTGTTATTTATTCCAGGAAATCTATGTCCAACAGATACGATCAATACAGAACATTTTGCCAAGTGATAAATAAACTTTGATTATTAAATAACACAACTTGTGAAATCAGCTGGTTCACATGACGACACAAATCAAACAAGAAAACAGCAGGTAAAGATTAATAAAGTTCAAGATTTAGGAATCATAAGAGGTAGAACTAAATAAAATAGAATATAGATAACACTTTTAGGACGTCACAGCTCTTAAAAATCAGATCAAACTTAACTTCAGCAGAAATCGTCAAACTGAAACTTGCTGTTAGTTTTTAATTTGGTCTTTAAAATGACATAAAATAGTGAAAAATGTCTGTTCCTACTTCCTGATATTCAGACATCTCGCTTTGTCCCAAATTTAAATAATTTCACTTCATCACAGCACAAGAAAGAAAAGCAGAAAAGCTCCGACTGTGCAGAGGAAACTTTTGATTGTTAATCATAAAAACATGTAGATTTGTTTTCTGTTGATCCTCGATGACGAATCCATAAATCTGCTCTCGTAAAAAAAAAAAAAAGTGTTGAGTTTACAGTCTCATGTCCTGAAGTCATTTAGTCGACAATATTTCATCTTTCTGGACAAAGTTTCTTAAATGTTGAGTTATTTAGAAGTTCTTTTATTTAAAATAGCTGACGGCTGAACCTAAATAGATTTAAAAAACGCTCCTGAACTGAAACTAATTAAGAAAATAAAAGCAGGTCATAAATCGCTGCAGAGAAAACAAAATTTTAAAACTGTAAAATTAAAAACATACATAAATTTCTATATTTATGCTGTTTTTGTTGATGTCAGACAACAAAAATCTGTTCAAATCTAAACTCTGTGTTTGTTAACTCTTAAAAATTCAACCTAATAAGTCAGTTTTTTCCCCTCCAGGTCCACCAGGAGAAAGCAGGACCGGATCTCCAGGCCCCGCAGGCTCCGCTGGACCTCGCGGCCCCCCTGGACGTCCAGGATACGCTGGTGTCCGCGGCCCCCCCGGACCTCCCGGATACTGCGACTCCTCTCAGTGTGTCGGTATTCCTTACAACGGGCAGGGATACGTAGGTACGTACCAGGACCTGCGGGGGAGGCGTTAGAGTAACTTCCTGGAGCTGCTGAACGTTGCTAATCAAACAGCCGGTGGGGGGGTCCAACTCTTCAAACGGACAGCTGCAGACAAACGCTCCAACATTTTGAGGAACAAACTTATTTTCTGTCTCCTGAGTTAAACGAGAAAAAAAAAGATCCAGGGTGTGATTAGCCTAGCTTAGCACAAACACTGGAAGTGGAGGGAAAGTGTTAGCATCACTACAGAAACTGAGAAACTAGAAACTCAAATGGGATCAGATAAAATTATAGGATTTAAATTATTTAATCTGACCAATTCAGATTTAATTTCTAAGACTGTACAGCTCTGCTTTCTTTTCATTTATACAAAAAAATCATCAATTTTTAAGCATTAATAGTTGATTATTTTGGAGAAAATTAAGATTTTCAACAACAGATATTCTTTTTCTGCATCTTTTTAGACTAAATGTGACTAAATGAATGAAATATTTAAATATTAATCTAAGATGAGCTAGGCTAACAGTTTCCATCCGCTTCCAGTCTTTGTGCTAAGCTAGGCTAAACCTAAAGTTGGTAAAAATTAACAAGCTCACAGATTATGTGAAAAATCTCAGCATTAATTCAAAGGCGTCAGACTGCTGAAGGTCTGCGGACACTCGAGACAGAGAATGAGGGTTTCACCAAAATGCTGGAGCGACGTGGGGGGGGTGAATGCATGAGGAGCGAGCGGTCCCGTAGTCACTAATCATACAGAGAAACTCTGGAAGATGTTTATTCTCCGTCTCCTGCTTTGACCAAAACTGACCCCTTCTGTCCTCTTTGGCCTGTTCCAGGTTCACCGTAGTACTTTTTAAGCCGCCTGTGCCGCTTTTACTGACTTCCTGAACCAAAACAAAAACCAAACAAACCCCCCCAGAAAAAAAAAAATGAATGAATGAACTCGCTCACACGCTCTAGAGCATCAAACCGCCCAAGGAAACCATTAACAAAACCATCACAACAACAAAGAGGGACACGAGTACTAACATCGACTCACCAGCAGCAGCGGTGATGGCACCCACCTGTTTTAGTGGCCTGTTTGCATCTTGAAGCCAAAGACCAAACAAAGACAAATCGCTGCGTTCAGTCGGAGGAGCATGCACCAAACAACAACTACAACAAACAACCAAACAAATACTAACATCAGGAGAAACACCTACCGCAGCAGCAGCAGCAGCAGCAGCCGTTAACAGCATTTCTCTCCAGGTGATATGTAAATAAACTAATTTGTGCCTTGTGTAAATGAAGTTTGGTGAGTCCACTACATTTACTCTTTAACATCTGTAGTTTGAAGCTTGTGCCTTGCAACAAACAACCTGCTGCTTTGCTGAATGCCGATAAAAAAAACGCCTTTTTTAAAAAAATGTGTTGATTTTTTTTCTGCCCGTTGTGTCGGTAGCTGTTTTTTTTAAGCCGCTCAGGGTCGTTTGAATCTCTCCTGCACACGTGACCCCACAAAACCAGCAAACCTGTGTCTGTATGTTATGAAGTAGTGGTGGTAGAAGAACTTTTCTTTTTTTTTTTTAAATACATGTAGAGATGTTTTGTTTGTTTTCTTTTGTAAATGAGTGACGGCGTTGATAAAGCTGGACTAACACCTGAACTTCTAACATCGGCCGGAAGAGCGCTGAAGAGTTAACGGGGGCGCGTTCACCGAGGAGTTAGCCGACATTAAACTAATGTTTAAAGCACATTGGTGCCAGTTAAAGGTGAATAACATTAAATACAATCTCTAAAATATCAGAACAAGCAGAAAAACAGAAACTAAACTTGTCGTAGACCCTGAATTTTTTTTTTTTTATAGAAATAATAAAAATAACGAATATTGTCACGTCTGAATTATAAAATTTGGAGACATAAAGTGAAGATCAGTTAGTTAGTGGTGTTAAATCTAATAAAGTTTCTTTCAGTCATAAAATATTAAAACACTCGTCACCTTTTGTTGCCAGAGAGACTGAGTTTTTATTAAACCATCATGTTAAAATAATCTAAAATATTTGAGACCCTGATTCAAGTTTGGTTAATTTATTAAAGCACATGAACATGACCTTGATTATTGAAGAGCTGCAATCTAAATATTTTTAAATTATAATTTTAAAAGTGAGAACAGATTAATAGTCTGAGCCGAGATGTTTCTGTTGGAGATATTTTACCGATCGGAAACTCGATCCAATTATGAAAGACACAAAAATCAGTAATTGAAGCAATAAAAATCTAAAATACAGCTCTAATCTAATTTATTTTTTTTTATCTCCAAACGTATTCTGAATTAGATTTGACACCATTTGCTCGCGATGGTTTAATCTGCCGATTATTTCAACAAAACTTTACTGATAAATTTACCGACTCTGTAAAAAGGAAGAACAGCAGCAAATGTTTAAATATGACTGAGAAATGTTTGCATTTAAATAACTTCACAATAAAATAACGACTGATCGGTTAAACATTAAAATTTAAGACACTTAAATGAACAAACGTCATCTGTGTTTATCTTCCTTCATGGATGCGCCCCCCAAGTTCACCTTCAGCGCTTCAGTCGGACAGAAAAACTCAGTTTAACTCGTCAATTTTTGTGCATGCTGAGAAAAAAAAAAGCTGAGAATTTCTGCTCAATCTGGCCCGTCTCCGAGCAGGCCCGTTCCCACCTGAACCCGACAGCCGAGTAGCCCCCGCCCCCGAGGAGGAAGAGCTGTCGCAAAACCGCCGTCGAAAGAGGTCGCTATCAAGAAAGGCGTCCAATTGGCCAACATCATAAGACAACCACGTCCTTTTCCTTTTTTTTTTTTTATTTCTTTGTTCAACCTGTGTTTGTTTTTGGATTTATGCACATTATATACACACACAAAAAGGGGGTTTGACACCTCGACTTTATTGGAAAATACCTTTAAATGCCTGAGAACGTTTGTGAATATTCATTTCTGTGTGGACGGAGGGAGTGAGAGAGAGAGTTTGAGAGGGGGGGGCGACTGATTTTTAAAAACAAACATGGAAGAAAAGTTACAAATCCATAAAAAAAAAAATCCTGTGAGCTTTCTTTGATTATTTTTCTTCCCATCGTGTCTTTTGCTTGTAAGATATTTGCTTCAGGTCTGAATGAACTCGCAGTGTTGAACAGTGCACTCATTGTACGGAGGCTAAAAGAGGGAGAAAGAAAATGGACGTACGTCACATAAGGAGGTTCAGTTTCATTAGTTAAACACAGCTTTCATTTTGTATCTCTACTTAATATTTATCAGTTTCTTTATTCCGTCACAGCTAATTTTAACAAACGTGGAATTGCATGTCTGTGGTGTATATTTAGTACATTTTTTTGTTTCATTTCATTTTGTTTTAATCAGAATATAGTTGTTGTCATCATTCTTGTCATTTTTCTCAGTATCGAATGCAGTCGTAACAAAAAAAAAAACCTGCGTGCAAGACTATGGAAATGGTGTTGCTGCTTCATGTTTGAACTGCAGATTGTGAATTCCACAGCCTTATTTTCTTATTTATTTCTGAAAACAGAAGAGGCATTTTTCAATAAAACTACTGAAAATTTACCCCAACGTGTGTTTTTGTGTCTCAGCGTCTCAAATATGGAAAGACTACAGGTTTTTACTACTAAAACTACTACTACTACAGTACTGCTTTTATCTGAAGCTGACATCACAGGGACTGAGTCAAGGGGCAATTAGGTAAATTGGGAGAGGGAGGGGGGGTAAACTGGGGGAGGGAGGGGAGGGAGGGGGGGTAAACTGGGGGAGGGAGGAGGGGTAACTGGAGTGGAAAAACTAAAAGACTTGAGCCAAATAAAAAATATAGTCCAGGTGGACTTGGACCGACTGGACTTGGGGGGCACTTTGGGTGGGGCGAAGGGGGGCAGGTTAGAAATCTACATGGGCATGTGGGAACTAGAACTAGAAAAACTAGAAGAGGACTTGGGCCAAATAAAAATAAAAAGGCACTCTGCGATCAAAGGTGGCAAAATCCATCAGAACTTCGGGGGCACTTCAGGTTGTAGGGGGGAGATTGGAAATCTATGAGGGTATTTGGGTAGGTGGACTCACCTGAACTAGAAAAACTAAGAGTGGCCAAATTAAAGGGAACTTTTGGGGGGTGATTAGAGAGGAACTTTGATCTGGTTTAGCCGAAGTTGGTCCACATTGGGGGGGGCACTTTGGGGGTATTGTTGACTAAAGGAGCATCCACGTTGACTAGAGGGGCGCTTGGACTGATTATACAAACACTTGAGCCAACTAAAGGGGCATTTCAGGGCACTTAGACCAACTAGAAGGGTAATTGCTGAGCAGTGGGGCACAGGGTGACTAAATGGGCATTTTGAGTGACTAATGGGGGCATTTACAGCTGCTAGAGAAAGATCAAAGAAGAACTGGGGCCAAATAAAGGGGCACTTTGTCCTGATTTAAGGTGAAACGGAGACTAAAGGGGGACTTAAAGAGGCGTTAAGGGCAAATAAAGAGCTGCAGGAGCTCTTGGGGGTAACAACAACATCAGGAAAGTGTCTGAAGATTCACTTTTTATTTACAACCCCAAAGCCAGGAGCCGCCGAGGAGGAGACACTTTCCCTCTGAATCACGGCCGCAAACGTGAAGACGCACTAATCAGATATAAGCCAATGTCGGCCGATCGCCATGGCAACGCCTCATCAGCACCACAAACGTGACTCCTCGCCAGAGAGGGAGATGGTAATCCCTCAGGATCTCTAGACTAACAATTTAAAGGTGGAAAATGATGAGTTGGTTGTAATAAATTTCTTCTGCGGTGTTTTTGATCATTTTGTGTTTCAGTCAGATTTTTATCGTTTGTTGGATAAAAAGCGACGCCACTTTTTAGAAAGCCGTTGTGTCCGTTTCCTCTTTATTTTGCATTTCATAGACTAAACAACAAAAAAATTATCTGCTTCCATCAACAAAAAAATGAATAAAAAACATTTTTAGTTCTGCCCTGCTTTAATAACGTGTGGTGGTTTTCTGCGGGATGAAAGTCGACGAGGTTTGTTGCATCGAGACTAAACAAGAGCTGTTACGCATTTTCCTCAAAGCGGCGGCGGCACGCCAGAGAAACATCTGAACAAAAAAAGGAAAAGCAGGCGAGGAAGCGAACGTCGTATCTGATGTTTTTAATGGGAAACCTCCTGCAGGGTAAGTGGACCGGGACCAGGAGGCCGAGCAGCCTCGTCCCCTCACGGTCGAGCTTTGAAGTTCCTCAACGCGGATACGATCGCTGATGACGACAAAATTCAAAACATATCTGAGGTTTTTCTCTTCCTAACAGCCGACTGATTGGATGTAAACACACTGAGGAAACCTTCATAAAGAAGTTTTACATCTGATCTGCTCGGTAGCACCATCAGAGCTCACCATCCGACAAATTAACGCCACATTTCCCAGAAAGCCTTTTGTTTCCGCGCTCTGCTTCCTTGTTTGAAGGATTTCCTTTGGGCTTTAACTAAAGTGGACAAACATGTTAGAGAAAGGTTTCATTTCCACCAACAAAAACTCTGCACGCTTCAGTTTTTTTGTGACTGAAAAGGCTGAAAGTCTTGCATTCAGAGATCTGAAGGATTTTCACAATAAAAGCCCTCCTCTTGTCTCTGATGTTTCTGGATTAATCTTCCTGCTGCATTAATGTGGATGGCTTTATATACTGTTGGCTGGTTCCATCTGCAGGAATGCATCATGGTCTATAAAAATACTATATTTACCCGTGAGGGAGTAAAAACACTTTATTTATGCAGACTGGACTTGTTTGTCTGTTCTTGTTTTAATGTTGTTTCCTCCAAACTGACCTGTGATTTAGACGCAGTCACACATTGGTGATTGATCGATTGGTTTCCTCTCGTCATGATCAAACCAGACTGAAGCTTCTGTGTTGGATCTTTACACACCAACACACAAAACTGTTGGAAAGTTGGAAATGATTTATCTTCTGAATTTTAAATTGAACTTAAATTTTTGGCAGCGATGATTCCTCGAAAGCCATAATGTCAAATTTGGAGCAAAGCCAGAGCCGATCTTAAAAAAGCGCCTCAGTTACATCACAAATACGAGATAAGATAAAGATTCAGTTATGTATGAATTTACCGTGATCAATAAAGAGTTAAAGAAAGTAGAAATAGAAGAGACCTACACTTATTGAGCTTCTACGACAGAAATGAGGGGATTTGCTTCGTATTTTTCACTGAATGACTTAAAAATGCTTTGCTTTGTTTAAGTGACCTTTTTAGGAAAGAAAGCTTTAAAATCGTCCAGAAAAACTAACTGCAGTAAAGACGAGTGTCAAAGTGTTGAAAAGTAAAATATTTATCCATGCAAATGTATTAAAATGCTTAAAACCTCCTGTGAAAAACATCTTTTTAATCTTTAACTCAATCTGTGAGGAGGTCTCAGACCCCGCAGAGGATCAGGATCAAGATCAAGATCAGGATCAAATTTCCAGGCCCTT
>JAOXYL010000036.1:19801447-19815036 GCA_028564955.1 Terapon puta | reverse complement strand
AAATGAATAAAAAAATACAAAAAACAAACAAAAAAACTCACAAACTCAAACATGATGAAAGGTGTAAGTTCTCTGCATGTTTTACACATGTTTTAGGGCAGCTCCTCCATGAAGAAGTTGGACATTTTGATTTAAATACTCTGATTTAAATAAACCTGAATCTCTCTCTGACTTTAGAATCTCCTCTGACTTTTGCGAACAGTGTCATTT
This sequence comes from Terapon puta, assembly GCA_028564955.1. Lineage (NCBI taxonomy): Eukaryota > Metazoa > Chordata > Actinopteri > Centrarchiformes > Terapontidae > Terapon > Terapon puta. The sequence continues at coordinate 19,814,826 of JAOXYL010000036.1, read as the reverse complement.
GAAGGATCCAGGCCACAAATTTGGAGCGTTGTCTGATGATGTACAAGTCACATTAAATCAAACTGAGGCTATCAGGTGCTGTTTAGATATCTATAAATTATAATATTATAATACAGAAACATGATGAGGCAGGTAATTAAAGAAAACTGATGTGGATGATGATGTTAAAATGAGTTGACGACGCTGACAACCTTTGAGCAAGGCACCTCCCTCCCTTTCCCTCCCCCTCCTCTGTGCAGCTCACTGGTTTAAATGTGAGTGTTCGTGGAAAGTTCACATGCAGACTCAGCAGTCGTTCTCTGGAAAATACATAAAACAAGCTCGCGGCTCAGGATTCGAGCGTCGGGGTCGTTACTCACTCCGCCCGGTCTTACACCAAACATCGGCCCGAACTGTGTTTTCAGGGATTGTTTAAGACTGATGTCACTTTTATTGCACTTTATTTTATGAGAGTCCGAACGCAGAAGATAAACTGCACTTCTGCAGAAGATTCCTGAATAAAAAGTCCAGAAAAAAAGAAATTTGTGAAACTGGACGACCTTCAGGAGTGAGAACATCTCTGAACAAATGGCTCCTTTTTATATGTGTAATTATATAGAAGTTTGTCCTTTAAAAAACGCCGTAAACAACCACTCATGGTTGTTGTTTTCCTCCATTTCTTCTGACAACAACGTGGAAAAGTCTAAATATAACTCTGAAGGAAAATCCATTAACTTTTTATTCACGTTTGCATCTTTGCAGGCTCCTGCTTTAAAACGTAATCTGCTGTGAAAACAAACTATTTATTGTAAATTCAGTGTTAAATTGTTCAGATTGCGTCGCTGCGTGTGTACGTGTGAGCGAGGCGCCGACGTGCGACGGCTGAACTCCTGATCCAGAAACCGTGGGCATCAAACCACAGCTCCGACGGCCTCCACGCTTCTTGTTTCTGGTCTTTCCGTCAGATTCTGGATCTCGGCTGCTCCCAGGCAGCCTCAGGAGCATCGCAGAGGTCCAGTGCTGGTGTCGGAGATAAAGTCTGGATCGTGGTCCGGTTCATCCTGAAGGTGTCGGACAGTTGTTGAAACGGGAAAAGAGACAAAGACGAATGGTTGGAAACTCACAATCTGTCTGAAAAATCCTCTGATAAGGAACTGACGCCACATATTTTACGTCAATCGATGGGGTGTGCTATTCTAAAAACCAGCTTTGCTTTGCTAAATTAAAACTTTATCAATCAACTGAGAGCAATTAGCATTAAGAGCGATCTGTTTCCAATGTGTTTTTAATCTGCTGTGAAGAAAACAAATTAATCCATCAAACTGCTTTGAAATGAAAAAAGGATGCAGCTGGGGGAAGAATTTCAGGGACGCACTGGTTAAATGATCAAAAACAAAAAGAGATCTTCATCTTTCAAATAACTTTCAGGTCAGAAAGTATCAAACCATTAATATAAAAAAAAAATTGGGGTAAAAGTATAAAATGTACTCATATAAAAAGTAGTCGTAGTAAAAATTGTGTCCTGTGATTAAAGTATAATTATAATATTCCTTTTTTTTAATTTCATACAGTTAGTTTGGTACAGTGATGTCTAAACGAGGGGTCGGGGTCCTGAGAGGGTTGATGGGAAACAGGAAAAAACAAAGTTCTCACGCAAACCTGCTCGAATGTTTTTGATTTTTACATTTTCCCAGAAATATTTGCGACTTTTTATCTCTTTGGGCCTCAAAATGTATTTAAATGAGACCATCTGAGAGGATTAAAGGGGAAATAAATGACGAAACATAAAACAGAGAAAGTAAAGTACCTCGAATGAGCAGTACTCGAGTAAACAGGCGCTGATGGGAATCTGACCGTTGATGGGATTAACTGTAATTTAAACACCGAACTGCTGACTAACTCGGGTTTTAACCAGCGGCGCATAAACCGAAGCTCTGAGCGACTCTCGGCTCCTTCGTTTCAATAAAAGCCGTTTCCATGGAGACCAAAACCTCCAAAACAAGCCCAGAAACACACATACCTGCTCACACACATCGGTGACTCACGGTTTACTTATGCTGCAGGATCATCCGGTATCTGACCGCACTCCGGCCACAAATGGCATTATTGGCCTGCGTCTAACAACACAGAAAGTTTGGGGAACGATTAAAGGTCGGCACGGACGAATTTCTGTTCAAGGCCGGGAAAAAAGTCCCAGAACGAGAAGGCATCTTTTCATTTGAATGACCTAATTCAAGTTAAATAAGTTAAATAAGATAAATGAGTTAAATGAGTTAGGTAAGTGTTCATGTTTCAGAAGATTTCAAAATAAAAGCTGGATTTATTTAAAAGCAAAACCCCAGAAAAAGCAGGCTAACAAACTATAATGATATCATTTTCACAGATGTGTTTTTCAAGATGACATTATTTTTAATTACTTTAAAGCTTAAGAGCTCATAAAAAGCAGCTAATTTGTCTTTTCTTCCCCAGTTTTCTCTTAAAATCTCTGTTTTGATGACTTCATCTGAAAACTGTGGTCGGTTTTTGACTTGTTAACGTGAGGAAACAAGAAGTTTAAGGTGCAAAAAAAGATTGAAAATCACTTGATATTGGTTTGATTATTTAAAACTTTCTTGTGAAAATCAGTCGAAAGCAAACACAGTGAGCCTCAGAGGACGTAACATGTGGCAGCCAAAGTTTAGATGATCCTTTATGATCATTGTTTATTCTTTTATTCTCGTTTTGTTGGAGGTTTTTCAATCATTTACTGGACAGACGAACAGGCAGGTGACAGAAAAACGCAGAAACATTTAGATTTTTAATGTTTTGATCAAGAGAGACATTTTAAAAAAACAAAAGTCTTTTAAAACATGAAAAGCAATATTCACTCCAGCAGTTTCTCTCTGTGACATGTGGACAGTTAGAGCCGACAACCAGTAAAACACAAACTCTAAGTGCTTCAAACACCTCTGTGCCAGACATTTTTTATGACTTGGCAGAAAAGAGAAGGAGCCAAAATTGGACTTTTTCCACTTTAATTCTGCAGCAAACAAGCTCAGCAGCAGTTCAACAAGTGCACAGAGCAAAGAGAAGTTATTTTTACTCAGACAGACGTGTGTGTGCAGTGACTCTTTCATAAAAACGATGATCTGTGGACGCTGAGCACCGAGGGTTTGTCTGGTTCCTGTTCGAGGTGCAGGGTGACCTCTGATAGAAACTCACACAGACGAGGAAGAAGAAAGTGTGCAATCAGAAAACCTGATGCAGATTTCATTTGATCATCAGACCCTGAAAATATTTTATTTCATGAGATAATATCTACACTTCTTTCATCCCTTGAAATCGCATGAAAGCATCGCATTTTTTTTTTCAACCAGATTTTCCAGACCACATATTTAGAAGCTGAGGAATCCTTTTAAACTTTTTAATCCTTCGCAAATGAAAAGAAAAAACCCGTCTAGCTGCTGGGAAGCTCTGAGTAATGAGAGCGTTTGAACCTCAATGTTCAGGAAAGTCAGAAAAGATGTTGAACAACGTAATCCCCACCGCCAGACGAACAGAAAGAATGAAGGAAAGAATCCGAGTCGTCTCGAGACGTGACGGCTTTTGGGGGATTTTTTTCCAAATGGCACAAAATGAACGTTATGATAAGAGCAAACAAACAAGGCGGCGAATCTCTGAAGAGCGAACCTCCGTCCAGGGTTTCCAGGCGGTGATTTCCTCCACGTGCGGTGCAGGTGCTGCAGCAGCGACGTGAAGCGGCGGCGAACTTTCTCAGCTTGTACGTGTGTGTGCGTTTTTAAAAAAAAGCAGATTAACGCTTAGATAAGGTGGAGAAATGATGTGCTGATGGGAGTTAAATTAAGAAAATGAGAAAAGGAAATTGCAGCAACGTGATTTTTTTCCTCCCCTCCAACAACATGTGTGTGAAGGAGGATAAAAAGGCTTTTTTCTCGTGCATTGACTTCACGTTTGTCTGTCAGTCAACATTAAGAAACAGTTACCAGATGGCACATAACACTGATCAACCTGTGTATACAATACTATAGCTGCTACGGCTCATTTAGGTGTGAAGTGAACAATGAAAGTCTTAAAAGCTTCGGATGGAAACAGAAGATGAAACATGATGTTGGGAAACATCTGCTTCTTACATAAAAAAAAAATCTGTGGAGGTAAAATGCAAGCGGAGAAGTTGACTTCGACTCCCAGGATGCATTTAGGCAAGAAACGTTGCTCATTCAGTGAGCTCAGCAAAGCAAAAAATAAATTTTCTCTGCACCATTTCTGATGTTTCTGCACAATTAAAATGTGCCAGATCAACATGATGTTTATTATTTTTTAGATAAATCCTTTTTTCATCAGATTAATGAATATAAAGCACTTTATGTTTGCATGATGGTCGACAGGGCTCAGTTAATGACCACCGTTATACTCCATAATCCACTATACAGGGTTTAATAACAGCTCTGCATTTCTATTTCTGCTGCTTGTTTTAACACTCCTGAATCATGAAGATAAATTATGATCAGTCTTGTTTTTAGCTTGCAGGAGGATCCACATATCGGTCCCTGGATCGTCTCTTTGTTGAAGGACGTTACTGAGGAAAACTTTGAAATGAAGATCGTCTGAAGTAAGTCAAGTGGCCGCTCTTATCTGAGAGGAGAAGTGAAGAAACTCAACAGGTCCAGCTGACTTTCATCAAACTTTGGAAGATTTATGGCCACAAAACTAAACTATAAATTTTGAAGTAAAGTCATTTTGGCACCACAGAAACATGAAGGATGAGAAAACAAGTCAAATTTATGTTAGTTTACATGATGTGTGTAGAAACTGACTTCCTGTTGTGATCTTTACTGTTGGACCTGTGAAAAGCTTCATTTTTTGGCTGTGCTCACTAAAAAAATCAGAAAATAACCTGCAGGATTTAACCAATAAAAATCCTCCTTGCGACCACGACAGTAAGTTTTGAAACAGGCGGACGGTCGACTGAATCGACGGTGGTGGATCCTCCGGCTCGTCGCCTCACCGATAATAATCACGTCCACATGGAGAATAATTAATGTCCTGCCTGTTTAAAAAGCTTCCTGGAGTTTAGGCAGAATTCAGTGGAGACGTTTTGTTTCTGTCGGCGATGAGAGCTCAGCCCGGCTTTAAATGTCAGCCGCTAACCTTTTCTGCTGCTCGCTTTTATTGGATTATTGCACAATTATGAAAGATGGTTGTGTTTATTTCTGTTTTCCAAGTGATGTTGAATCAGTTTGGAAGTTTTAGAGTCTGGTCTTGTTTATGGTGACTCACACGTCTCAAAGTTCATCTGTCTGCAACTGTTTGAGGCTTTGCTGATATTAATAAAAATCCATCTTTATTCATCCAGAGGGAAAAATCAGAGCCAATGGTCTGGTCTATTTGCATATTAAAAATAAAAGTGTATATATACACACTGTTTATTCATATGAGGCAAAGCTAAACTTTATCAGTATGGCGCTTTCACACACAGAAAAGTCAAATTGCTTGAAATAATTTAAACACTATTAAAATGCAAAATCTTAGATACATAGTAGAGTTTTCAGTCAAAGTACATGTACATGGAGAATAAAGGCTATGAATTACTTTGAAAATATAAATTAAAGGCACTAAAATATGCAGAAAGTTGAATTTATGTGCTGTCTTGAGGTATTTGTACCTTGTTAGAGTATTTCTATTTTATGTTTTTTGTGCTTTTTCTCCCTCACTCTTTGGAGGGAATCAGATCTGCTCTAATTTTAATCTTATATTTTACAAAAAGACAGTAAATGGATGAAAATATGAATATATTTACGTACATTTGTCTGTATAACACTGAAAAAACATCCATCCCTCTGTGAGTCCTCCTAGTGTGAAACATGTTCTCCAAGTTAATAATAAAATGAACCGACTTTATGGCCATAAAAGTAAACGATGTTTACAGTCTGACTCTTTATCTCATATCCTCCATGTTATGAACTGAACGTCTTTACTCCTCGTAACTCTGCCTTACACATTATACACAATAAAAAGACGCACCATTTGTTCGATAATGGATTCATGGAGAGTATTTATATAATGACGAACTACATATGGTTTAAGTGACTTTATGAAGCTGCCAAGAAAGCTGTTTCCACTAAAGTATGCACAGTTTATGTTCGCCGTGAAGATAAATTCACTTATATTAATGCTAATTTGCATCAGTTAAATTATGTTTTAAAGGTCAGATTTAAGTGGTTTTTAACTGCCTCACTTTCTTTAAAAATTTAAAATCATGCACGTAAACAGAAGATTTAAACGGCTGTTAGCTGCTTTACTTACATCTGCAAAATCCAGCTGAGCTCAGAAGTGCCTCAACATCACAACCATCATTTTTATTATTTTAGTCACTTTAAGCTCTTGGAAAAACTCACACTCTCTTTTTTTTTTCCTCACAAGGTTCATTTGAGGTTTGTCTGATTTGTTTCCCTCCCGTCTCGAACTCCAGACAGACTTTTATCAGCTGCATCACCGAGGAGACGCAACGCTTCAGGAAAACTTTAAATCCCTGAGTCTGGATCATTCGGTCCATGATCTGGATAAAAATGAGCTGATGTTAAAGGAAAAGTCTGGAGATTTTCATAATAAAATGATATAATAAGACACACTTTTGTTCCTTTATCGCCACAAACCCACACACTTAAGTTTATTTGAACTTAAATCACACACACACACCAGCCTGCTGCCACAAAGACTCACTATCAAATGTGGATTCATCCGCTGCTGAAAATAGTCCCCATAGTTTATTTAGTTCTTCTCGTAGTTATGTAGTTATTGGAAATAAATATAGACTTTAGATGTGCAGCCTCACGTGAATAAGAAATGAAAAACTGCTGAAGAAAGAAGGAAGCTGGATGTTCTTTCTACCTTTCACAGCATGCGGCAGTTTTACTGCGCGGAGGAGGAACTTTACAAATTATACGTTGTTTTATGGTTTCTAACTCAAGGACCTGAAAACAAGTTGTAAAAGGAAAATACAATTTTATAGATTTCCCATCGCAAAAAACATCCCAACATACCGATGGGAATGATTCACAGGATTCAAGCTCGCAGTTTTTTTTACTCAGGAAAGACCAAAAAAGGAGGAAAAATCTGAGGGTTTGGTGAAATCCCGCTCAAAGAGGATCTGAGTGAACTTTGTAAAACTCACTTCAGATAAAACTTCGTTCACATCAAACACATCAAAAACCACAAACTGTTCATAAAATCACGTCACGCTAAAGTAGAAAAGTTTTTGAGTATAAAGACACATAATAAATCCTGACCTTAATGAAGGTGTAAAGAGAAGAGCTGTAAACATCAGATCATCCTTTTATTTAGATTTTCCTTTTCACATTTTCTGCTTATTCTCAGAGCTCTTTTTATAGAAACCACCTGTTAAACTGTCACCGAGCCACTAAACCAGGGATGCCCAAAGTCCGGCCCGCGGGCCAAATGTGGCCCGTGTTCAAATTTCCAGCAAAATCAATAATATGCAGCCGCCAGCACCACAGTATAAAGTGTTTAAAAAGCCATTTTATGTTTCACCAGAAGAGGGCAGTAGACCTGTGGTCACACTCTCGTCACGGGAAACTTTGACCCTCGTCACAAGCGTCAAAGGTCATTGTGGGATCCAGCCCGTTTAAAAAATAGCGACTGTAAGTTATAAAAGGAAAGTTGACAGAGAGGGCCATTGCATTTTGCACAGAAATCGGCGATTTATACGCGAAAGTTATTGCTCTGCAGCGCTGTGCTGATGAAGGTGCAAAGCTGTGGAAATGTTCCTTCTCCAAATCTTCATAAACCTTCACACCGTCGTGCAGTAAACTTCATCTCCAACATACAATTACAACACAACGCCGAGCCCTTGTTTCACATAGAAGTCTTAACTTTGGGAATAAATAAGACGAATCTGTGGGAAACAGCAGCGTGAGCTTTTATTTTCCTCAATCTGAAAAGAAATAAAGAAATCCTGCTTTCAAAGGAAACTCTAATGAGGTTGTAAAAAGCAGCATCTGGTATCGAAGTGGTTTGTTCTTTAGATTCGGAGAAAGCCGAGAGTTTAAAGCGTAACGTTATCTTAACTTCGTCGGCCTCCTGAGAAACATTTGCTCGAGCGTTTCTTACATTAGAGATTCCTCCGCGTATTTTGTGACAGGACGTAATTGAAAACATTTCACACTTTGTTTCTTCCCTTTTATACTCCGGCCAAATGGATCTCGATCTGTTTCATGTCGCGTTCCGAACGGTCCGATCAGAAAATCACGGGCGCGTGCTGACTGACGGCCGCATCAAACACAGCTGGGACGTTTGATTTCTGTCACCACAAATCAGAGACGTAATTCAATCAACAACACTACATGGCCGGACCTCTGGGAAAAATGAAAATACAGAACAGATACAGCTGGTTTCCTTTTCAAAATCCAGCACTGAGGCACATAATTCATCTAAAAATAACCAATACGCTGCATAATAGCTGTGAGAAGTACCTAACTTACTGCTTTGGCTTCACAATAAAAGCTCGACGTCCAGCTTTTATTTTGAAGTGTTGGCAGGAAGTGATCAGAAGCTGCTTCCTATAAACTAAAGCAGCTGTTCTTATAAAGCTGATCTCTGGGATAATCTCACAGTTTGTGGTAATAAAACGAGTTTTATATAATAATATGATGGTTCCTCCCAATCTGCAGCCTTTAATTTATGAAATTACGTCCATGTTGGAAAATGCAGCGTTTACTGCCAATGCATGAAGCGCTGCATTTCTATAGGACAGCTCATAATGTAGAGGTGTGTAATAGTTTGGATGGAGAGTCGTCTTCATTAATTCGTGCATGATTTGATGATGATCTTAAAGTGGAACATTAATATTTATGAAGCAACGCGTGTGTTTTTATTAATCAGTGAATCAGAGTCGTATGTAAATAGCCGCTGATTAATCATTTCACAAACTCCAAAGAAAATATCTGCTTCGTTTCTGACTCGTGAAGAAATCAGAAGAGGTGACAGGAAAAAAAAAACAAGTTTATGAGAATTTGGAAACGCGGGAATTGATCTGGAATAATTCAAAGAGCTGCTGCTGCCTCCGGGCTTCAGTTAACCCGTCGCCCTCTTCGTCCCACAGCAGCAGCCAGCTTTCCATCCAAGTTAAAACAAAGAAAATGCAAATTTATTCTCCATCCACGAGTGAGAATATCAGGAGCCGCTTCATCGAGAGAAACGGCAGGTGGAGCCGATTCTCTAAAGAGTGACGTTAAACTGCAGCAGAAGATGTAAAGAGACGACGTGATAACTGTTATTTTACTGTAAGTTTTACTCATTAATGTGAGGAAGGCTGATACAGGTCTGATGTTCAGCTCTTTGGATGATGTTTCATGCTTCATTGCTTGTCTTTTTATCAACAAATCTGCTTCTTGTGTGCAAATTGTGAATCAAAATGAATGAAAAAGAGGCAAAAAACACCTGGTTAGTGAGACAGGAGAAGGTTTAAATGAGCTGTAATCATCGAGTGTGTCTTCATTGGTGATAAATCTGTACAAATGTACGAGTGCATAAAGTTTGTTGATGTTAATTGATGCTGATTTTCATAACCCTGCAATGCATGCTGAACACCTGAAGTGCAACTGAAGGTGTGTTTTTCATGAAAAAAGTCTCTTTCTGCACATGTTCTTTCACATGTTTTAATGCCACACAGCTTCATAGGTGTGACATCATTTACATACAGGAGTGTGTGTTTTCTGTGCAGCAGCAGCATCATCACGTACACAACAAAGTGTCACAGCTGCCTCGGTTCATAATGAGAACGCCATGTGCTGCATGGACCTCTTCAGTTATTGATTTTACAGAGCCACGGTCCTGATCAGCAACATCACCCGATCTGCATTTTTCTCATCTGAGTTGATTTTGCTCCACTAACGACGTTAACGACGGCTCTGCTCTGTTTGCAGAGAGTCACGACAGCGTGACAGCGAGTCGGTTCATCAACAACGAGGCGGCTAAACGGCTAAACAGGCAGATTTTTCTCTCGGCATAAATGTTCATCAAGCGCACAAACTGATAATAAAAGCAGATAGTATCACGGTTTAGAAGATATTTGAACTTTTTTGCTGCATCGTCAGACATTTTATCCTGAAAATCTGAAGTTTCTCGCTTCTCTGTTGGGATTAATCGTCTCCTGCGGCACCGCGATGTACAGCCAAGACGCACCAGGTTTAAACGCCACCTCAGCCTCATGCTCGGTCTCATTAAACGGGGTAATTAGCTGAAAACAGTAAAAGAGGTAGCAAACAAACAAACAAAGCCAGCGTGAACCGGGAATGAGTGAATCAAGGTGTCTGGTGTGTTTTGCGTTTTCGCTGCTGGCACCGAATGAAAGAGTCATTGAGACGGGAGATTCTTTCTCTCCGAGAGGTTCAAGCTGTTCAGCGTCACGTGGAAACAATCCAGAGCGAACGTGAAAACTATTGACAACAGACGGGAACAAACAAACCAGGGAAAGGAGCTCTAAAACTCACAACATGCCCCTCTCTCTGCCGACCGTCACTGTCACGTCGGATGTTTTAATGTTCAGACTGTGGATGGAAATGTCGCAGCATCGACCTCCACATCATCAGCAACAGGTGGAGAAAACACGCAGTCACATTACTTTTATTCTAAATCACTTAAACAGGTAAAGATGGAGAAAGTGAAGAACCACGCTGAAGGTTTTTCACGTGTTTTTACCATAAATTACATGCACTTTACATCACAAATAAAATGTTTTTGGGATACCAAATGTGCATGACATGTGATAAATGCACACAGACATGACATAAGCATGTGTGAGCGTAATAATACAACCTGTGTGCAGACAGAGCAAAATGATTATGGACATTTTTAATGTAACATATACAAATAGACAGATAGAGCTTAATGCAATCACACAGTGACATGTTTTATCACTAGAGGTCAAAGTTTGTGGTTAGTCATGTGATTATTTGTCAGATTTGTGGGGTCAAAGGTCACCTGAGGTTCAGCTTTCAGACACATCTCATGGTTTTGCTCGACAAAGTGCAAAATATACCTGAGCATGTTTGAGGAATCACAAGAAGAATTTGTACTGTACATTTTTTTGTTTCTGTGTTTGGGAATTCTTGTAATTTAAGTTCTTCTCATCTTAAAACGCCTCATGTCGACTGCTCTCTTTGAATAAAACACTTCCACACTCGTGTGATTCAAAGCTTAACGTCGGAGGAGAGAAAAGCACTTTTTCTCGTGTCCTCTGATGACTCGAACGTCCCACAAACGGATGTCAGACACGCCGTTTGATCGCCGTCCAATCACGAGCCGGCGCAGCTGGGAGCCGATCTCTGCGCTGACGATGACATCACGAATGAAAAAGGCTGGAAACGCTCACACACACAACACCTGAACGCGAAGCGCATGCGTCAGAAAAAAACACTCTTCAGGTTTCCAGGTGCTGTTGAAACGTTTTTTTTATTTGTTCCCTGTTAAAATTATTTAAACAAAACCCGTAAAGTTTAATAGTTCCCTCGTGTCTCCTCCTTTTTTTTTTTTTTCTCCTCCTTGGTGAGGACTTCGCTGACACTCGCCTTGTTTCCATTACCTCCTCAGCCCACGAGGCAGCGCGGTCGGATGGTCAAAACCCGCCGAGTCTGACCGAAGCCATGTGGACGTTCAAAACCTCCATGGCAAGGCGCAAAAAAAAGAAAAAGCGAGTCATTCCTGTGAGCGAACAAAGTGAACACAGTGTGGTGAATCAAAGACGTCTCTGACCTCAGACAAACACACAACTTATGGTCATTTCTTTTATATTTTGCTGTGGGGATTATGAGTATTAGCGCCACTTCCTGCTTCGGGAAGCTTCTTCAATCAGGTGCAGACGTGAGAGGAGAAGGTGAATCCACAAATACTCCATTACAAAAAGAAGAAGTACTTCATTTAATACATTTAAAGGCTGAATTTATCACAAGTACAGAGATAAAATGTCACATTATTAATAATTTATACTGAAAAAATGATGGAAAAGAGCATTTTAATGTGGAGCTGCTTCAGATGGAGCTCGTTTGAACCACTTTATACGCATTTAGTTATTTTGGTCAAGATGGAAATATCATCGATTATTTGAAACTATACGCACATAAATGTCTTTTATTGAACACAAAACAAGCTTTTATGACATGATACATAACAAGTACAACATGGAAAGTACATAAAAAGAATTTTATGGTTGATTTAATTAAAAAAGTGTGATATCTTTGTTAAATCATCTCAGTAACATCATACAAACTGCACTGACGTTTCTTCTGATAACAGATATATGAAATCTTTAAATTCTCCGGCGGCTCGTAAAGCTTCAAACCATGAAGATTTACGATGGAGCTTTTCTGTCCTTTGCAGAGAAAATGAACATATGGATGAATTTGTACGTTGAAAACTGAACGAGGTCGTGAGGTTTAAAGTTACGTAACATTTTCAAACATCTGCTTACAAAACATTTTTAAGAGTCCATTGTCTTTTTTCTTGTTGAGTCCTCTTTAAAAATCTCAACTCATCGATTTCATGGAAGAGTCTTATTCATCTTCTTTTTTTTTCGACACAGATTTATAGTGTTTTGGAATAAAATCTCAGAGAACACCTGCCACATTTGTTCTCCTTCATCTGAGTGTTTACAGACGGTCGCCGCGATGGTCCGCGCCGCGTGAAACCTCCTTTTAAAACTCTTTTATCATCTTTTATCTCATCTTCACGTGGTGCGAAACCTCCTGAATCCCGATAAGGCGTCCGACCGTTTACCCTGCTCTTCACACATCTGCACAAAGTTCAAGGCGGCGCCGTAGAGGCCATCACTCCTCTCCTGACCCTCGTTTAGCCGCTCGTGTGGCTAACAGCGTAAGTGATGAAAGCTGACGTCCAAACAGCTCTTTCGTGGCGGTGCCCTCCGGGGGAGCGGCGGCCTGCCGAGCAGCTGGGAGGAGGGCGGGGCGACGGTCCGGCCTTCATCTTAAACTTTTAAATATGTGTGTTCATATTTTAACAGGCCTGCGTCTCTGCGGAGGATCTCACAGGAGGGAAACGTGGAGAAAAGCCTCGCAGAGCTCAGCGACAGATCAGATTTTCTGTGACTCAGCCGGTTTGTGGTGATCTGACTTTGTGCAAAGAGGTTTTGGAAAACGCCAAAACAAAAACAGCATGAAAACCTGGAAAAAACAGGCAGCTTCAAGACCATAATTATTACCTAATCTCCGCATTGCGGAGGGGTCCTGTGACAGATTTATGTTTCAGAGACCTTTACTGTAATTTCAGCAAACGTCGAACATATTGAACCAAATGCATCCAACAAAAACTGCACATGGAGCTGAATTAAAGGACGAGGAAGGGACCACAGTGGTCCCTCGTTAAAAATA
>JAOXYL010000036.1:19318487-19329011 GCA_028564955.1 Terapon puta | reverse complement strand
CCCCATTGTATATAGATGTCTATATATATATATATATATATATATATATATATATATATATATACATATATATATGGGGTGTCAGACCAGACTGTTATCATCAACTCAGGGGACGTTCGCTAACAAGGTGAATCACGTTTTAAATTATGGGCCGTTAAAGCTGAACTGAGGTATTATGCATGAGTGGATTCAAAGCGCCTTGTGCAACACAATCAGACATCAACAGTATTTCGCTGTAATACACATCATCTACAGTCAGATGACAACTTGCCTGTAATTTTACAACATGTTGTCATCTGTGGGGAAATGCTGTCAGCTGCTGTCATTATTTTGGACCCATGATGCATTGTGATATACAAACATACATTAACATCCATTCATTCAAATAGTTGGATGGAAAGGTCATTTTTAGGAGACAGGGCTGCCTTCCCCTGGGCTCCATGTTAAGGTCCCTCAGTCAAAGAGGGATGGAGGTGGGGTCCAAATTCTTTGATACATTTGAGCATTTAAAATGACTTTAGTTACTTTCTTGGAGAGAAACTTGCCCAATACTGATTAGGACTCACGTTGGACAGAAAATCATTCTGACTGTGTTTCTTCCTCCAGGGTGGACCATGGTGGAGAGCAGAGGTTAAAACCTGGAGTGAGGAAGTGTAAGTGTGGATTTAACATAATTAATGATCAGCAAACAACACATCAGATTGTCTTTAAGTACAAAGTTCATAGTTCATTCAGATATGTCACCATTAAACTTTATAGAAATGAACAAGACATCAGCACACACAAAAATAAACCTTCAGATGTGCCTGATGATAAACTGCTGCTGTGTTGTGTCTTTTTCTCTCCTTCAGATTTCTGTGAACTCACACTCGACACAAACACAGTGCACAGAAAGCTCAAACTGTCTGAAGACAACAGGACAGTGACATCAGTGAGAGAGGAGCAGCCATATCCTGATCATCCAGAGAGATTTGATATTTGGCAGCTGCTGTGCAGAACTGGTCTGACTGGTCGATGTTACTGGGAGGTCGAATGGAGAGGAAGAGCTTATATATCAGTGACTTATGGAGGAATCAGAAGGAAAGGAAGCAGTGATGAGTGTGTGTTTGGAAGAAATAATCAGTCCTGGAGTCTGATCTGCACTGATGATGACGGTTACTCTGTCCGTTACAATAAGAAAAAAACACTCATCCCCTCCTCCTCTGTCTCTAACAGATTAGGAGTGTATGTGGACTGTCCTGCTGGCACTCTGTCCTTCTACAGAGTCTCCTCTGACACACTGATCCACCTCCACACCTTCAACACCACATTCACTCAACCTCTTTATCCTGGATTTGGGTTCTCGTCAGCCGGTTCCTCAGTGTCTCTGTGTGCACTGTAGGAGGGAGACAACTTCCAGTCCTGGTTTGAATGTTGGTGGACGGAACGTCACTTTAGCTGCAAAGATGTAAATTACAACCACTAAGCTTCTATGCTGACAAAATGTAAATGAGTAAATTAGACTTCTTGATTGAGGTTTTATGTATTTTATATTTTTTCTTACTTCTGCCTCTTGATTTCCTGTTTGCTGTTGTCACTCTGCAGTTTTCCCTACTGAGGTATTAATAAAGCATTTTCCTATCTGAAAACAGAAGCCTGGACTTCTTGACTGGACCTCCACAAGTGCAGTTAGAACTTATCACCATTTTAAATCCAGTTGACTCATCCCTCTTTATAACTTGTCATGTGATTGTCACGTCATGAACAACAATTAATTGCTGAGTCTAACGTCACTTGTGACAGACAATTCTGTCTGTTTCAGTTTTTTCACTAATTTATGATTTTAATGAATAATTTTTTTCTGCTGCTCAACATGAATAAAGGAAACCCTCTACAGATAAGTTACATCAGTATAAAAACAAAAAAGTAAAGTTAACATAAAAATAAAACTAACATCAGCATAAAAAAATAAACTATCCCTCCCCAGTGAGGCATCCAGGAGGCATCTGTAATACTACTACTGCTCTCGATGCAAAGGAGCAGTGGCTCTACTCTGAGCTCCTTCCGAGTGACTGAGTTCCTCACCCCTAAAAGGAGTGTCCAGCCACCCTGCGGAAGAAACTCATTTCAGCCTCTTGTATAAGCGATCTCATTCTTTCGGTCAGTATCCAAAGCTCATGACCATAGATTGGCCAGTAAATTCGGAGCTTCACCTCCTGGCTCAGCTCCCTCTTCACAACTACAGTGAGGATCTACATCTGCAGCCCCGTAGGTCCTGCACAGATCCATCTGTCTATGTCTCACTTCATTTTTCCCTCATTTGTGAACAAGACCTGAGATACTTAAATTCCTCCACCTGGAGCAGGAACTCCTCCCGGACCTGGAGTGGGCAATCTTTCCCAACTGAGAGCCATGGCCTCAGACTTAAAGGTGTTGATGCTCATCCCAGCCACTTCAAATTCCGTGCGAATCGTCCCAGTGAGAGCTGGAGGTCATCACTTTATGAGGCCAAAAGGACCACATCATCTGCAAAAAGCAGAGATGGGCTCCTCAGGCCACAGAATTAGACACCCTCCCGCACTATGCTGTACCAAGAAATCCATAAATATTATGAGCAGGACTGGTGACAAAGGGCAGCCCTGACAGAGTCCTACTCCCACCAGGAACTAATCCAACTTGCAAATGGCAAGATGAAAACCCAAACGCTCCTAAAATACAGGGATTGAATGGCCCTTAATAAGGGGTCATCCACCACACATTCTTGGAGTGCTCCCCATAAAGTGCCTGTGGTCACACAGTCATAGGCCTTCTCCACATTTAGAAAACACATGTAGACTGGTTGGGCAAACTCCCATGGCCCTTCTAGCACCCTGCCATGGGTAAAGAGCTTGTCCATGGTTCCACAACCAGGGTGAACACCCCACTGTTCCTCTTGACTCTGAGGTTGGAATCGGTTGGACTCTGCTCAACATTACCCTGGCATAGACCTTCCCAAGGAGGCTGAGGAATGTGATCCACCTATAATGGGAACACACTGGAGGAAACACCACCCCGGTTTGTTACTCCAGAGGTAATACCCCTGATGTCTACTCAATGTTGTAGAGTCATGTCAACCAAGACAGCTCAACAACAACATCTAGAACCTTAAAGTACCCAGGGCGGACCCCATCCACCCCCAGGGCACCACTGAGCACCCACCTCTGAGCCCCCAGGTTCTGCTTCCTCTGGAGAATGCATGTTGGTAGGGTTGAGGAGATCCTTGAAGTACTGTTTCCACCACCTGACTATCTGCCCAGTTGAAGTCAACAGCTCCCCTCTCGTACTGAAAACAGTGTGAGTGACTTGTTGTCTTCCCCTCCTAAGGGGTCCAGAATAACCGTGGGACTGACCGAAATTATTTCTCCATGGCCTCACTGAACTCTTTCCACACCAAAGTTTTGCCTCAGCAGCTGCCCGAGCTACGTACCGCTTGGCCTGCCATTAGTCGCCACCTGCTTCTGGAGTCCCACAGGTCATCCATGCCCTGTAGGACTCCTTCTTCAGCCTGACAGCCCCCCTCAGCTCTGATGTCCACCACCGGGTTCGGGGGCCAGGGGCAACTAGATCAACTCCATTCTGACTCCCTGCAGGTTCAGTATTCATTAAATCTGCTGACATAGAAACTGTAGGAAGACAGCGGTTGTCCTATGACCCTCAGAGGAAGTTCTTCATGTATGGTGAGTGTAACTTCCTCTCTGCTTCAAATGAATCATAACTAAATCACCAAAATCAAAAAGCTGGACACAGACAGAGCAGTGATGTCACAGTGATGTCACAGTGTACTCAGGTGTGTGTCGGTACACTGTGACTTGACTGCAGGGTGTGTTTACAGGTGAAACACACCTGACCAATCACAGCCAACAAGCTGTGCAGCTCAGTGTGTAACTCCACAGTAAAAGGAGTCCAGACTGAAACTAAAGAAAGGAGCTGCTGAAAAGGAGGAGTGTTAGGAAACGAACGATCCAATCAGATTTTTGATTTTATATTCACAAGTTGTGAAACCTCTTTTATGTTTTATTCTGGGAGAATCTTGACATCCAGGTTGTTTTCCTGCTTAAATGAAGGTGAATCAGATCTTTTGTACTACTCTCTCTCAGCGTTCCCAGCAGCTCCTCCGCTGGTCAACACGAGATCCAGCATGTAGAACACCCAAGAACACCCCCCTTCCTCCTCTTCCACCAGTAACAGGAGGACTCCTGTGAAATGACCCCAAACAATCATTCATTTTCTTTCCACCCCTTGTGACGTTGTGAAAGACAGGATGCTGCCGTGTCTATCAGTGAGCGAGTAGCCGGAAGAATTGATTACAGATTCTGTGTCATAAAAGCATTAATATTTCTTGTGAAAGTGGACTTAGGATTGATATTTTGAGGTGAAGATTGATTTTAAAAAGACATGTCTAGATCAGAAGTATTGATATTTCTGGATTGATACGCGCATCCCTATTCTTTATGACAGTAAGTGCAGCAAAAATGAAAGTTAAAACATATCTATGTGTTTTTTATTGAGTTTAAAAACACAGTTAATAAGCAGTGTGACATTTGAGCAGGTCTGACTTCTGATTCACATCTTTGTTGCAGAACATGGTGTAACGTGCTGTTTATATTTCAATCTTGTAACTGATTTGAATGCTTGATTGAATCCTTCAGTGCTTATTATTATGACATCACTTGCTTTCAAAATATGGTGAAATAGAAGCATAATGTAGCAACACAATCAAGTTAATATCTCAAAGTTATACTTAACTACAGTTATAGAGTAAATGTACTTATATATACCTAATTTATGCTCAAACATTAGATTTTCGTACAGTTACAGGAGTTTAAGAGGGCGGAAACCAAACACTTCCTTGGGCCATTGTATTGCTGAAAGTCTTTTCATTGTGGCTGCAGAAGTGTGACAATCTTCCTTCGGACGTTTAAAAATAACAGCAGTAAGACACTGCATAACAGAACCCAGTGCTGACAGACATTTCTTTTGTTATTCTGTTGTTGAGTAAATAATGTTTGTTTTAAGATGATGTGCATGGAACATCATTTCTTTACTGTTTTATACGTCTCTAAGATTGTCCTCCATCTGTAAGGTTTGTACTTACAAGACAAGACAAAAATAACCAAACAAACCTTCAACCTTTGAAATCTTCCCTTCACGTATGAAATGAATATAAATCATTAACCCAAACCTCATACTGAAGAGGTGAAAGTGAAGTTATTGTATTATGATGAAATGAAGTAAAGTTCACATTCAGCTCAGTCGTGTTCAGACTGATTAACGACTCTGTCATAAATGGAATCACAAAATATTGTCGTTATAAGCTACAGCAGTTTTCATCATTGAACCATTGGATTATTTACTCTCCCTGATATTTTTGGATTTTGAACCCTTTACAACAGTGTCACCTACTGACTAGACTGCATCACTACATCATGATAAAATACAGCTCCAAGAGGAGTCTGCTTCAGCCCAAAATGAAATCTGATTCTTTTGGTGGAAATCTTAAGAAGTTAATTCTACATGATCATAAAAAGAGTGACAGACACCCGTGAGGAAACTTGAAACAGTTATTTATTTTATTCTACTTATTTTAAGCTGACAACTTTAAGATGTCTTCATTCAGTGTGTGTCCTGGCCTCTGACCTTTGACCCCCCTGTGGCTCCACAGAGAGAAAAAAGACAGAACCAAGGATCTGAGTGAAGAAAGAGAATCTGCAAAAATAAGGAACCTGTATAAAAGGAACAAAATCACCTGATTTTAAATGTACTGGAAACTGAAAGTACACTTGGATGTGCATGAATAGTGTGGGGTGTTGGCAAAACAAATAATGCTGACGTCAATGGCAGTGTGAAGGTTTTATGACAAACAAAGGACCGGTGTTTTATTTAGACCAGGTTATAAAACAGGATGAGCAGCTTTTACTTTGCTGTCAGAAACCATCAGTCTTTTTAGGAGGCGAACTGTTCCAGTGGTGTTGTAGTCTGCCGTACATTTACACATTTAACCTAATTAAACCCCATCCTCCTCTTAGTTAGTAGATGAGAGGAGTCTCAGGGCTGGAACTAGTCCGAACCTATTCAGACAAGCAGAGGTGAGGGAGGTTCGATTAAATTTGCCTTGAGATAACTATGACCTGAATGAATGAGAATATGAGACAGAAAGGCAGACAGGTAGGAGGAGAAAAAAATTCTGTTTATTCCGTTATTCTGCATACTGCATATGTTCTTTTAATTACAGCTCATAGTTCTCACATCCTCTTGGCTCACACCCAGAATCTCTGTTTACCTCCTCCCTCCCTTTCTGTTGATACTCATCTCTTTATGAGTGCAGGTGAAACAACTCACCTGTCACAAGCTCACCAGCAGGCAGAGAGAGACACAGTCGGATCTGCTATAAGATCATCTTTTCTCCACGTCCAGTCAAAGCTTCATCAGGTTGGCTGCACTTCTCTTTTATTTACTGCTTTGAACCAAGTCAGTGTCCTCCTGAAGCCACAACTCAAAAAAGTTTAATTTTTATTCTTCTATCATTTTATATTCATATTTATATGGAGGATTCATGTTTTATTGTTTTCAAGTCATTAGCTCACTTTTATGGGAAGCGATTGGAAATCAACTGTGTTGTTTAGGAGAAAGTCCTTTTGTCATTTTTGGTTTGAATTCTGATATAACAGTGTTCATATTTTTGATATTTTAGTCTTTGATATATTGTACATTTTACTTTACTATAAATCCTGCATACTTTCAGCTTAATTTTTTTCTACAATTTATTACAGTTTAGCTTTTTAGTGATAAAGCTCTCAGCTTCTTCAGGTACTGAAGTTCAGTTTCCAATTTTTTTCAACAGTGACATCACTACATTTAAGCTTTCAGGCTTTTCATGCAATTTATTTCACATTTCTGCATTTGGAGCAATGCTTTCAAATTAGTTTCAACTTTCAGCATTCACATGCATTTTCTGTAGGAAATGCAATTATTTAACATTTATCAATTAGCAAGGCAGACTGTTGTTATTTTGCATATATGCATATATGAGAGAGATGCAGCTGGAGCAGCAATAAGATCATCTTTTCTCCACCCCTCCCCCCTAAAAGCCTGTGTAAAATAGTGATTTGAAGTAAACTAAACATCCATTTCATTTTTTGATCATGAAGAAGACACAAGCTTCTCTTCTTGTTACTTTCACTTTCTCTTTTCAGGTAAGAACATGCTGCAGTGAAAATCAGTCTGATTTAGTTGATTGTGTTTGCAGGGGGATCAGGCTAAGTTAGTTAATACAGACGTCCCAGCCTGCTGTCAATCTGTTTCACTGACTTAGAGCAGTGTGAACAGAAAACACCCTCAAACATGACACTGACTCCTCACCATCACTGTCAGGCTGCTGAAAGGTGTCCTGACCTCTGACCTTTGACCCCGCTGTGACTCGACCTGCCAACATCCTGAAAATGTGTCAAAAGACAAATCGAGAGTCTGAGTGAAGAAAAATCGGTTTAAGAAAAAAAAAAACACCTGATTTATAACGTACCTCCTGTTTTGGAGCTATATATCTGAGTGTGTCAGTATTTGCTCTCATGGTGAAATGAGACTTAACAGGTTTACTCCAATGCTGCATCTAAGTACAAATAAAACATACTTGTACTCACCCTGAGTATTTCCATTTCATGCCATTTTCTATTTTATTCTACTACCTTTTTAAACTATTTTAGTGAGTGTTTTTCCACACACGTCGGCCTATTATGCTTTGTTAAAAAAGAAAGTTCATGCAAGTTCCTTAGGCAGATAACTAAATTCCTTTTAGAGACAACAAAATTCCTGTGAACATCGATTGAAACAGGACGAGCAGCTTTTATCTCTGTCTGAACTTCAAGGTGTTTTCCAACTGTGTGTTTTGGTTCCACATCATAGCACCTGTGTGTTTAGGATTAACCCTGAGAGGCCCAGTCTAGTTTTGTTTTCCAATCAAGTGATTATAACTAAAAAATCTCATTGGTGTTTGTATTGAGGATCATAATTATATAATGTGTTTGTTTTAAGGCATCAGATCAGTTATGAATGAAGGTGAGGACAGAGAGGAGGGAGCCCCTCCCTCTGAAACCAGCCTGTGTGGGCAACATGACAGCCAGACCAAAGCTCAGAGGTGAGATGAGGATCTCTGCTCATAACTGATCTTCATGTCAGAGCTCAAAACTCATTATTCACTCTGTGTTTGTGTGTGTGTTAAAGCCCAGAGCAGCTGCAGAGGTCAGACTCTCCTACACCGAGCTGTGTGTCTATGAAAAGTGACGGGTCCATGGTCTTCCAGCTTGACTTTAAAGGACAACCTCCATCTGAAATGAAGTAAGGACCTCGACCACAGTTGTATTTTGTTTTAATAGAAAATTCTAAGAAAACTGGTGCAGACATTTTTTGGTTTGTGTGTTAAAGCCCAGAGCAGCTGCAGAGATCAGACTCTCCTACACTGAGCTGTGTGTCCATGAAAACTGACTGGTCCAAGGTCACCCCTCTTGATTTTAAAGGACAACCTCCATCTGAAATAAACAACCTCGACTTCAGGTGAGAGATATTCATTCATTCAATTACTTTTGCATCTGAATAAAGTGATCCTGAATCCTTTTGTGGCAGAGGGAGCTGCAAGACATCTGATAAAAGTGGATCTGAAGAATAAACAATCTTCTCTGTTTATCCTCTCCTCATCTCTGCTCCTCTAGCTGATACTTGAATAACACAATGAATGTAAAGTCAAACTGTCGTGGACAATGAAGACGTTGTAGATGTTTTGACAGAGGAGAAAAGTGTTTGGAATAAAAAACATATATCTGGTTCTGAGGCGGTGATTTTGATCGACCAAATGTAATAATTTAAACAAAATGTTTTTGTTATTTTACAACATTCCTGATACAGAGAATCACGTTTTGGTCTTATGTTTCATGCTTCATGTTTCTATCAGGATTCATCAGGACACAACACAAATTAAAAATATCATGTGTGACCTTAAACTTTAAACTTTCTTCACAGAGTTCAGCAGAGCCCAGAGAGTCCTGATGGTCAGTCTACAAAACAGCAACAAACAGACCTGGACTCCATATTCACGGTGAGTAAATGTACAAACCAAGGTTCAAATCTCCCTCAGCACACACTGAACACATCATACAGACAGGAGTAGTCCTGGTATAACAGGCCAGATGTGTTTTGTCTTTAACGCTCTGCATGCTGCAGCCTCAGAGGACGGACTCTGCTGCACCGAGCTGTGTGTCCATGAAAAGTGATCAGTCCAAGATCCACAATCCACGTTTTAAAGGACAACCTTCTTCTGAAACAAAGTAAGTCGTTGTTTTTACTTGTGTGGACTGGAGTACATTTTCTTTGCTTGCATCATATAGCTGGTTAGGTTCATCGGTGGATGGAAACTGGTGAAGGCCACCAATTCACTCAACTTATTTCTTTGTGATAAAAATATTACTGCATCTTATTAATGTGTTAAAAACCATTTTCTGGCTGCAAAAGAAGCTACAACAGATCTGAAAAATAAAAGTAAAAAAATGCTAGGATATCTCCAGCAGTTTGTCACTGTATAATATAAAACTTCATACTTCCCTTACAGAGTTCAGGAAGTTCCTGATAGTGAGTCTACTCAGCAGCAACTAACAGACCTGGACTCCATATTCATGGTGAGTAAATGTACAAACTTATGGTTTAAAAAAAACACAAATTAAAGACTGGTCGCAACATGCAACACACATTGGCTGTTGTACTATACCACTGAACCGGGTCAGGAAAAACTTCAGAAAAGCCTTTATGGGAAAAAGAAGAAACCTGAGGAAGAGCCACAGATGGAGATCCCTCTCCCTGGGACGGACAGACGTGCAATAGATGTCACATGTACAGAGAACATCATCATCAGCATATATGGAGTTAAACATGAGTCTTAATAAACTGTCGATGTTATTTTGTTGCAGCTGGTTGAGGAGCACATTGTCAGTTTTGTGAAGGATGAGCTGAAGAGGTTCCAGAGGATCCTGAGCTTAAACCCCGAATCCTTGAAGAGGCAGGATGAGGAAGTGGACAGTGAGGATGGAAAGCAAAAGAGAAGCAACAGAGAGGCATTTCTGAATATCACACTTCATTTCTTGAGGAAATTAAAGCAGGAGGAGCTGGCTGGCTGTCTGCAGAGCAGTAAGAAGCTTTTACAGTTTTATGTTTTCATTGTAACTGGCAAAAATATGCATGAACATCAAATATCTGAAATTCTGCTGAATCCAGAAGTTTTGTCCTCAAGAGCTGAATAGATCTAGTAGAAAAAAATGCATAAAAACTTTCATTTGTATGTTGCTCGGATTTACTGTAGCATCCTTCGCTAAATAAATCTGTCATTTTTCATTCAGGAACTTCTTCTAGACTTTGCCAACATAAACTCAAGTTGAATCTGCAGAAGAAATTTCAGTGTGTGTTTGAGGGGATCGCTAAAGCAGGAAACCCAACTCTTCTAAATCAGATCTACACTGAGCTGTACAT
>JAOXYL010000036.1:19078671-19089039 GCA_028564955.1 Terapon puta | reverse complement strand
TACCTTCAGTCTCCTCTTAGAACCTAGACATTAGATCTACCTGCAGGGTTAGTGAAATACACGCCAGGTGGGTTACATTTATTTTAATTTCTCGCTGGATTTTTTGTATTTTACTGGAGTAAACGCACGTCTGACTGCAAGCGTCACCTAAAGCCAGAAGGCAGTAAGGTAATCTAGGATAACTGCCTTAACAGAAAACATAAGGCAATTTAACAGTAGTGGTCTTCACTGGTCGTCACTTTGACCATATGTGGGAAGTTGTCCTGGTCACCAGTGGAGACATCACCGAACTACAGAGACTGAGAGAGGAAACTACAGGGTTCAAGAGTGGCCATAGGGAGAAAAAAAATTAGATTTTGAGGTCATGTTTTACTACACTGAGGGCATGAAAAGCTATTTTGTGTGCACCAGATATAATTAATTCCCACATTTAATTAATTTTTCACAACAGACCAGTCTTTCTGAAGCATAAAGCCACACCTGCTTCAAGTAACAGGTGAAGGTACAATCCACAAAGTCTTAGTTTCTTTTTTAATTACCTTTTCCCTAACAATAATCCAAGTAAAGCGAGTGTTGTCAACGCATGTCTGCGTTAAAATGACCTCCACCACTCAAATGGGGGTTTTCTAAAGATGACAGAGTGGCTTGCGTATTATCTGTCAGTCAGTCGACCACAAAGAGGAAGAGACTTCATCGCTGACACATCAGCTAGATGAGAAAAGACACAGTCGACCTCTGTCCGCTGACAGAGAATGGACACAGAATGGCTCTGCTGGAATTAATCCTGATTTTTATGCTTCACTTTGAAGGTAAGTTAATATTTACTTATTCAATTATGAAAGTCTTAGTTTTACAGAAATGTGAAACTGTTGTTATTATTAGATGAAGGCTTTATAGACCAGGAACAAACCACTTGATAGCTGAGCCGGTGTTTGTGTGAGATGAGAACAGGATGGATATTATTAGATTACATTTTTTTTACTTATTGAAATGAGTGCTATCTGCAGAAGTCAAGGACATTAAAGTTAACTAAAGTAAGGATGAAACAGTCTGTTTACTCTGTGTTTTCTTTAAACTCCACTCATATGAAAGAATATGCAATTATTTCTAACTTGATGTATTTATGGTGGATTTCATCTTTCATAGGAGGTATCAGTGGAAAGTTCAGCGATCTTTATAAAAGAGCGGGACAAGATGTCATCCTGCCCTGTGCCCGTCAATCATCCTCTGCCTCAACATGCTCCAATGTTAATTGGCTTTACAACAGAGACAGAATACTTACTTTTAATGAGGTTATGAATGGAAACGTTCAGAAGAGCTCACCTCGAGCTGCCAGGCTGAATCTGGCCTCTGACTGTTCTCTGATCCTCCGCAACGTCACTGCTACGGATTTTGGTCTCTACACCTGTCGACAAGGGACGGATGTTTCTCAGGATGTGGATATATCTCTAAATGTTCTGATGAGTGAGTCTCATTTCCATGAAAAGTCACTGATATTTAAGAGTTAATTTTTATGTGGTATGTGTTGTATTTGAACAAAAATGTCACGTTTTGCCGAGCTCAGCTTCATCCCAGCTACATAGTCTTTTTTTCTAAATTTTCAAACTCAGCAAACAAGCAAACTGTCAGTGTGATGTGTTTATTTAAATATGTCCTCTTATGAAGTTGAGTGGACCAAAGAAAGACAGGACATTGTTCCTTCAAAGTACTGATAGCTAAGTATGCTCATAAATATTCTTTAAGGTTTCCTTTTTTTCATTTTATTAACCCGTCTGCGTTGAAACACAGCTGAAAGCTCTTAACTCCATTTGAATCTGTCCACCTCCACACTTTAACTCAGTAAATAATGATGACAATAGATGAACAGAAATTCTTCAGGGTCTCTTAGTAAAGTCTCCAGCAGGTGTCAAATACATTTCTCTTTCGTTAACAGCTGATATTGTTTCTTCTCAGTCTCTCCATCTCAACCAGGCGCTGGTCCAAAGAGGGACGATGAAGTCACATTACGGTGTTCCCTGTCAAAATACAGCGAAGTCAGTCTGTTTCAAAAGTTTAGCATCCACTGGGTGAATGAGACAGGAAGCGTGCTGCTTGAAAAAGATGTGGAGTTCAAGTCCTCTGGACAGACAACGTTTGTGTCTGTTCTGACTGTGAAACACCAGAGTGGGAACAACAGGAGATACATCTGCCAGCTGGTTGATGAGAACAACGATGTGAAGACCGAGGCTGAATACACCACAGGTGGGATTATAGACCATATACAAGGTGGTTTCTAAAGGTCTGACATGTTGCTGAGAGATACTTTCACAATAATAATTGAATATTGTATTGTAACATGTATTAACTGACATGTTTTTTTAGGATCAGCAGATTCCACAGATCCCACAGTTTGGTCTCCTCTGAACTGCGTCATGTTGACACTCCGTATTGCAGGAGTGATCCTGATGATTGTAGTTACTATTGTCATCATCAGATGTGAGTAAATTCACATAATAATTTACTGGAACTGGTTAATATTTGTTGAAATCATGTTTTCAGAACTTACTTAAGTTTATTGATTTCTTTTTCAGGGTGGACAAAACGAGTTAATGATGACAGCAATGTGAGTAGAAAAATATCTCACATAATATAAAACAACAGATCAAATTTGTGGCTCTTCCGTCGGTTGTTACCTCTGTGCCATCAGAGGCTTCAGTCTCTCCGGGTGAAACATCAAAAGTCTCATCTGTTGTTTCCTCCTTCACAGGTGCATAATGTTGGTGACAAAGTCATGTATGAAAACATGGCCTATCCTGCTGCAAGTCGACTGCACTGATCCACAACTTCCACACCGCAAAGTCAAATATCATCAGTTTGACATTAAAGCTTAAAATGATTCAATTGGATTTAAGACATGCTGCTCCCTCTTTTTACACTTTAAATAATGTGAAGAATTTCTGTTTTCTGCAGAAGAACAGTCAACGGCTGTTTTGTGTCATACTCAAATAAATACATCTCTTTGCTCTGCTATATAAGATGTCAGTATTTCAAAGATCCTTTTGTATAAAATTATCCAAATAATTTAACTGAGCATTTGATTTCTGCTGTTTTATCACCAGCTACTTCAAATACAGACAGGCAGTGTGATGTCAGTCATGTTAACAATAAATAGCCACAGGCTTAAACAGCCATAAAAATGAACTAATTCCCGTCCATTTGTTAGTGTTACGGCCGTAGGTCGTCCGTTTGTGTATGTGCATGCTCTCGGGCTGCAGGTGCCCGATTTCCGCAGCCTGGTCGCTGCGCACCCGGGGGGGCGGGGGGGGGAGGGTTCCCATCCGTGTCTACAGTATAGTCTGCACCATGCATGTATCTCTATTTCAATTATATTACTTCTTATTTTATTATTTATTATTTATCTTATTACTTTATTCTTTATCTTATTATTTTGTTCTTTAAATCATATGTTTATTGTTAGACTGCTGTCACATTCTCCTATATGTATATGTATTTGATATGTTTTTGTATTTGTTTCTTTAATTCTGTCTAAGCATTTTCAATGTGCAATCACTTTATTTCAATAAAAGAATGACAAAGCTGTTAACTTTCTTGTAAGTATATGTACGCTAGTAGTGGAATTTACTAAGATGCAAGGGGGTGCCACCTAAAACCTTGCCTAGGGCGCCAAATTGATTATGGCCTGGCCTGGCTGTAAAGAATTTGCAATCATCTTAAAACCATTTTAACTCCTTTAAAAAATTGTAAATTTTCTGAAACTTTACCAAGAACGTCTACAAATTCAAATGATAAAAAATCTTATTTGTCACATTTGTGTTAAGTTGCAACACAACATATGTCCAATGATAAATTAATCATTATTAACATGTTGTATATTGTGTTCAGAGAGATGCAAGTGTACAAAGGGTACATGAGGTAACACAATTGACCACCAGGTGGTGCACTGCAATAGCTGGAACATCATAAGAGGTGCAGCCTGTCGACCTCCTGCTTGTCCTGTCTCTGTTGCTGCTTGATTTTTCAAGAACATCATCACTGGGATAATAAAAGTTTTAAAATGACTTTATGATTAAATTGCAATTGTGTATGCAAAAGGAGGTGGACTTGACCTGAGCTTTTCCTGAATGAAACACAATGCAAACTTCTCGCTTCAACAAATCTTTTAAACTGTATTTCAATCCTACAAAAAAGTCTCCACTCTCTTGTTCGAGCGTCGCATAACGTCTAAGATTAATACAAGCGCTCTTCAAATGCTGTTTACACTCATAAAATGTGGTTTAAAACCCATGAAAACCTTTTTTTCAATTAGCTTCTTACTATGACAGATGGGATCATTCATGAACACACCATTTGGGCTCTGGGAGTGACTAGTAAGGCTTTATCACAGGGGGTCAGTAGATCTTTGATATAAGTAATGGCCTGGTTGTCAACAGTAACATTTGAAAACAAAAAGACACAGATCAGATGTAATTCGGGGACAGCCTCAGTGTTTACAGCCTCACAGAACCACTGGAGACTTTTAGTCTTGTTTTCCTGTTTGCTGTCTTACCAAACATGCCACTTCCTCTTTTTATAATACCATTGAAGTGCCATGTTGTAAATAACGGCACCTCCATGATCCCATACTGTGAGCACAGAGGAAGAAATAAAAGTTACTTCATTTTCAGTGTTAGTGGTGTCACTAAATAAGATAATCAGTAATATTAATCATAGATAAAAAGCTTTATAAAGCACTACTGAATTATGTAGTTGGTTTATCATCTCACTGTTTTCGTTATGTTATATCTCTGAGTGAACTTGGTTTTGGATTCGCTCACACAGAAACCAAAATGCACCATCACCCTTTTAACTTTCCAGCACCTTTACGTTTGCAGACAACATTTCACAGCCCACATGAAAGAAGAAATTCATTGAGATTTCCATGTGTTTATGTTTGGAGGAAAACCTAATCAGTTCCTGGAACATGTGTCAAATTTAATCTATGTAAACGCACTTTTAGTCATTCAAAATGATGTATTTGTTCTATTTACTATATTTGAGTCACTCTATTAAGGGGCTCCAGTAAACAATGAAGCTGAAGGTTTTAAAATAGATTTTTTAATAATCTATTAACAAACTCATAAACTGTTTCTTTTAACTGTGGCCGAGTGCAAGTGTCTGTTAAGGTGGTGCAAGAAGTGATGTCAGTCCAACTCTCTGGAAATGACAACAGAGTCGCTGGCGTGTTGCCGTTTCTCAAGTTATTTTCTGTCAGTAAGTCGACCACAAAGAGGAAGAGACTTCATCGCCTACACATCAGCTAGACGAGAAAAGACACAGTCGACCTCCGTCCGCTGACAGAGAATGGACACAGAATGGCTCTGCTGGAAATAACACTGATTTTTATGCTTCACTTTGAAGGTAAATCAATATTTACTTATTAAATTATGAAAATCTCAAGTTATTTTCTGTCAGTAAGTCGACCACAAAGAGGAAGAGACTTCATCGCCTACACATCAGCTAGACGAGAAAAGACACAGTCGACCTCCGTCCGCTGACAGAGAATGGACACAGAATGGCTCTGCTGGAAATAACACTGATTTTTATGCTTCACTTTGAAGGTAAATCAATATTTACTTATTAAATTATGAAAATCACAGTTTTACAGAAATGTGAAACTGTTGCTATTATAAGATGAAGGCTTTATAGACCAGGAACAAACCACTTAATACCTGAGCCGGTTTGTGTGAGACGAGAACAGGATGGATATGAGTTGGTCAGATTACAGAAATTAAATTTAGATTGAATGACTATTGACTTCATCATCTGCAGAAGTCAAGAATGGACTGTTTTCTCTCTTCTCTCTGCGTTTTCTTTAAACTCTACTCATGAAAGAACAAGTATTTCTAACTTGATGTATTTATGGTGGATTTAATAAGCAAAATGGGACATTTACACATTCGAATATTTGATTTGGTCCGAGTTGCCTGTCTTTGTTCTGTGTAATGCCTTTTTGTGGTTATATATTTCCTCAAGAGCCCACCGTTCACTAACTGGACAAGTGATACAGAAATACCTGATGACACAGGGTTTCTCTCACTGGCTGCAAATGTAGAAAATGGCTTTTTTCTTTCTTTTGGTGATATAACAAAATAAAATCTGCATTTAAACTGTTACACTTTCATGCACATTATATTATGTGGCCATTTTAAAGGATGTTTTCTTTTCCTAGCAGGTATCAGTGGAGAGTTCATCTATCATTATAAAAGAGCGGGACAAGATGTCATCCTGCCCTGTGCCCGTCAATCATCCTCTTTCTCAACATGCTCCAATGTTAATTGGTTTTACAACAGAGACAGATTACATACTTCCACTGAGGTTATGAACGGAAATGTTCAGAAGAGCTCACCTCGAGCTGCCAGGCTGAATCTGGGCTCTGACTGCTCTCTGATCCTCTGCAACGTCACTGCTACGGATTTTGGTCTCTACACCTGTCGACAAGGGACGGATGTTTCTCAGGATGTGAATATGTATCTAAGTGTTCTGACGAGTGAGTCTAATTTCCATGAAAAGTCACTGATATTTAAAAGTGAATCTTTATGTGGTATGTTAGGGCTGGGCAATATATTGATATAAAAAGTATATCGATATATTTTTAAATGTGATATGGAATTAGACCATATCGCGTATATCGATATCGTTCAAATTTGCGCCGTGATCCTTGCTCCAGACAAGCTGCTGACCTGGAGCTCTGCACTGCTCCCCGTGCTCCCGCACCCCTCCTCCTTCATGCACAGAAAGGGGTTGTTGATATACATTATAACAGTTTCAATAAAACCTCTTGTTATATGTTTGGCTTTGACTGAACATTTGCTCTCACTTTACGATAAAAACATCGGGATATACATCGTATATCGATATTCAGCCTAAATATATTGGGATATGACTTTTGGTCCATATCGCCCAGCCCTATGGTATGTGTTGTTTTTTTTAACAAAAATGTCAAATTTTTGCTGAGCTCAGCTTCATCCCAGCTACAGTCTCTTCTTCTAAATTCATGATGTCTTCCAAACTTAACAAGCGAGTGAACGAGCAAACTGTCAGTGTGATGTGTTTATTTAAATCAGTCTTTTTACGAAGTTGAGTGGATCAAAGAAAGACAGGACATTGTTTCAAGTACTGATAGCTAAGTATGCTCATAAATATTCTTTATAGGTTTCCTTTTTTCATTTTATTAACCCGTCTGCATTGAAACAGCTGAAAGCTCTTAACTCCATTTGACTCAGTCCACCTTCACACTTTAGCTCAGTAAATAATGATGACAAAAGATGAACAGAAATTCTTCAGGGCCTCTTAGTAAAGTCTCCAGCAGGTGTCAAATACATTTATTTGGATTCGTTAACAGTTAATGTTTTTTCTTCTCAGTCTCTCCATCTGAACCAGGCGCTGATCCAAAGAGCAACGATGAAGTCACATTACATTGCTTTCTGTCAAGAAACCGCGAAGTCAGTGTGTTTCAAAAGTTTAGCATCCGCTGGGTGGATGAGACAGGAACTGTGCTGCCTGAAAAAGATGTGGAGTTTAAGTCCTCTGGACAGACGGAGTTTGTGTCTGTTCTGACTGTGAAACACCAGAGTGGGAACAACAGGAGATACATCTGCCAGCTGGTTGATGAGAACAACGATGTGAAGACCGAGGCTGAATACACCACCGTCTTCACAGGTGGGATAATAATTCAGAAAACTCAATTTGATCATTTACATGCAAGATTTTTATTTCTTCCACTCACTGGTATCCTCCAATCACAGATCATGTTTTTGGTCAGACCTCCATCATTGTGGGTGCTGTGGTCGGGCTGGCAGTGGTCGTTGTGGTTGTCATCGCTGCCGTTATCATCAAATACAGGAAAAAAGCCAAAGTGACTGATGGTCAGTAAAACAGAGCACTGGACTAATGTGACTGAAATGTAAATCAGGATAAATGAGCCCAGTTATAAAACATGAAAGCATCACTGTTAATTTTTAAATGTCAGTACAATAAGTGAGCTGGTTTGATACGGTAGATTTGACTGTTTGGCACAGTTAATGATATGGACTGAGATAATATTCTTATAGAGACGCATGATTGTATGTCAAATATTTTCTGTACACAGTGGCGCTGCCATCATAGTAAATACATTAAGAGAGAATTAACTTTGCATTGAGAACGCTGTAACACTGTTACCATATGAAACTACCCAGAACCAGTAGTGGAAAGTAACTAAGTACATTTACTCAAGTACTGTATAAAGTATAAATTTGAGGTACCTTTACTTTAGTTTTTTTTCTAGAGGGTAATACTGAATTTTTACTTTTCTGACAGTATTAATCTGACAGCTTACTCGTTACTTAATATTATTGCATTTGAAATATGTTTTGTTAGAAATGTCTTATACAGTTGAAATTAATAATCAGTTAGTCAGCTGACACTTTATTGGTAATTGGTAATCTTTTTTCCCCATGTAAAGAGATTTCTTCATGGCTTCACAAATGGGAAGATCATTTTTTTGTATATTTAATCATTTTGAGGTTTGGACTTGATTGGACACAGTAAACACTGTGAATATGTCACTTTGGGCTCTGGGTCATTGTGACAACATTTCTCACTATTTTCACTCTTTTTTTTTTACAAAGCAAACTATCAATCAATCAATCAGTGGATCAATTAAAAAAAACAATAGATCGATCCAGAATGAAAAGGATCATTAGCTGCAGTCTCAAAATGCAAACTAGCTGAAAATGATCCACCTCAACCAGCTCAGTAAAATCCTGCTTTTACTTTTATGAAAGAATTATCTAAAGAGAGAACAGACAACAGGACAACAGACACAGGGGACACTTCACTGATTATACACACATATTTTTATTTAAGTGACACTGTGCTCACATTATGTACTTTTACTTCACTTCAGTAAAGGATGTGAACACTTCTTACATTACTAACTAGAGCTATGTTTAATGTGGCTTGTGTAACTTCTGCCGACCTCTGAACACTAACCTCTCTGAATTTTTTTGCCCACAGAATTTCAAAAACCAACCCAACACCACGTGAGTAAAATTTATTTTTAGAACACTACTGTACTGTAATGCAAAATCCATGTGCTCATTACTGCAACCAGTGAATTGCAACAGTAACACTGAATCTACTTGTCTCTGTTGTAAAAGCATTAAATTGTACACATGTACATATGAAACAATATTGTAGACAGTAAGTTAAGGCAAAGACACTTCATATTTGTACTTTTTAAACCACCTTGTTGTTTGTACTCAGGATGAGTCAGAGAGTGATCTGACCTATGTCACCGTCAACCACACCAATCAAAAGGCTGCTCCTCAGAAAAAAGTAAATAACTCAATGCACTTGTATTTACTCATCTGTGGCTTTTTTAGTGGCTCTCTCTTAAATGTGCTTTGCAATTTAATTATGGAATTTAGTTTTTATGTGTTCATATACTTGTAACAGTGAAGAATACCTTGTTATTTACAAGTGTTTTATGATGTGGATAGAAATGAGTAAATAACCAAAAAGATCCCCACAGCTTAGTTACTGTAAATATAGACAAATCTGTACTTAATGATTTGAATCATGTAAAATGTTCTTCCGTAACGCAGGTCAAAGAGGAAGGGGAGGTGACTTATTCTACAGTCAAGACCTCAGCGAAGACGGATGCAGACAATGATCCCAGAAACATCTACAGCTCTGTCAGCAAACCAAAATAAACCAGAGGAAATATACGTGGTTGGCAGAAGCGTTCGATGGTCTGTTACTCTTAATAAAAGCCCAAACTGATTAACCTGAATTGTTAGTGCGACTGTTTCGCGTCACGGGTTGGGTCAGAGCTTTTCAATTTTGTAATGAAACATAATTATCATCCTGAATAGCCTGATGAGTTTTTGCTGTTAAAATTTAATGTTGCACTTTTAGTTACATCTAAAAAACAAAATCATTATTTTGCCAGTTGCGACATTTTATTTTTGGTGAAACTTCATCACTGAATGCATTGAGATTGAGCTCAATTCTGTACTGCGACGTGATTGTAACACAACTTTGCTGTTACTAATGATTGTTTTAAAGGTACTGCACTTTCTCCTGCATATGAGTGGGACAATCGCAGATGTTTACTCTATGTTTTCTCTGTCTAATCATGAGTTTGACCAACCAGTGGTTAAAGCTGATGATTCATCTCTTTCGGTCCGTCACATATCCTCTTCCCCATGCCTCCCTCGTGTCTGTCTGCACGCAATCTGTCCAAAATTTCTAGAGTGATAATATATATACATATATATATATATATATATATATATATATATATATATATATATATATATATATAAATATATATATATATGTATA
>JAOXYL010000036.1:19036880-19047576 GCA_028564955.1 Terapon puta | reverse complement strand
GTTGTCCCCTGCAGACAACACAGAAACTTAACTTTATGATAAGCAATAGCATACTTTCTAAACTACTAGAGGACATCATAAAAAACAAATTAAACATCTGTGTAATGTAGTGTAAAAAACTCAATGGTTTTAGCATCATACAGATAATCCAGATGTTGTATTGATCTGGAATGACACTTTGCCATTTCAAGAGTGAAGGCCTCAGCACAGATATTTACTAAGAGAGACATGATGTTTAGCGCCCCTAACTGATTAAAAAATGACTTCATTTTTAATCACTTTTTATTGTACGTATAACTTAACTACTGTCATCAAATAACTTTTCAATATATAATCATATTAACTCAATTCCACTGAGGCAGGTTAGGTCCTTCAAACTATTTAAACAGCTGACCTTCTTAATGAAGTGACCCTGGAAAGTGACGTCTTGGCTGGTTCGGTGAGGAAGTGCCATGGGGACGATGTTGGCCAGTCTCTGAGTCTCATGGATGACAGCATCAGTGAAGGGCAGGTTCTTCCTGTCCTCAAGCTGGACTTGACGACTTCCTATCACCCTGCTCAGTTCCTCCTGGACCTGGTCTGGAAGAAGAAAACAATGAAAGTTTTTTTTTTTCCAAAGACTTCAGTGTTGGTAATGCACATATTGCTGTTTGGACTTTCTTCATGTTTTTACCTTGTATCTTTGGATATTTGGCCATAAAGAGAAGTCCCCATCTAAGTGTAGTTGCTGTTGTGTCAGTGCCGGCCGCAAAAAGATTAAGAACTGTTATCATAAGGTTTTCGTTGTTAAAGTGACTATCTGTAATCCCAGATTCCTGCAGGTAAAGATAGATCAAGATATTAAAACAAATCTGCTCCAAAACACTGAAATGGTCAGTCAGCTGGGAGGCATCTTATAACACATATATGATTTTCCAACCCCAAACACTGACTGCTGTGTCAGTTTGAAAGATACGTCTTTTTAAAAATATATTGGATCACTTATATGATTACCAACCTCCAGATTTTGCTTTCGGACGAGAAAGGCATCCACAAAACCTCTGCACATCTGTGGATTGAGGGTCTCCCTCAAGTGACTGAAAAACCGTAAGTTCTGTTTCCTATTGGCAGCAATCGAATTCAGAATTTCCTTCCTGACACTAATCAGTTTACCAAGCCATGGGAAGAAGTTGTACACCTGTCAAAAATGATATATTGTCTGTATATGTATGAATATATTTATGTATCTGTAAAATAACAGGAAAGTGAAAAATTTAACCAATTCCTCTGTTCACATGATACTGTATTATGTACATTAAAACGACAGTGTTTAAATCTTTAATTTAAGAAATGATACCTGTATCAGTGGGGAGCCCACAAGTTGAATGGTTCTGTTTGTTCGATCTACCAAGGATGTAAACTCTGGGTCATCATATTCAAATCTGCTACCATAGACCATAGAGCAGATAATATTAGAGACTGCATAGTTTATTGGCTGGGTTGTATCAAAAGCTTCTCCTGCCAAACGTGACACAGAAAAATAATGAGCATCACATGCATTGAAATTGTTTTAAATCTTTAAATGTTGCTTATTATGCCATCAGTTTTAATAAGACACTTACCTTTAAATTTTTTAAATACTTCAATAAGGTAGTCACACTCCTCGATGATTTTATCCTCACATGCCTTCTTGCCCATCCCAAAGTCTCTCAGGTTCGTCAACGCAAAGCGCCTTGTCTCTTTCCACGAATCCCCATTTGACCATAAAACTCCTGAGATTAAATATTTGAACAAAATATGTTAATTAAATGACTGAGCGTTGTGATAGTCTGTACACATTGCTAAAAGTAAATGGTGTATTGTGTTTTTTTTTCCCCACCATGCCCTTTAGTAGTTTCATGCACAAGTGGTATTGGATCTCTCTCTCCAAACTCTTCAGCATGATTAACAAGTCCCTCCTTCACTGTCTTGTATCCAGCCAGGACCACCACCTTCTTTGGTCCCAAATAGATGGTGAACACTGATCCATATTTCTTGGAAAGCTGAGCACAGGGACATACTGTTACAACACTTTCTTATATAACAAACACAAACTTTGAATTAAGCGAATCAGCTACACTTCCTCACCTCCAGCAATGTGTTGTAGGGTCTTCTAAGATCCAACTGCAATAAGTTCCCCAACAAGGGAAGTGGTTTTGGTCCTGGAGGATCCTTCCCATCCCCTTGAGAGCTGAAGCTGGAGGAGGAGATGAGGTAGATGAGCAGCAATACCACCAGAGCCCCCAACAGGGAGATAGAACTGGAGGACTGAAGAAAAAGATCCAATATCCCCATGATTTAAAAAGAAAATGTGTCCTTGCTGGTGTACAGAAAGTTCCCTCTCCTACTGCCTGTAGCTCTTTGAGAGTTTCGAGAAGGAGGGATCCCTTTTTGTAGCTCCCAAGGAAACAGTCCAGGCCAAAGGTCAAGCTGAAGTATATAAACGTTAACCTCTAGAAAGCAGTGAACACTTGTCGTCATCAGCACCTACAGACCACTGCTTTGTGTGTCTATTTTAAAGGAAAGGCTATCTTAAATGGCTTATCTTAATGTTGGCATGAGACCAGACACTGAGAGTGATTAAGTCTGTACAGAGGGTAAAAGATATGAGGTAAAGAAAGGCAACCCAGTTATTTGAGCTGTTGCTTGTGTTTTGTTGGTTGTCAATGATTTCTGACAACTGCTGACTATACAGCTTTGAACGGTGGATTGAGAAGGAAGCTGATAGATCCTTTGGACAAAGCTTTCTGTCTTACCCCCATTGCATCATGTCTTCCACTTAAGGGAATATAAAGGTGAAATGACGTAATGGAAAGGTTTTAGAAACAGGTATGATCGTGATCACTGCTGGTATCGATATGATAGAAATGACATGGAGATACATACACAGAGGTTACAAAGATACTGCAAAGTTGGTAAATGATAAACTTTACTGCATCAAATTTATAGGTTACCTGTTTTACACAAACTAGGTTTTTCCAAAGGGGGCAAAGATCATGACAATAAAGATTTTATTCCGTACCACAGTCCTTCAACTTTGTTCTCAGTCAGCTGTAATGCAGCATTGCTTTGCTCTCATCTTTACAAAATTCATATTATGATTATATTCAAATAATTATTTCACTCTGGCCCATCAAAAGCACTTTTTAGCCACTTTTTAAAAAGTTTGCCATGTAAAAGTCACAGGTTCTCACAGGTTACAGGGCTTGAATGTTTAGCCAGAATGAAACCCATGTTCTTCACCGTCTTCCTGCAGGAACCTTTGCTTTACATGGTGAACTGAGAGAGAAAAAGTTAAATAAAGTTTGGACCAAAGTTGATGAGTTTGGACCAAAGTTGTCCACAGAAGAAAGAAGTGTGAAACATCAGCATCATCAGCTTATATTCTGATACGAACATTCTGTTTAATTAATGTGAGCTGCTACTTTAAAATCATTACACAGTTTTTTTAAAGTTATAGAATTAAAAATAAAAAAAAATATAAAGTTCAGATAAGAAGAAAGACAGGCATAGATTATTGAACAGTAGTACTAAATGAAGTACTAACTGATAATTGCTTTGAAAATACTCCAGTGTCTAAAGTGCACCAAGTGATTTTCTTGTGTAATTTCTAAGAGTTTTGTTGTTTGTATTTTAACACACCAATTCAAGACAAGTCAAATGAAGCCAAGGAAATGAACTATTTGTTTCACCAACACATCCGAGGTGGAGCAGCAGACTTTTAGAGGTCAAGATGGCAAAGACACAACAAGCCATCCAAAAGTGTAAAGTCAAAGAAACTGGAATGCCAAGGTGAAGCAGCTTTTGATCCGTACAACCTAAACTTACAGGACGCCTCAAGACAATATACTAAAACTCTGAACAAAGGTGATGATAGCCTGCTGTGCGTCAACACCTGGACAGTGCAGACACACAATGAAGTAACTGTTTAAGGGTCATAATGTTGATAAAGATAACAAACATCTGACAACATTACGGTGTATTTTATGTCAGACCTCAAAGAATTAGTTATTAAAGTGTAATGTGACAGATAAAAACTGTGGAAAAGTGAAGTTGTTTATCTCTCAGTCCCTCCTCTGGACACATTCCCTACTCCATTAATTGCCTTTTTCTCCCCTTCACCAGATGGCTCAGACTTTCCCTACTTTCTTGGGCAGCTGACTGCCTGACCCGTCTACACACCTGTTCCCACTTTGATCATCTGCTCGGCAGTTACCTGGCTGTCCCTTCCCCCTTTCTTCACCTGCATTTTCTTTTCTCATAAGCGTCTCGTTTCTCGTTTTCAAGAGAAACAGCTGCTAGCATTGGATTGAACCCAGTACTGTTATGATGGGAGCCTGGGTGACTTGCTTTTTTGATGATACTTTACTTGAAAGCCAGAATACAGAGAACACCTGATTGAGGAGTTTAACTATACCTAAATTTTAGCCTTGTCTGGACCTTATCTTTTCCTTTATATAACCTTCTCTTTCTATTACCAGAGGCCATGTACCTTCATTATATTCTGGTTCTGACAGAAGCATGGTTTGAACTGGGCATACATGAGTGCATTACAGACCTATGAGATGTGTAGAATAGACAGACTCGAATCGGAGAAGTGTGTGGAGTGGCTGTATGGGCTTTGTCGATCTTACCTGTTTTAAATCTGCCACTGCACCTCTGTCTTTCGGATTTATTGATCTCAAAGTAAACCTTTCGTTCCTTTTGATGGATCCTTCAAAATCCGGCTCTGATACATGTGATTCTGTCCAACAGTAGACAAAAAGTCACAGATTTTCTTTGCGCTGTATAATCACTATCAAATGAACCTTAATATACACCACACGTTATATATACGAGAGCTGAGCTGGCTTTGAAATATTTTTATTCCTTGCAATCATTGATTTTTTAGATTTAAAGATGGATCACATTTTCTCAGACTCTGTGTCCCATATATTGCTCAATAAATCACATACATCTTTAAACACTCAATCTCCACAGGAATTATCCCTCAGGTTTGGAAATATTCACATGTACCACCAAGGGACGTAATAAAAATGAACCGGATTTCTGCTGTCATTAGTTGATAATCAGTTCTAATCAGTTGTCTGTCGATTAAACAAAGGTTTTTTGGCACTATTGATCACATCAAACTCCCACAGAGACCATGTGATACTGGTATTAATTATTAGCATTAATGGTTTCACAATTTATATTAGCAATATTTGTTTTTCTGCAAATGTCATAAATGCAATGAAACGAAACATTTCAACCTGAATGAGACTAGGGAGACTAAATCGTCTAACTAAGCTCCAGTTTCTAGCATTCCCACCTCCCCCTCCCCATACTATAGCAATCTGATCTATTAAAATCAAAAGTGTAGGATTAGACCTAATGGTCTACATGTAGAGATTCCTACTGAAAAATCATTTTAAGCCAAGTGAAGAATGTCTGTTGAATGAGCCTCTCTGAAACAACAATTAAAATGTTCTATATTTTCCTAATCACATTAGTGCTGCTGAACATTTTCGCTACTGATAGAGTATTTCAAGCCCCTGCTCACATACGAGGAACTGCACACAGTTTATGAGGCAGAGGCTCGAGGGTGAAGCACATTCGTGGAGTCAAGTCCAGCTCATCCTCTAAAACTCCAGGTGGAGGAGTGAAGCGAAACTGCTGCAGGAGGGTGGTGAAGAGGATGAAGAGCTCCATCTTGGCCAGACTCTCTCCGAGACAAATCCTGTGACCTGCAAGAAAGAACAAAGAAAAACTTTTAGGTCAATGTCACTGGCCTGAAGAATGACGAGAAGCAATGCATGAGCTCACAAACCTGCAGAAAAGGGCATGAAGGCATCTGGTTTAACAAACATCCCATTTTTGTCCAGGAAGTGTGCAGGATAAAATGTGTATGGACTCTCCCACTCACTCTCATCATAAAGGACAGACATCAGGAGAGTTATCACAGTGGTCCCCTGCAGATACAAGTACAGGAATTGAAAAGACATTCTTCACAATGGCTATTTAGTCACATTTTGTATGTGAGTATAACTGCCGTATTTAAGGTGTTGTATTCAGTCTGACCTTCTTAATGAAATGACCCTGGAAGGTCACATCTTCTGTAGTTTTGCGAGGAAGTGCAATGGGGGTAATATTAGCCAGTCTTTGTGTCTCATGGATGACAGCATTGGTGATGGGCAGGTTCTTCCTGTCCTCAACCTGCACTTGACGACTTCCTATGACTCTTTTCAGCTCCTCCTGGACCTGGTCTGAAATAGTAAATCAATTCATTTTTGCATTTTTCTCATAAAGGTGAGAACAAGTTCCTTACCTTGTATTTTTGGATACTTGGCCATAAACAGGAGTCCCCATCTCAGTGTACTTGCTGTTGTGTCAGAACCGGCAGAAAACAGATTCATGATTGACCTAAGAAGGTTTTCATCGTGGAAGTTGCTCTTCATAATCCCTGATTCCTGTCGGTGAAGATTTGTAGTGATTAAAATGAAAATGTGTGATTGCCAGTATAATGATTGCCAGTAAATTAACTTTTTCCTTCATTTCTGCAATATTCAACATTTTGGGCCAATAGCATGCATCAACAGCACACACAAAAACCAAGCTTCTGTCAATATACATTTTGCTCCTTTTCAGTATACATAGTATTCATTTAGGACATACAAATTGTTTGCTCAGATAGCAATGCAGGCATTGACGGGGTCTGCTCCCTGCAACGATCCTCTACTATTCAAACTGGTCCAACTCATACACAACTGTTTATGCAGTTGAATTCACAATTCTGTTATTATAATCACACTTTTGTTGGTTAAGGAACTGGAGCTGTTGCAGATGGTGCAGTGCTACCAGCTAGATATGCAAACTGATGAAAAATTAAATAAAAAACAAACATAATGTCTCTGTAAGGTTTTGGTTCAGCAGTTGCCTTTAGAACTGCTTCCGTGTTTTTTGGCATTGATTCTCCGTATAGCAGTGAACAACCCTGGAGGGATGAACAAACAGATGAAAAATTAAATAAAAAACAAACATAGTGTCTTTGTAAGGTTTTGGTTCAGCAGTTGCCTTCAGAACTGCTTCAGTGCTTTTTGGCATTGATTCTCCGTATAGCAGTGAACAACCCTGGAGGGATGAACACCATTTTTTTAAAAAGATCAATTGGTGTTTTGCTGTTGATGGTGGAGAGTGCTGTCTAACACATCATTCTTCCACAGCTGTTAAGATGTACTGACTGTGAAGGCCATTTTCATCCTCATCAAACCACTTAGTGACATCCCATTCAATTGTCATCCTGGAAGAGATCCCTCCCATCAGAAAACTAATATTTCATTAGAAAGCCTCTATACCCCAGCCTGCATCCAACCCCCCACCTTGCTAGCCCCCAGCAAATCAAACTTAGGCTACTAAGCCTGCAACCAGCTGCCCTGACCCACCAACAGTTGCCCTGAGATGGTACTGATCATGTTTATAAGGACCTGTCAAGGCCACAGATGTTAGTTTCAACCTCTGCTGTCCTTCGCCCCAGAGACGGTCTGGACAATATTAGCCCCTGAATCTCTGTTGACGATCCAGCTGGCAGCTGAACCTGGTCCCTTTCTGTTCAGTGATCCAGCTGACACCAGTACTTGGTCCCTCTCTTTCAGCGGTCCGACCGACACTAGAACCTAGATCTCCATCACTGGTTGGCTTAACATCTGACCCTGGGTCATCTCCATTGGTAGTCCAGCCAACAGCATCAGATTCTCTGTCCTGTTTCGGAGCCCTTTTGTTTTCTGGACTCTTACTCCTGCCCATTCATCATATTTTTGCTTATAAAATACTTGTGTGGTGCTGTGTTCATTTACAGATTCAGCGAAAGAACAACTAAAATATTAAATTTTAACATGTTTTCTAACCTCTAGGTTTTTCTTTCGGACCAGAAAGGCATCCACAAAGCCTCTGCACTTCTGAGGGTTGAGCGTCTCTTTCAAACGACTGACCAGCTCTGTGGTTTGTTTCAAACTGCCAACAGACAGCTGGTGGATTTCCCTCCTGTTAGCGATCCACTTACAGAACCAGGGGAATATGTTGTACATCTGTTGAAATACATGATGTATCACTTTTTATAATAACATACAATTTAGTTTTTAAGCAGTTTATTAGGAGAATAGTGACCTTCACAAAAATATAAAACAATACCTGTATTGAAGGGGAGGCAGAAAGTTGTCCATGTCTTCTGTTTTGATCAACAAGGTATGTAAACTCTGAATCATCATATTCAAATCTGCTGCCATAAACCATGCAGCAGATCACATTAGAGACAGCGTTGTATATTGGTCTAGCTGCATCAAAAGCTTCTCCTGCAACAAGAGAGGCGAATAAATTAAAGTCACAGTTTGTTTTTTCACTGAAAATAATGGTTGACCACAATAATAAAACATTTACCTTTAAATCCCCTGAGCACTTCAGTGAGGTGGTGACATTCCTCAGTGATCTTGTCCTCACATGCCTTTTTGCCCATTCCAAAGGTTCTCAGTGTCGAGAGGGCAAAGCGCCTCATCACTTTCCATGAATCACCATTTGCCCAAAGAATACCTGAGTTAAAGTAGTTTAACCGGTATGTTAAATACACATCTGGGGGCTGAGAGCTATTAACCAAAGATTACAGAATAAGAAATAGATAGGAATAAGAAAAGAATAAGAAAATAATTAGGGAGAAGACTTTTTTTTTTTTTACCTTGACCTTGTTGTATTTCATGAAAAATCAGCGTCTGACTTCTGCCTCCAAATTCGTCACCATAGTTAAGAAGTGCCTCCTTCACTGTCTTGTATCCAGCCAGGACCACCACTTTTTTTGGTCCCAAATAAACGGTGAATACCGATCCATATTTCTTGGAAAGCTAAGAGGAAGGGTATAATCAATCAATCAATCAAATTTTTATTTAAAGCCCAAAATCACAAACACATAATGTCAGGACTCATAAGATAGCAGCCACGGTGATAAAGCTTCAAGAGGACAAAGAACAAATAACTGACTCACCTCCAGTAAGCTGTTGTCGATTCTCTCGAGGTCCAGCTGCAGCAGGTTACCAAACAGAGGAAGTGGTGTCGGTCCTGGAGGACCTTTACTGTGTCCCTGGGAGCTGAAGCTGTAGGAGATGAGGAAGATTATCAGCAATACCACCAGAGACCCGAACAAGGAGACAGAACTGGGGGACTGAAGAAAAACATCTAGCATCCCCATGAGTTCAAAATAAGAGTGCTGATAAAACGTTTCCCTCTGGAGCCTTTCGCTCTGAGACTTTTATACAGAGGGATGTATTTTGTGGCTTTAATATTCATAATCCAAAGGGAGGGGAAACTAGAGAAATGTTTTTTTTGTGTTAGCTGTTGCATAACACTGAAACATTTTGTGTGTGTGTGTGCGTGTGTGCTTGTATGCAGGTTTAATTATTAATGAGGCATCAATGACTTCTACGTGCTGTGCTTTTTTCAGTTGTTAATGTATTAAGAGTAGTGTACAACTGAGCATGTAAACTAAAATTGATTAAATGTTAAATGTGATATCAGTGGATGCAGAGGATTCTGTAGTGATCGACATCTGCAGGAGTCTCTGTTACTCTCTTGAAAACAAAATCTTGATAGAAAAAAAGTTTCCGTGAAGCCTATCTTCATCCACCCGAGACACTCCCTCCAGCTCTGCCGGGGGGACCCAGGCCAGCCGAGAGACACAGTCTCTCCAGCGTGTCCTAGGCCTTCCCTGGGAAGAAATTTGATAGTTTTTTTTTGGAGAAAGATCCTTATTTTTTCATTTCCAGTGGAAAATCATTGTATCTTTTCATGGTTTACCATTGTCTTGTTTTTTTCTTTTCGCTCTGTTACCTTTCATCCACCTTTGCCCTCCACCAAAACTTGTTGTTTTATGCACTGGCCAGTTTTGATTTTTTAATTTTGCCTCCATTACATTTCTTCTTTCATAACACTTGTGATAAAATGCAAATTACACATTTAGGTGTTTACATTACAACATTTATATTTTCATTTGAATTAAACAAAATGAGCAGAATTCACCTAAAGTTATTGTTCTAAAACAACACACAGCCCTCACTGTCTCAGTGACCAATCATGAAAGTATAACGAGGGACTAAATGCAAAACATGAAGGCTCATTAAGTATGTTTTTTTTCTAAAAAAAATCCCTGCTTTGATAGCACTTAATTTCACCAAATCCAGTTTTTCAGTTTTTTACAGAACGGTTTGTTCATATATCAATCATAGCCTTTTTTGACTGATAAAAATGTTTTTGCTGATTTATGTAGCAGTAAAAAAGATATCCAAACTATCCACATCAACATTACCAAAAAAAAAGTTTTTAAAAAAATGAAAGAAGAAATTGTAAAACAGATATTTGGTCCTAGAAATCATCTCTTCCCTCTTTTTGAAGGAAGCACCCAAACAGTTTCAAGACACCTTTTAATGAATTCCCTCTTAATAATTTTATTCCACCTTTAAACAGCTACAAAATGCTGAATTATTCCTCAAACCCGACTTTATCCTAAACCATGACTGGCTACCTGCCCCGTCAGGAAGCATCAAATACTCCACTTCACAGGATCTGGTGTGACCTCCGATCTCTTACTGCGGTCAAGTGAGCCGCCTCTCGCCTATCCGTCGTCAA
Organism: Terapon puta; assembly: GCA_028564955.1. NCBI lineage: Eukaryota > Metazoa > Chordata > Actinopteri > Centrarchiformes > Terapontidae > Terapon > Terapon puta. Next base: position 19,036,914 of record JAOXYL010000036.1, on the reverse strand, counting down.
GCCAGCCGCCGCTGTATTTTAAGTGCGCATTTAC
>JAOXYL010000036.1:18381792-18392451 GCA_028564955.1 Terapon puta | reverse complement strand
GCACGGTCGTACGGTGAGTGACGGAGAACGAAGTGGGCGTCTCTGGCGGAGGTTATATCACGGAGCCCGGGAGCCGTGCGAGCGTACGTGCACGCCCGGGGGCTCGAGGGCCGGGATGCAGGAGCTCGTGGGTGCAGCGACTGCGAAACCGCCGCTTCTCAGATGAGAGGCCTCTGTGCGAAACATGCACTTCCTGATGTTGCGGGGGTTCGCTCGGGCTGCGTGTTTGTGTGTTTGTGTGTGTGTGTTTGTGTGTGTGTTTGTGCACAAGCTGCTGCAGAACAGAGGGAATAAAGGTTAAATCGAACACTTCTGTCAGTGTCTCGCGTCCAGCTGCGAGCATTCCTCCTCGCCGACCCGGATTCCTACGTGGAGTTGCACAATCCTGCTGTCACACCCCCCTGGTAATCTAGGAAGAACAATGAATAATGACCCCCCCTCCCTCTCTCTCTCTCTCTCTTTAGCTTCTTTACATCCTTTGCTTTGTGATGCATCACAGGAAAACAACTCCTGCAAAACAGGAAGCATTTCATACATTCTTTCTCCTTTAGTACAGCGAAGACAACACTTTGCTTTTTCCATTTCAAACATGCACTTAAGATACTTTTGATTAAAACCATCACACCACCGGATCTGTGTCTTATCTCTGAATATTGCCGGGTGTTGATGTTGAAGTGATCTCCCATCACAGTCACGCGCGTCGTGTTCAGAGGAGGCAGACGAGTCACCTCAATGAATCACTGAATTTGCTGATTTTCAAACGAATAAAAGCTAAAAAAAAAACAGAAAGTAAAAAAAAAAAGAAAAAAGAAAGAAACATAACGCCTGCACACGCCGGGTGTCACCACGAAGCCGAGTGGGTGTGCACATGAACAGTGGAGCTATTGTGAGAGAGAGAGAGAGAGAGAGAGAGAGGGATCCCCCCCCCTCCTCCCTTGAATGACATTTCAGGAGGAAACACATTTGTAGCACAGCACGTACAGTAGCCGCCCCCCCTCCCTCCTCCTCCCCCCTCCACCAGCAGCACCACCAGCACCTCCCCGTCCAATTTAACCAGCGTGCCACACATTTGCGCTCCTGGTTGGGGGGGGGTGGAGGTGTTGGGGGTTGGTGGGGGGGGTGCACCGCACACCTCTCACATGACTCCATTATAACTCAGCCCGGGAGCCAATGAGCTGCGGACGTGGGGGTTGACGTCAGGGAGGCGTGCCGGTGCGTCTTTCCGCGCATGCGTGAGTGCGTGCGTGTGAGTGTGTGTGTGTGCGCGCGCGCGCGCGCTCAGGTGTGCGCGTCTCTCTCTCTGTCTCTCTCGGTGCGGGCGCAGTGTGTATGTGTGTGTAAGTGTGTGTATGTGTGCGTGCAGATCCACCACCTCCTCCTCCTCCTCCTCCCCCCCTCCGCACTGAATGGACTAGATTCCCAGCCACGTAAGACGCCACCACGAGAGAGAGAGAGAAAGAAAGAGAGCGAGAGAGAGAGAGAGAGAGAGAGAGAGAGAGGATGTCCTGCTGAACCGAGGGATAGGCCTGGGAAAGTCGGCCGGCCGTCCCTTTCCTTTCCTTCCTGCCTTTTCCTTCCTACCGTCCTTCCTTCCTCTCTTTCTTCCCTTCCAGCGGCAGACGACGCTTCTCTCGCACCGGAGCAGAGAGAGAGAGAGAGAGAGAGAGAGAGAGGAGAAAGGAAAGGAGAGGAGAAGGGGAGAGAGAGGAGGGGACGTCGCACAAAGAGGCTCTTTAACCGGATGGGGGTTTTTTTCTCCTTTTTTCTTTTCTTCTCTTCTCCTCCTCGCTGCGCGCTGCATGACAGTCGCCGGATAAAAATGATCCACGGAGGGAGCGAGGCCGCGCACTGAGCCGCCGCCGATCCGAGGAAGGAGCCTCTTCTCTCTCTCTCTCTTCTTTTTTTAAACATATATGCCTATTTATCTGCCTACCCCCTCCGTTTTTCCGCCTCCTTCTGCACCTGCTGACCCTCACCGGAGTCGGATCACCCGTGCGTAAAACTCGCGTTATTCTTTGTTTCGCTTGTGCGCTTTTCTTTTTTTTTTTTTTTTTAAATATACGTCGTTGTCGGTGATGCAGATCGTTTCGTGCCACAGCGTTTAAACCGCAAGGAGGCTCGGTTCATTCATTTAAAGCTCCCTGACTTTTCTTTTTTTTTTTTTTGTTTGGATATCCTGTGTGTTTTTTAATTCATTCTGGTTTCTGGTGCGCCGACGTGAATGCAAACCTGCAGCAGGTCCGCGCAAAAAAAAAGAAAAGAGGGCCACTTCAGGAGGTGGAGGGGGGGGGAAGCCAGCCTGTCATCATCAGAGCCCGGCCTTATCTCTTCAATGGAAAACAAAGGGATGCAAATGAACAGCTGAAAGAAGAAAATTACAGGCGCCCCCCCCTCTCCCTTCCTAAACTGAGCGCACATTCGGGCGCACAACCAACCTGTTTTTTTATTTTTTATCACATAATCCGAGATTTTATTTACTCCCAAAGTGTCGCACAAGTTTACAACAAAGTCGTGCCCTGATCTAATCCAGGAGGAGGAGGAGGGGGGAGGAGGAGGAGGAAGGCACCGACCACCACCGGGATCTGTGGAGTTACCGCACTTTATTCCTCATGAACATACAGAGGTCACATCCAATTAACATTTCACGTTATGGGAGATCGCGGCACAAATCGCACGACTTCGAGGAGCTGTCTTGCCTGAGGAGCGCCGAGGCGCAGCAGAGCTTCAGCCCCAACCTCGGGTCCCCCAGCCCGCCGGAGACCCCGGACTCCTCGCACTGTATCTCCCGCATCGGGGACTACCTCCTGTTGGAGCCACTGGAGGGAGACCACGTTTTCAGGGCCGCCCACCTGCACAGCGGGGAAGAGCTCGTATGTAAGGTGAGTGTCTCCGGATCCATTTCATGCAAGAACACCCCCCCACCCCCCCGGCTTAACGCACGGATCCCCTCCCCACCCCCACCCCCAGCAGCACCTGTGCGTAATGATGCATATTTTACCTTTACGCACAGCCACAAAAGGTGCAAATACTTTAAGTCTGCGATTTGGGCTGCTGCACCAAGTCCCAACACCCCCTTTTTGTGTCGTTTCTTTAGAAAAACAATTGCTTTGAATTGTAAATAGAGAGAGAGAGAGAGAGAGAGAGAGAGAGAGAGAGAGCGAGCGAGCGAGCGAGCAGCCCTGATGGAAAAAGTGAATGGGGCGAGCTGCGTGGTTTTGGATTGCATGATGTAACGTTGACAAAGGAGTGAGTAACCACGCACACACGCTCCTCTCTCTCTCTCTCTCTCTCTCTCTCTCTCTCTCTTTCACCCAAAAGGCTTCTCCTTCTTCTCTTTTAGCCACATTATTTCACATATTTTGTGCACAAGCATTTCACCGAATGCCAGAGAGGGACTGCGATCTTTAGATTTTTTTTTGTCTTTGGATTAGTTGCACACAAGCCTGGGGAACTTTACCAGCTCAGCCAGCTGCTGTGACATTGCCCCCCCACCTCCTCCACCTCCTTTTAACCAGAGGGAACGAGCCCCCACCACCACCACCATTCACAGTCAAGGTTGAAAACTACCTCTCGGCCTTTCCTCGCCACGTTTGCGACCACATTGACTTCGCTGTGTTGCTGGTTATGAGGGCAGTTTGCAGGGGTTTTTTTGAGGGGGGGGGGCATGATCCAGCTTTAAGCAGTCCCTAAGTGGCTCGATGCATTGAGGCGATAGTTAGCTGTATGCACCGTCGGGCTCATGAGGCCTGACATATCCAGTAACCCGTAGCTTTTGACTCCAGATAATGTTTCGTCGCGGCGCTAACAGCTGAAGCGCCTTTTGACCTCGGCTGCTTTGCGCCCGTTTTTGTGCAAAACCGATCGATCGCGGCTCCCACGGCTGATTGATTGATCTCCCCTGCCTAACTGGAGGGGTCGCAGCTTAAGATGCGTGAGGAGGTTGTTTCTTTTTGTGTGTGTGAGCGTGCGTATCGACTGCGAGCCCTCTCACCTGAACCGGTCGTACGGAAAGTCAATTCAGGGGGTTACTATGGAAACAAAGGGGAACACTGCAACCCCGGGGCTGCGGCACAACGTGAAGCTTTCACTTCGCCTCCCTGCGAGCCCGGTCCCTCTGTGGAGAAGAGTAAACACAAGTTAGCAGTCAGATTGAGAGACAGGCTGCTCATGTTTTGCTTGATTCACGGACAGTTCGAGGCTCGTTCGGTTGGATTTGATGCTCTGTCCACAGTAGAAAAGGGAAAAACTGTGTTGTCACCCTAAAACAATGGTCACCCATTGGTTCAGCTGCACTCACAAGTCACCCTAAAAGTCACCCGGCTAAGTTGTAGACTGTAAACATAACTCTTGTCCCCTCTTGTGGCTGCAGGTCTTCGATATCGGCCGATACCAGGAGTCACTGGCGGCCTACTTCGCCCTGGGCCAGCACCAGCACATCAACCAAATCCGGGAGATCCTGCTCGGGGAGACCCGGGCCTACGTGCTCTTCGAGAGAAGCTATGGCGACATGCACTCTTTCGTCCGCACCTGCAAGAAGTTGCGGGAGGACGAGGCTGCCAGACTCTTCTATCAGATAGCCTCGGCTGTGGCGCATTGCCACGACAACGGACTGGTCCTCCGAGACCTCAAACTGAGGAAGTTTGTCTTCAAGAATGAGGACAGGTGAGTTCTGTGGGGAGCGGCGTCCCCGCTGTGCATCGATTACCACCCGTGTGCGTTGTGTTTCGCGTGTGCATGTCGTGTGTGACATAACGAGCGTGTCGGTGTTATCTGCGCCGCGGCTCGGCTTACACTGACGATCGTGTAAAGCGACACGACGCCGACATGCCTCTCCCAGATGTTCTGCAGAGTACAGTAGAAACATAAGCCCTTTGTGTCTCCCCCGAGCTATTTTTGGGCGCATGGCTCAGACGTGGATATGACACACACGTACAGTAATATATACAATGGAAGAGGGAAGCACACGCGGGGGAAAGGTTACCTCAACGGCTGCTGAAGTGAAAAGCAGGGACGGAGAAGTTACCAGGATTAGCTTTTTTGCCTGACAGGTGATCGATGAAGTCGAGCTTTTGCCTCTGCTGCACTTCTGTGGCGACCAGCAGGAGAATCGCACTCACACCACACGATATTTACTGACCCCTGGTGGCAGCATGTGAGAACTGCACCCATGAAATCCAGGCATCTGTTGCCACAGCAACCCGAGAGCACCTTTTTAAATTTTTTCTTTTTTATTAATGAACCTTTTTTGAGTTTTTTTTCGAGCTGATGTCGATTGAGACGTTTTATCGCACTTCATTATGCCTTTTTCAGGGTTGGCCTCTTTACGGCCACCTAACACCGGTGGCAGAGGCGCAGGCGGCGCCTCGATGCCCTCGCTCTGACAGCGTGACGTCACTCTCTGGCGCTGACTGTGGAAAAAGTGAAGTTGAGCCACCTAGCATATTCAGCGCGGGTCCGGTGACCTTGAACGTTACACCAAGGCTGCCCATGAGCCAGGGTGCCGAGCCCACCTCCCCCCTCCCCCACCCTTCCTTTCCTTTCCTCACCCTTCCAATTAAATGATTGATGTCGGGTGAATTTTAAAAGCGATGACGCAGGACAGTATTGGGTCACATTTACGATACAGCCTGTCAAGAATCCTCTTACAGCCCCCCCCCTTTTCCCAAAGACTCGATGGACGTGAGGCCTCAGATGGAGCCTGAACCCGAGCGTTTGACAAAAAGGCCGCGATGAATGAATACGAGGAAGAGGAGCAAACATAAAACGATACCTGAGCGGACACGTGGGAGCTTCCCGACCTGATTTACGCCGCCGTTAGCCTTTGACCGAACGGCGGCTTGTTCCCAAAGAGCAAAAATCCGACACAGCTACTTAAACAGCTTTTTCATTTTAGGATTAGCACACACTGCATCCCCTATAGCTTAAATAAAGACAATGTGCTGCCATTAAAAGTGGGTTAAGTCTTTTTTTTTTTGTATTTCTAAGCCCTCTTAACTGTAATTGCAGGTTGGTGCGTGCGCCCTCCAAACGCACCGTTATCCAGGCGGTAATGCGCCATATTTAAAAAAAGCACACGGCTCTTTATCTCACAGAGGAACAAAGGGGACTTTGGCTCAAGGAAACAAAAGAATTCCCCTGATTTGAAAACTCTCTACAGGAGGAAAATTACCACTACCGGCGATGAACCGTCACCGAGTGCGTGCAGGTGTTTCGCAAATTCCTCAGCGCGTCTTAAGCCCTCGACTCTTGGTTTCCTTTCCCCCCCAGAGGCCCCCGGCGGATACTATCGCACACTCCGGCTCTTTGTCTCAGGCCCACGAGTGTCTCTTCCCCGTGCACGTGGAAAATGTTCTCGCCTCTCGAGATTCTTCGCTGACGACGCTTTTGAACAACCAGCCATTATTATCAGCGCTCAAGGGTATCATAGCAGCTATTGTGGGGTTTAGAGAAGACTGCAAATGGGTGCTATTCTGAGGGAGAGCAAAAGAAAAAAAGGGTGGAAAAAAAACCCTACAATGCCGGGTCCTTGATTCTCATTCTCAGCTCGGTGCATGAAATTTAAGACCATCATTCGCCGGCGATTGTGTGTCTTTTGAATCGCGGAGGTCTTTTGGAAAGCCTGTTTGTGCGTTGATGCTTTTTGGCCGGGCTTTTTATCTAAGTGAAAGGAAATGTCAAACTTAAGCCGAGAGCATTATGCGCTCTACTTCCTCTGATATCCAAAAGCGATGGATCTAAAAACACTTAAGATGTCCATCAGAGCAAATTACTCTGCTCGAGTCTCTTGTGTTTCGTTTTTTTTTTCTACGTTTGCATCTAAAGATTGGATCTTGATGGAAATTATCACTTAATAACATTCACATTATCAGAGAAATCCAATGTTTTGTAAGGCAGAGTATTCAGTTTTTTTCCTGTTTCCCTTTTGTGTCTGCAGAAGCCTCGTGAAGCTGGAGAGCCTCGAGGACACTTACATCCTGGACGGCCACGACGACTCCCTGTCAGACAAGCACGGCTGCCCGGCCTACGTCAGCCCCGAGATCCTCAACGCCAACGGCAGCTATTCGGGGAAGGCGGCCGACGTGTGGAGCCTGGGCGTCATGCTCTACACCATCCTCGTGGGGCGCTACCCTTTCCACGACGTGGAGCCCGGCTCCCTGTTCAGCAAAATCCGCAGGGGCCACTTCAACATCCCCGAGACGCTCACGCCCAAGGCCAAGTGCCTGATCCGCTCCATCCTCCGCCGGGAGCCCGCCGAGCGCCTCACCTCCCGGGAGATCCTGGAGCACCCCTGGTTCGTGTCCTCCGGGGCGCTGGGGGGCGCCGCGGTGCACGGCAGAGCCGAGCGGGAGCAGGAGCAGACGGTGCCCGAGGTGAACATGGAGGAGGAGCTGGAGCAGTTCTTCAGCTGAGCGGGACGCCAAGCACAAATGGACGACTCCGCCACGGTCACCCCCCCCCCCAAAAAAACAGTAGTTTAGAGATTAATAGGTGAACATTTGTCACTCATAATAAAGGTGTTTCCATCCTGTTTCCCCTTTCCACCATTTCATGGAAAACCTTGAGCCTGGCATGACAAATGGCATCTATACGTCAACCTGGCGACCTGCTCGCCAGACATGCAAAGTTGCAAACGATGTAGCAAAATGTTCTTTTTTTTTTTTGTTTGTTTTTGGATCTGTTTGGTTTAATGTGGTGCTCATAAAAAAAGTAGACACATTCGCCATTTTTTTTGACACTATGGAAAGCATGAAGGGACATACGAACACAGGAAAAACCAAGGAGAACAATTCAAAACGAACTGACAAACTCCAACAACACACCTTTTTTTTTTTTGTTTGTTTGTTTTTCCTACAGATTTCGTTAAGGGTTTTGTTGGCATAGCTTTAGGTGGTGCACATTTGAAAACCACAGAGTTCTGTTAAACAAGGTGATCGTCCTCTGACCCGGGACCGTAAAATGGTCAATAAATGGAGCAGCTTTGGCTTTTTTCTTCACCGTCGCCATCTTTGTTTCCTGGTTAAGTTTTTGTCTCGTCATCTCTCCGTCGTCTCGGTTTTGACGTGACCCTTCCTGACGTAGTCGCTAAACTCCTCGACGGCCTTGTTTTCAGCGATTTTGTACATTTCTGCCTCCTCAGTCTCGTAAGCCTTTCACCACCACTCTTTATTTTTTTTTATAGACAGTTCATTTTCTTTTCATTTCAAAAAAAGCTATTCCACCCTGTGGTTACTGCTGCTTTAATATCACTCCCTGAACCTCAATCTTAAACAGTCTTTTGTTTCCTTTCCTTGGTAAACCTCCAAACACTTGACGTGTGAGGCGAAACGGACCGATCCACCTCTTTAAAAACAACAAAAAAAAATTAGCTTCCTCTTATTTAAATTGATTCTTCAGTTGTAGGAGCAAGAACATAACCTTTATTTAAATAGTAACAGCTATATAAATATATATATATGAAAAAATATATAAATATATATATTTAAAACTACATTGCAGGGTTTTTCTTTATTCAGAGATTCCTTTTTCATGTATGATGTAGGCAATATCTTGACACAGGACAGGCACAAAGACAAAAAAATGTTAAAAAAAAGGAGAATGACTGTCTGAAGTTTTAGCATACACATTATCTTCTGTGCCAGTATTCTGGTCCCCCCACCCCCCCACCCTCGCCCAACGCCGCCCGGTCTCCCTCATTTCTTTTTGCGAAACTTGACACGAGATATTCAGTGATAGTATTGCTCTGACGTGCTCACTCCAGGACCTCATGTTAGTTTTCTACTGCCTGCGTAGGTTCTGTGAAACGGTCGCGCTCGGAAACGGGCGCCAGTGGACGCGTTTTTGTCGTATCTCAATGTTACTTGAATTTGTGTTTTTATCTAGTCATTGGCATGTGCCCCATGAATGCTATCGCCTGCCTAGCAGGGTTTGGGTTTTGGGTGGGGGAGGGGAAAGGGGTATGGGAGGGGAGGGGGAAGGAGGGTGCTTGTTTTTTAAGAAAAGTTGGAAAAAAAAAACATTAAAATAATTCTCAATTTGCTACTTTTCTGAGTTGCTTTTCAATAATATTAATAATAATAATATAAAAAAATCCCGACTATTGCTTTCATTGTTTTTGTAGACTGAGCTACCTTTTATTTAAGTTGGTGCTGATTTGGTGCTAATGTTTAGTCCTTTTTTTTTTTTTTCTTTTTTTTTTCTGTTTGTTTGTTTTCGTTTCACGGAGGGGGGTGGTGCATGGTGGGATATCTGCCTCAGATGTTCTGATTGTATCGTAACAGATTCTGGTGTTTTTGTCCAAATTTATTCAGTAAATAAATTGTGAACTGCTGCTGGACTTTGTTGTTCTTTGCCGGCCTCGTCTTCCTGTGGGTCCGTTTGCCCCACGGCACAAAATAAAAACATCTTTTTTAAAATTGTTTTGCACATATATCAATGCAAATGTGAAATACAGCACATCTCAATGGGATAATCTATAAAATTTCATTTTGATGGCCTCCTTTAGCGCTTAACTCGAAAGTTAGAGGCGGTTATTCGTCGCAAATCCACCTCTAAAGTGATTCCAGCTCGGCTTCCTGCATCCGTAAACTAAAAATGATTATTTCTCACTTCCAGTTCGCCCTAATAAAAGCACTTCCCAGTTCATTGTGGGATCGCAATCAGCGGCGCAACTTGAACAGATTCCAAATGAGCCCGGAGAGAGGAGGCTTTCGCTCCGTCTGAGCCGCCCTGTCAGCCCCACTTCATCGAAATGATTGCACACGGGAGGGAAGGAGGAGAAAAAAAAAAAGAAAGAACGTCTTCAGCTGAATAATTTTCCGAGTGGCACTCGAGAAAGACCCTTCCCCTTCGCCGCAGTCTTCTGCTGACCTCGTCCCGTCTCCGCGTCGCTCTGAGGGGGAATAAAATCACATTTCATTTGCTCGTACGCCGCTCGTGTTTGTGAGTGCGGACCGACATCTGTGCACGAGTGTGTGTGTGTGTGTGTGTGTGTGTGTGCCCAGAGCTCTTCCACCTGTCATGTTCATGCAGAGTAATCCTGATTAAGGTTGTATTTATCAGACAAGACAGACAGCTGCTGTAATAGCCCAAATGGCCTCTATCTTGCTGTTAAAAAAAAAAAAAAAAAAGGTTAAACGGGCATCTTTTCGCACGCAAAGATGATCTGAAGTCACGGGCCGCTGCTCGACAACACCTGCCTGCACACGGTTTTGACAGCCTGCAGACAACAGGTGATCAAACGTCTGATTCCTCGGAGCTGACGGGAGATGAGACGTCGCTGAAGACCGAGGGTGACTTCACAAAACGAGTCGCCTCAGCTCTGCCCGTAATCGAATGTGAAGTTGACGGATCGGTGGTGGCGCCACTTGTTCTGATTTCACGTCAGCGGTTTTGCAACGTGCATAAAAAGAAAGGGCTGCGGGAACAAGGGCGACTCTCCGAAAGGCTCTGCAGACAGGAAATTACCTTTATGAACATGTGAGTGCGAGCCTGACCTCTAGTGGTGTGAGGGGTGAACATAACAGGTGAACACACCTCCATCTATATTCACTTTTATTCAGTTTCTTTGCTGCATTTCTCTGATCAGGGTTTAAATTCTCGTGACTTTTAGTTCAACCTGCACAACATTTAGTCATTTGTGCACATCATAGTAGCAAACTG
>JAOXYL010000036.1:18246614-18260256 GCA_028564955.1 Terapon puta | reverse complement strand
AGCAGCTCGGCTCAGCAGATCCGAGCGGAGCGGAGAAATAAAGCGTCCTCATCATGGACTATTCTCCGAGGCCGCCGCTCTCTCGCAGACTGAAATCAGGACAGCCGGGGACTCGAGGGGTCTCGAGGATTTCTGACGCCTCGCATGAGCTGATTTGCAGGGAGTAGGCACGAACTGTTGAGACGTCTCCAGAAATGAATGTGGCGGTGATTGTTAGAGGTATGTTTTTTTTTTGTTTTTTTTTTCTCCAAACCAAAAAAAAAAGGAGTAGTTTGGAGTAATTGCGGCCTGAAAGCGACCCGGCCTGGATTGGGAGCCACATGAGATCTGTCGTTTTTTTTTTTTTTATCTACGCAGAGCCTCGTTTGTTCAGAAGATGGCATCTAGATGAGTGGCCTGATAGCGTTCGCGACATTTTGCACCCGTGAAAGCCTGACATTTAGCCACCCCGGCTTTTGAAATGGGCTGACCTGAGCTGAAGATGGTGGTGTCGCAATGATGAGTCATGAAATGATTCTTTCTGAAGAGTGGTTTGCTCCTTTTGCTCCTTTTTTTTTTTTTAAAAGAAATATTGCTGAGCACCAAAATCTGAACTTGTCCAGAAAGACATTTTCAATGAAAGAAAACTCAAATATGGTCTCTTTTGATGAAATCTAATGAGTTCTTCATAATTGCAATCTGAAATATTCATTCATGTTGAGGAGGATTGATTGCTCCAAATATGGGCTGATATATCAAAAGACGACTTAATAAGACATTTTTTTTTTGTTAAAGATCTTTCAACATCATCATTACCCAAGTGATTAAAAACAAGTAAAATATGTTTGTTTAATTTTTTTTACTTTGAATAAATTTACAGTTTGTAATGCAGGCGCAATGTCCCTAATGAGTAATATCTCCCAAATCATAGAAAATGTAATTAATAAGCACTTAGTAATTCAACAGAAAGAATAAGTTCCCAAGAGAAATAAAAGGAGGAAAAAAATGTTTTATGCAAAACACAACTTTTTTTTCTCTTATATGTATTACGAGTAATTTTGTATGACTTCATTTAAGCGCAGTGAATGCAAGAGGAGATATACTGTCTTTATTATTAAGAGCAAAGTAATGAATCAAATTAATTCAAATATAGTTTTTTAGAACATTTACTGACTTTTTGTCACCATAGATTTGAGCTAAGAGAGGCAAAGTATGGGATTTAAACATGTGATTTAAACATCTAATGGACTTTTATTCAATGGATTTATTTTCCATGAAGTTATTGTCCTTCTGTTACACAACAAAATGCAGTAAAATATCAATGTGGATTAAAAAAAATCATTTTTAACACCTTTTTTTTTGCACCTTTGCACTACGCGACTGTGCACAACAGAAATTTATTCCTTTCTAATGTGACTAAATATCTTCACAAGCAGTGAAGTTGACATTTTTATTCGAGCAACTCAACTTTATTGGACTTTTAGTCTTTTTTAGCAAGTTCAGCCTCCATTATCCGAGCACCCGAAATCTTTTCTTTTTAAACGGAGAGCGCGGTCTGTGATCTGAAGATCTAATGACCTGATTTTAAAACTGCATAAAGAACCAAAAGTGGAGAAGAATACATCCATATATCAGTCAGTCGAGAGGGTTATTTTTTTGAGAATTTTTGTGCATCAGAGCCGATATTGAGTCTTTCTGGACGAGCTTTTGACCCGAGGTTGCAGAATGGGGAGATTACATTATCCAGCAACTTGTGCTGACGGTGAACTTCTGACCATCTCTTTGCCTGTGAATGCTGCGCGTGGGCGTATTTAATGTGTGCAGTCAGAAAACATGGAAACCATTTAAAGTGTTTGGCTTATCAAAGTCAGCCAGGGAGAAGCAGTTTTTAAAAAAAAAACAAAAAAAAAAAACATATATAATATATGATCTCCCTGCTGCTTGGACCTCCTCTGTAATGTTTTGGATTCTGAAGCGTGATTCATATTGGATCATTAATTCATCCTTGCTCTGTTTTGAGCATTAGTGCACCACTTCAGATGGGAATATCCCTCAGAAATTCACAAATCCTCCTGACGTTATCACATAGAGTTTCAGGGCCTCTGTTCTCTGCAGGGGGAAACCATTTTTTTGGGAGAGTCCACTGTGAAAGCTTTTTTTTTTTTTTTTACTTGGAAAGACTTCTTTTGTGTGCATTTACTATGAATTATGCTCATGTCCCGCTCGTCTTATTCTGTCGCAAGTTCTTCTTTGAAATGGAATTTCTCAAACGTCCCTACTTATCAAAAGGCTTTTGTGCAGGGAAGCCCTCTCTGATCAGGCTCCCTCAGTCCAATCTGCTTCTGTCCTGCAATAGTGCTGCTCCTGCAGCTTTAAAACGAGCTACAAGGAGACTCTTTTTGTCCTAAAACCTGCTGTCATTTTATCTTGCAAAATGTAATCCCATTCGATTAAAAATAATTGTAAAAGTCGCCACATAAATGGCACATTTGTGCAGGAATTTTTGCAAATAATGTCGCATCGATCGAGGAAATTTTTGGATTTTTTGGATGATTATTTGAGATTTGATTTGATATTGCATGTAATTATTCCAAATTATAATTTTTTTTACATTCGTTTTGATAATGGCACCATTCCTTACGATGAAATCCAAACATGCATAGTATAATTCTAAAAATAGTATATTTACTCGGTGTTTCTTTGTAATATTTAATGTTATTGCATAATTAAAAACGATAGTTTTGAGTTAAATATAGTCATAACATTTTTACTGAAAAATAATTAGTAAAGAAAACAATTATCCACAAATTATTATTTTTTTTTTTTAGCATTTTAAATAATTTTTTTTAGATTTTTTCCTGCTCAAAAGAGATCAGACATTGTCAGAAAATACTGATAAAAGAACAGGTGGATATCATTGTCATTTAGCCACTTTGAGGACAAAAAGTCATTTTCATACGCGGTTTAGAAGCGGATCATGCTCTGCTTCAGCAAAATGAAATACTGTAATCCTCCACAAGCCAAAGAAAGAACATTATAGCCGAGTTGTACATTGAATTATTGACCAGCTAGCATGGATTGTTCCGGGTAATTAAGCCGCGAGTGTCGGTGGGAATTGATTGTTGAAAGTTTAAAAGAGAACAAAAAGGTCAGAGTGAAAACAACGGCGTCCTTTCTGCTGCGTAGCGCTGAATGTCATCCGACTGTGCGGAGATATGCGGACGATTACGTGTTTACTGCTGCTGCGGGAAAAAACAAGATTTCTCAGAAAAGAAAAGACGGGAAGGAAAACAAGACGGATAAGAGAAATAAATGGATTATAAATCTGGCGGATAAGTTGTTTTGCGATATTCGTGTCACATACAGGACTTATCAGGTCTCCAATAAATCCTCTTCATCTGCTTTTGTGGATTTTTTTCACCTCTCCTGCTTATTTTGGATGTTTGGATGCTTTTAATTTATTTGAAAAATAATAAAAAATTTGTGAAGCGGATAGGTTATGATGGCACAAAGTTGTAAATCTAAGAGCTGTGAGTGGAATTTTATTTTGAAGAGGCCTTTTTAGACTTTTTCCCAGCTTGGGAAAATAAAAATAATGAGACAGTTCATCGTCTGAAAAGTGTAAAATAAACACATATCGACTTCTTTACTTTGCGTCATTGCATTTTGCGGTAACATAGACATTGCAGTCTTATTTTTACCTGTTTTTTTGATAGATAAATTGGCGAGTTTCTCAAAAAAAAGAGAAAGAAATCCAGAAATATCACATTTCTGCAAGATTTTTTGCAAACAATATCACATGGATCGAGAAAATTTTTAGATTTCCAGAAATTTTCAGATGCATCCCAAAGTTTGGGTTCTTGTGTAAACACAAAATGGTGGATCTACACATGTAAAATTACACACTGTACCCCAAAATGGCTCCGGGTTCTGCAAACCAATGGCGTGCCCCCCTTCCTTTTTACAGCAGCCAATCACGGCTCGGCGGTCGACTTTACACCTTTACAGCGGCGAGCGCTGATAGGTTACTGTAAGCCGCACCCGAGGACCCCATTGGACGCCGGCGCTCAGATGTTTGACAGGAGAGTTACTAAGGCTGAGCAGCAGAGTTGGCACCGTTTTCATGCCCCCCTGCGTGGTGCGTCGACCAATCAGGGGGCGGCGCCGTCGTCGTTGTCATCATCGCGGCTTGACGGCAGGACGCTCTTTCTTCACCGTTTGCAGTCCATGATATACTCCAAAAGTGCTGCACCCCTGCGAGAATCCCTGTGTAAACCCTCCCCCCCATCCAGAAAAACAAACTGCACATACCACTATTTTATCTGACAGCCCCCCCCCCCCTTCTAAGAAAGATCCTCCTTTTCAGTATTGAGATGTTTCAAAGGCGCTGTGGTCCCCATTCAACACGTCATGCCAGACCTCCGAATGGGGGTGCCATGTGCGGTTTCATGGTCCCCTCCTCGTGATGAGATGTTTCTGTGGGAGAGGGTGGGGGCTCACCGGGTCCCCCCCACCCAAACCCCCCCACTTCTCCTCCAAAAGACGCCGTAATTATCTTTTCCATCAGGCATTCAGGTGTGTCCGCACGGCTCCGAGGGAGGCGGCCATTGTTTGCTGACAGAGAGGAGTTCTCCTTCCTCTTCCAACCCCCCCTTCCTACCCCCCCCACCCTCAAACACCTCTCACTTTCTCTATTCTGGGGGCAAATGGATGGTGCGCGGTGTGGCTGATTGGAGGTGAGAGCCATATCGGTCGCTGGAGATTTAAAAAAAAAAAAAAAAAAAAAACCACTGTGTATTCACTCTTCACAGTCCGTGCCCGCGCGGTAATCAGATAACTGGCCGACTGACAAGCAGCGGTGGAGAGGAATGTGAAGGGGGGGTGGTGGAGGGGAGGGGGGAGGGGGGGGTGAGAGACGAGGCCCGCTCTCACTGTGCAGCTGTGCATCGAGTCCAGCTACAACGGACATATTGTCAAAAAATTGGATCTATTATATATTTCTCCTCCTCCCATTTGGTATTCACCATGTTTAATAACCAGGTCATTTTCTTTCTAGCCATTAATTCCTTGATGCGATAACTCTGAAGGATGTGCCGCTCGGAGAAAAGGGCTTTTTTACCAAAGCGGCCTCTCTGAATTGCACCTTATTTGTCATGTGTCTTTATACTGTATAATTTCATCCACCGAATTAATTCAGAGCTGAGCTCCCAGTGTCAGTCAGGAGAATGGAGGGAGCTAAATGAGTGGATCTTCCAGCCAAATAGAGGGGCGAGTGTCATTCCAGGTTAATTAAATCCCTGCTTTGAGTCTGGCGTAAACACAGACCTCTTTTCGGCGCGATAAAGACGTACGCTTTTATTTCTGCACACGCGTGGCCGACGTTCAGGCCGCGAGGTCCAGACGTCGAGAGAAGATCCGCCGTCGTATCTTATCTGAAGCTTCGCGTATCTCACACTGCGCTCGTTCGTTTATCTCCCCCCAGAACGTGCACCTTTCTATTTACTTTCCCCCCCGTAGTTTTGTGTGAAAAAGCTCCGTTAATCCCAGGGTGGCGGGGGCGGCGGGGGGGGGGGTGGCGGCGGCGGCGGGGATGTTCCAGCTTTCGTTGGCGTCCTCGATGGGGGATTAACAAAGCCGGGGCGCCCCCCCCCCCCCCACTCCGACGCCCCGTTGCTCGCCTCCCGCTGGGTCCTCACTCTCGGCGCCCCCTCATGGTGCCTCATTAAGACGCGGAGAAACCGCCGCCTCCGACCCAACGCCGGCGCCGCGGCCTTGAACTGCGGCTCGGTTCGTTCCCTCAGATTGTGTTGCCCCTGCTTTTCCACCCCCCCCCCCGTCCTTCCTTCCTGCCTCCAGAGAGGAAGACGGGTGGGTGGGTAGCTGCGTTTTTTTTATTCCTCTTTCCAAGAGTGAGTGTTGGGATTTTGGGGGATAAGCACTTGTTTTCTCATTGAGCGCCGTTTGAAGGTCAACTCCTCGCCGAAACGGGGCACTTGTGAGAAGCCAAAGAATTTCATTTTCAGTATGAATAATGCATTGACAGTGTCTCTGTTTCCAGCCCACATCTCTTTTTTAGACGCTTTTTTTTTTTTTTTTAATCTCATTCAGCTCCCTTTCATCGAAGTTGTAGTGCTGCGGTGTAAAGGTCAAATACAGTTAAACAAGTGTCTTTCCTCATAATAATTCCAGTTTTTGATCTCATTCCTAGTCTCTGTGTTATGCACTAGCACGCTTTGGGTATTCCCAGTACAGTATAGAGTATGGAGCTAATTATTTCCCTTTTTTTTCTTTCTTTTACTTGCACCCTCCTCTGACACTTTTTGCACACACATGTCGTTCCGCTTTTGCTGAAATGTTTGATCAAATCTGCACATGTCCCTCCTCCTCTGTCGTTTTTAATGAACACTGTCTCTGAAGACTGCCCAGCAATATTGTGTTTCCACTGTTTTGTTTTTTTTCTTTCCATTTTTACTCCCATTTGATTCGTTCTGTTCCTTGTTGCCATGCTATTGTTGCTCATGTATGTGCGGAAGCGAGGAAAGTTTTTTCTAAACCCAAATGTGGCGTGTGTCTGTTTCTTTTTCTTGTTCTACAGAGATGTTGAAGGAGTTGAACCAGCAGCGCAGAGCGAAAGAGTTTACAGACCTGAAAATTATTGTTGAAGGCAAAGAGTTTGAAGTCCACCAAAATGTTCTAGCTTCCTGCAGCTTGTATTTCAAGGACCTGGTGAAAAGGTTTGCCTTCGCTTCCCCCCCCTCCCCTCCCTCCCACCAGCTGTTGATCCGATCTGTTCTTTTCATAGGGCGCATTTGTGTCGCTTTTCTCTTTTTCTTTTTTTTTCTTTCTTTTTCTTCTTCCCTTCCCCCCCTCTCTCTCTTGCAGGTGTGGTGAAGACTTTGGTTCCTAGCACAGGGCCAGCAGCCATTCCTTCCTCTTCCCGCTCAAATGAATGTATCTGAAACTGGAAGAAAAAAAAAAAAAAATAATGAAAAAAAAAAAAAAGGTCAACCCTCGTCATTACCTTTCCTCCCCATGTAGGGCAATTTAACCACATTTCCATTTTAATGAGCAGTGAAAATGTTCCATGACTGGGGATGCTTTAAAACTCACCAAAGGGGCCAAAACAAAAGGAGAAAAAAAAACCAAAACATACATTGCACACTTTGGGTGGTAATTCGCCGACGCCACGCTGTCTTCTGAGGGATTTTTGTCTTCCCTGAGCTACTTTTATTTATTTTTCTGTTGCTAATTTTTGACCTTTTTCTTTAAAAAAAAAAAAAAAAAAAAATACCTGCTACAAAACAGCCTTTTCATATGCTAATAAATCCTGGTTAGTGTGTAAAAAAAGTAAAAAAAAAAAGACATTTCAGAGTCATAAACGCAGGACAAAACAGAAGCACATCTAAGACGGCACCACTCTCACAGGTTCGCAGCACCTTTCACTAATGTATTCATTTGATGTGGATCTAAGTATTCCCCCAGTATCCTGCCCTTCATACTCCATGTTTTTTTGTCTTCACGGGGCTGTTTTGTTTCCATGGGTGCCTGTCTGCATACAAGTGTGTGCGTGTGTCAGATGCAGACCTTTTTAGTGTCTCTAGATGTGTGTGTGTGTGTGAGTGTGATAAAGTGTGATAGCGTTAAGTTTTTTTTTTTTTTTTTTTATATCTCCCTTGTTGTTACGGGGAGGGAGAACCATAATTCCCTAATGTCCTCATCCTTACTTCAAATCCTTGCAGGTGTTTTCGGCTTGATTGAGAGTCCCCTGGACCCAAAGTTGTTTTTGCCGCCTTGGTGTTTTGTGTGTGTGTGTGTGTGTGTGTGTGTGTGTGTGTGTGTGTGTGTTTGTGTTTGTGTTTGTTCTCGCTTGCGTGGCTGGGGATGAAGCGCCGAGCCAAAGACAAAAGGCGAGCAGGAAGAGTCGCTAGCGGCGGCCCGAACGCCTCTAGGGGTGGGCAGGAGATTGTCACTTTGCTCCACCACCTCATCAGTGTGTGTGTGTGTGTGTGTGGTGGTGGGGGGGGCTGCTTATCGGGCGCCGCGGCCCTCCTCGCTCGCCGCTGATACACTTGTTCCTCCTAAACGGGGAGGAAGAGAGGTAGCAAAGCCGGTCCTGCTACAGAGACACACACACCCCTACCCCCCCCCCTCCCCTCCCTCTCCCCTCCACTCCCCCCGCCGTCTGTAGTAGCACCACTCATCTCCGTGACAGCTACACTCGTACACACCCCATGAATAAAAAAAGGAGAGACGCTGAAGCTTCCTTTGACCTTGACAATAGCAGAGGAGCTTCCTGAGAGACCGGAGTGACTTTGGAGCGAACTGAAGGCCCCATGCTGGTCAACCCGTCCATCAGAGTGTCTCTTATCCGGGACAGAGCCAGATCATTTATGCGTAAAGACATAGGGGGGTGGTAGGGAGGTGGTGGGGGGGGGGGGCTCCCAGTTGAGCGGAGGCTGAGTTTCATCACGTCCGCCGCCGCACTCTCGATTCCCCTTGTTTCATTTGACACTTTAATAGAGCAAATTCTCATTAATTGGTTAATTAATTGTAAAACTACTTTGATTTATTGTCACAACACTTCACATTTTTCATGAGATTATGTGTAAAATAGAAATCTCCTCATTCGGCTTCACACCGGAGAATATCTTAATGAATTCGTCGCGCCGATTGTTCATTTTGAACGACGTCTAATGAAGTCGCCGCGCCCTCAACGGAGGCAGAGGTTGATTTTTTTAAACATTTTTTTTAAAATAAGGGACGGGTCATGCTGATAAGAGAAGAGACGGACAAAAAATTGGGAAAAATGAATGAATGAATGAATGAAAAAGGGAGAGAGGAGCCGTTCTGGTCGTCGTCAGAGAGGAGAAAGAGGAGCCAAAGGCCCGTCTGTCATTGAGTTACGCCCCCCCCAACCCCACTAACCCCTCCAACCCCACTAACCCCCCCATCGTGTGCGGCTCGGGTCACTTTTTCGGTACAGCTGGAATTATGCTGAAGCGCACACGTGTCTCGCCGCCGTCTTTATGAGGTCAAAGAAGAGCGACTACACCCCGCCCACCCTCACTCGCCCATCTCATTCACAGCAGACCCCCCCCCTGTCAGCTCACTATAAACCACCACCGTGTGTGTGTGTGTCTGTGTGTGTGTGTACAGTACGGGCTCGCAAACGCACACTCGAGGCGCGCGCTCGTGTGTTTTACCGCGCGGGGCCTGTAGGACGCGAGGACATAATTCTTGTGTGTTATCCGGGCAGGCTGCCATTAGTCAGAGAGAAAGCAGAGATGTAATACTGGAGGGTGAGGGAGTGCACATCACACTTATTTTTCCGAGGCTACCCACGCACACACACACACACACACACACACACTCACACACACCAACCCAATGACTCACTTAAGAATTTCAAGGCTTAACTGGCAAAGAGCTGAAATTTCGCAGGATGGTAAAAGTAATCATGAAAATTTGGGAATTTTCCCTCCCCAACTGAGGCATTAATTTTGAATCGGTGCCTTCAAGCCCCCCCCCCCTCAAAAAAACATCTCCCTTTCCAACCAAATCCTAAAATCCGCTGCCCAGCCTCCGCTCAGGTGTCTCCTCACGCTCATTCATCCACCGTCTCACACCTGAGCGATGTAATGCCGCTCCGCCATGTACGGGCACGTTTCACCCCCCCTCCACCCCCACCCCCACCCAAAAACCTATTACCTTACCCTTTAAAGGGCCGATGCGCAGAGCAGGGAGACAGATCATCTCCGGTAATTCCCTTTTTACCCCTCAGGATCTTTCCAGTGAACGTTTCCTCTGCAGGCGTTTAATTTATGGCACCTCTGTAATGTAAAAAAAAAAAAAAAAAAAAAGACGTTTTCACGCCGTTTTTTTCTCACCCGTTGACTTTTCACCTGTTGGGGGGGAAGACAGGACGCTGTAACGCTCCCCTCAGATTTCAGATTAGCAACACTCTTCTAAGATGCTTTTAAAGGGTCAGTTCGCACAAATTACTCCCACTTACCTGTAGCAAAAGTGTCTTATTTGACACACAATTACGCAGGATGTGGTGCACTTTTTGTTGAAAAATGACAACAGCAATGATCCTGTCAAGTAAGAATGATTTGATAGAAATTAAATGTTTGCAGGAAAGTTTCTTAAATCACCATTTTCAGCAGATGAAGACTTCACAATCAGCGTTATCAGAGTCAAAGTTGTTCTGATGCCAGCGACACGCCATGAAAAAATATTGTTGAATGTCTCAGGAAATTAATTTTAAAAAAAAAGAGAGAGAAAATGAGTGAAAGTTCTCTTTAATCTGTTCATATGAATGTTTAAGTTCCCCTCGACACTTTTTCTTTGTCGGAAAGTATTTTTAATTAATCTTATATGAATAACTTAAAGAAACAAGGATATTATATCTGCAAAAAGACTTAAGAGTGCATCATTTTTTAATGTAACGCTGTTTGCATCACTTCCATTTACCTGCACTGAATTTGGACGAAATCTCACAATCGTCAAACTAAATATCCAGACGGGCGAGAGTTTTTATTTGTGCATTTCTGTGAACTTTCCCTCTGATATCCTGCAGCGGCATCACAAAAACTGTTAATCAGCTCTGATTTGTAAATGAAATGTTAATGTCTAACCCGGTGGCACTTGAGGATGTTTCTTTCTTTCTTTCTTTTTATTTCCACGTTTAACTCCCTTCAAAATGAACTTTTGCGATAAACTAAAAAGTTTTGCATCGAGAGTTCTGTGAATCCGACGCCCACGCTGCGGCCCTGCGTTCGTCTCACGCACACACACAAAAAAAAAAAAAAAACAGCGATGATAAAGCCGCCGCGTTATGTTTGTTTATTCTCATAATTTATGCCCGATGTATGTTGTGACAGGACGTATAAATGTAAGCCATTTTTAGCCCAGACAGCGTGGGCTTTGCATCTGAATGCGCCTCTATCTCAACATATCTCGGCTGCGTGTGCGCTTCTGCAGAATGGATGGTGTTGTACGAACGAGCTAAATGTATTTGCTGTAAAATGGGTTTTTTTAGTGTGTGTGTATGTGCATATGTGTGTGTGTGTGTTGCAGCTCCCCTCCTTCCTTCCTCTCTCTCCGCCTCTGCTCGCCACCATTTTGACAGTCTCTGCTGATTTTAAGACTTCCTCTTGAATAAGTGGTGCATTTTTCACAAACAAATTTCTTTGCCTGAGTGTGCCCATCTACCCCTCCCCTCCCACACACACCCCCTCCACCCCTCCACCCCCCACCCACCGCCCCTACCCCTCCTCCTCTGTCTCTCCTGTCCTCCCTCTCTCACTATTTAAATTCGAGTCTGCAATCAGACGCGGCATAAATATCCACCTCTTTCCTTTTTTTTTCTTCTTCTCCTTCTTCTTCTTCTTCTTCTTCTCCTTCTTCTTCTTAGAAGCTCTGGAAAAAAAAAGTCATTTCCATAACATAAGTGCTCAGAAAAAAACAAACTGCCACTCGAGCCGGTTTCCTATTGCACTAATTGAGCAGGTTGATGAGCATGCTCCTCTTTTTATTTTAAGCTCTACCCCCTCCCCACCTCCTCCAACCCCCCTTTATTTCCTCCCCTCTTCTCTCCCTCCCCATCACTTTAACCCTGAACGACTCCCCCCCCCCCCCCCTTCCCCCTTTCTTTCTGTCTTACTACCTGCCCCCCACTGCAGGGCTTTGTGCGGAAAAAGGGCAATAACACTATGTGGCTTTTTGCTTTGCAGGAGGAAAAAGAGTAACTGCCTTGGTTTTTCCAGCCAATGTCCATCCAGAGACAAATGCCATTGTCTTTTTTATTTTTTTTTTATTTAATTTTTTAATTTTTAATTTTTATTTAATTTTTTTTTTCGATGTCCTTCTCCCCTCTCACCTCCTGAGTGCGCTTTAAATGACGACTAATGTCTCAGTTCATACACTACAGGCTGCTGATGGTTATTGCAGCGGGGACAGAGGCTCTGTTTAGGTGCGATGGTGGTGACTTTTTTCACGGGGGTGGGCGCGGGGATAACTCTTATTTAAAAGACCAAGGCACAGTCATGGAACAACCCAACCCCTCCCTCCGAAGGATGGCTGCTGGCTCCCTGTGGAAGAACCCGTCTCGCCCCGCCTCCCTTCCTTCCTTTTGCCCCCCAACATCCATCCATCCATCTACCCACCCCCCCCCTTCTCCTCCACTCTAACCATTTCATCTACCTGTCTCATCCTGTTTGTTTTTCGCCGTCCGTGTCTCACTAAATGCTGACTGTTTGTGTCTAATCCAACAAAACTGGTTCCAACAGAGAAGGGAAAACACACACACACACTCACACACACACACACACACACACACACACACGCTCAGGGAGAAACAGACGGAGTGTTATCATCGTGCTACCGTGAGTGACAGAAGCAAACAGCCTCCATCCATCTTAATGTAGGCTACTTTTCATATTGTTGATGTCCATAGCCGCGGGAAGAGAGACTCAGTAGCGAGCCTTCTGCAGGGCTTTGATTCCATTTATTTTGCCCTTGAGTGGATTATTGTTTCACATGGGACATTAAACACGGGTGGTGCGGTGTTATTTAACCCTCTCATACCTCCCGTGGGTGGGTGGGGGGGGGGCTTGCATGTGAACTAATCTCTGCCATTTGATCCCCCGGTGAAGTCACGCCGCGTCCAGGGCTCCGCATTACGACAGGGAGATCGTATTCTGTTTAATTTGCCCATCCAAGCACTCTGCGCCACCCAACACACACACACACACACACACACACACACTTTACATTCTGTGACATGTCGGCGTATGAACTGCCGTCACCTCCCCTCTCTCTCTCTCTCTTTCTCTCTCCGTTTTCTGTCCGATAGCTCATAACCTTCCCTCCCATGTATGCATGTCCACCTCCTAATTAAAAAAAGATTTTTAAGAACTATGCATACATGAAAACACACGTGTGACACGCATGCCTGTTGAAACAAAGCAATAACTTTTTGTTTGCCTAATCTTTGTTCAAGAGGGGACATTTTGTTTCAGATGCAGCAGGGTATAGTTACAAATCTGCTAGTCCCATAGAAACGTAGAAACCATCCAAAGTTGTGTCTCCGTCCCTTTTTTTCACTTTACGTTGTTATCTTATTGTGTAACGATTCTCTTATTTTCTCCCCACTCTCGTACTGGCCCAGGTGTGTTATGGGTGTCGTGCGTAGCATACACGTATCTGTGTCCCTCTCTCCTCTCTCTTTTTTTTTTGTTTTTATATTCTTTTTTAATTTCATTTTATTTCGTTTTGCAGTTTTTTGTCTCCTCGCCTCTCCTCTCGGGAGTGTCGCTAACTCGCCTCTCTCTGCCGTGATTGGTTGGTCAGGTCGTCGGGGGAGACGAGGAGCGGGGAGCCGCTGGAGCTGAGCATGAGCAACATCAGCGCCGACGTGCTGGAGCTGCTGCTCGAGTTCGTCTACACGGGGTCGCTCGTCATCGACTCGGCCAACGCCAAGACGCTGCTGGAGGCCGCCAACAAGTTCCAGTTCAACACCTTCTGCAAAGTCTGCGTCTCCTTCCTAGGTAGGACCAGCTCAGGAAAAAAGGAAGGGGGGTGTTACTGCAAAAAAGGGGGGTCTAAAAACAAGATAAAAACACTAAATCTGAGTGAAATTATCTTGCTGCATGGACAGATA
>JAOXYL010000036.1:18121278-18137972 GCA_028564955.1 Terapon puta | reverse complement strand
CACACACACACACACACACACAGACAGAAAAAAACACTGCACAGGCATATTGACATGGTGTGTGTGTGTCCGTGTCCTGGGGTGAAGACAGGGGGCTGCCAACCCCCGGACCTAATTAAAGCCCTTCTGTTGCCTGACTAGAGAGGACCCTCCTCCTTATTTGTCTCCATCTCTTTTTTTTTTCTTCTTCTCCCTCCAATTTTCTCTATTTCCCCTTACTCCGACGCGATCCCTCCCTCACAGCCTAACCCACGACGGGCGGTCTGACTCTGCTCTGGCTTTCTGAAAGAGAATAATAAATCTGGCGGAGAGGGAGGAAGAAGCAGGAGAGGGGATACCCGGGGAGAAAAGTGGGCAGTGGGATAAATGACAAGAAAAAGGAGATGGAGCCAAAGTAGATAAAAACTCTGTGGGAGCGGACGACCTTGACTGCGACACCCCGTGTGCGTCTGCGAGTGTGAGAGAAATGAAAGAAAACGGCGCCTTCGCCTGCGACGCCGTACAAAGAGACACCAGGTTAACACGATGCGGCTAAAAACAGAGAGCGTGCTCCTACCTCGTCCGACAGCTGCGAGTAGTGAGACTCAACGGTGGCGAGGATGAGGACGGGACTGAAGGAGGGCACGTCCTGCAGCAGGGTCAGGAAGGTGCTCTTCACAGTGTCGCTCACCGTCTCCCACCACTCTGAGATATGCGGCATGAACACCACGCTGGGCACGCTCCGGCGCGCCTCGCGGAAAACCTGCACAGATCGGTTGGATTTTAATGAATAAAAATAAAAAGTTGCGGTGCGATGATTAAAACTCTGAGCTAGCATCTTGCTTTTTTTTTTCTCTCTCTCTTCGAGTTTCAGCCACCTGTGCAACAGATGGTCTTGCGTTGGGTCTGTGTGAATGTCTGCATTTACTCGCGCGGCGGTGCGTGGGTGCGTTACCTGAGCACAGGACTCCTCTGGCGTCTTCGCGCTGACGGAGTAAAGAGTGGGCAAATCCAGGCGGTGCACCGGCAGCTTGTCCAGGTGGTGCAGCAAGGCAGGGGCCAGGTGGGAGCTCTGTCCCGAGCCCGGGGCCCCGGCCAGAAGCAGGCGAGGCCGGTACGCCGTGGGCTGTTGGAGGGCTGAGCTGGAGGCAGAAGGACGCTCACGGTTAGGACGGCATCAACTGAATAGCGGCTATAAATCTTCCAAACAGCATTGTGCAAAAAAAAAAAAAGAGAAAAAAATACTTTTTGGTTCAGTTTTGCTCATTTCAGTGAGCTAATGCTAATTTAAAAACCCTGTAGGAGCTTCCTTGAAAATGCATTTTTATGTAAATGGCAGCAGGGCTTCACTGCGAAAGCATGTGCGACATTTTTTTTTATCACTTTCAAACATTTCAAGGACAAAACCGAGCGTGTTCCCTCTTTGACCGGGCACGACACAATGAAAAATAATCAACTCTCAGCGACCGGAGTAAGAGCGACCCTTCACTCAAGTGATGTAGTTTGGCAGGGAAAAAAAAAGAGAGAGAGAGAGAAAGGACGAGCCCCGCACATGTGAAGTGGTTAGAGAGAGGTTAAGAGTGTCAGATGCTTTGCAGCGTTTGAGCAAACTTCTTACCGCCCCATCGTGTGGAAGCCTTCCCTTTGTGTCCGTGTCATTTAGACAAACAGACGGAAACACGCCTGCAGCGCCGGCTCTGTTATCTCCCT
The DNA here is from genome assembly GCA_028564955.1 of Terapon puta. Taxonomy (NCBI): domain Eukaryota; kingdom Metazoa; phylum Chordata; class Actinopteri; order Centrarchiformes; family Terapontidae; genus Terapon; species Terapon puta. The sequence continues at coordinate 18,136,283 of JAOXYL010000036.1, read as the reverse complement.
CTTATTCTGCTCGGGCTCGACTTTGTGGCGGGGCGTTTGATGACACGCTTTGACGATCGCACCAGTTAACCCCGATTTTGAAAGCGCTCAGATAAAGCCGAGGAATTAAGTGCCATTTATTGATGATCCAATGAAGCCTTTCTATATCTATAAAATCGACACATTTGCTTGGAGAGGCTTTTCTTTTATTTTTTCGGACACACCACTGTGGTAGAAAACTCCCGGGGCTTCCAAGCACGTTTTGTGAGCCTTAACAACCAGAAGCTTGATAATTGCTTAATAGGTTCATCAATAAATGGTTCCAATAAACGAGCAGCCATAAGTCACGCAGCCCCTTCTATTTCTCCATTATTGAATGGAAGTGGCGATCGCAATTCTGCTCTGGGCCTTCTCTTTTCATTTTCTTCCTGTCTTCTGATCTGGCCATTTATCTTCATAGTTGGGGATTCTCTGGGAAGTGCTGCCTGCGGAGCCACCATTTCTTGCTCTATCCTCTTATTATAACAGTCGGATTTTTTGATAACTTGCATGGAAAATAATGTGTTATATCTTAATTAAGAAGTTTCCTTCGACTGGGAAGATAACTAACTAATCTCCGAGGCGCACTAGATCTATATTAGTCCGTATTTAGAGGACACTATGAAAACTAGCAACTCTCCGGAGATGGTAAAGTGCTTGAAAGGTATTCTTTATCAGCATTAGAGGCATGTTTGAAAATGCTAATATGTTCTGTGTGTGCTCGGCATTAAAATGTCTTTAAAATTCCTCCATTCAGATGTGGCAAAAAAAACTACATGTATTTATTTTGCCTCTTATACACCCTTTAAATCGTTAAAATGTTTGTTTTTTTAGAAGTGTATTTAGGTGGACTCACGAGGAGAAATGGAGGAAGGGTCTGTGCGTTGCAGAAGAGAAGAGCTGACTCTTTGGGGATGCAGCAGGCTGGACTTCGTAGATGGAAGCGGAGCCGTCCTCATTGTCATCGTCGCTGTACAAGTCCTCTTCAAGCAGTTGATTGTCACCGCCTAGCACACAGAGAGAGAGAGAGAGAGAGAGAGAGAGAGAGAGAGAGAGAGAGGAGAGACACTGCTTATACAGCCGTGCATATGCAGCGATTCACTTCTCCTGGAGTTATTGAGCGCGGCGATTGTGAAAGCACTTAAAAGTTCGCTTCTGCAAAAGTTTTATCTTTAAAAGCAGCCCCTATCGCTGACATTAATGTGGTCATTTCACCGGAAAAAGTGAGAATAACAAAGAGAGCCGGCTTATTAGGCGAGATGTAATGGCCATTTAAGGCGATGCAGCACCCTGGGAAATTCATGTCATTATTGGGCGCCAGAAGTACAACTCCTGAGAACTATCTCACACTGGTCAAGTGCTACGCTGTGGCTAATCTGCTGTGAAAACTCTTTCGCTGACTGAAGAGGGGGGCTGAGTTATTGAAGCGCAAGCGGGACGAGTGGTTATCCAATCTCTGTGCTATCACCTCTGCATTCTCAGGGGGGGTGTTTCGCTGCAGACTCTGCACTCGGTGTGTGAGGGCGACACAAAGCACTTTGGTAATAACACGGGTGGGGGTAAAAGAGAAACAAACAATCAAATCCCACCAAGCGCCGGCAGGGAAAGCAAACTAACAAGTGAGACAGGTGGCGAGGGAGATGAGAGCAAGAGTCAAGGTGAAGGAAGCGGCGACCGGCAGCGGGAAAGTGAAAACAAACGCTACCAAGGGGCGCCTCGGTGCCAGATCCCTACCGTGTGTGTTGTCCCTGTCAGCACACTGAGCGTGGGGGAAGACTCGGAGCAGAGCTTTGAGCACCAAGGAGAAAGAGTTGGCCAGCAGGGGCCTGAGGGTTGGGGACAGGGCTCGGCCCGGTGGAGCCAGGGCCCTCTGGGAGGCTGGGACGATTGTCCTCATGGCCTTGCTGAAGTCACCGGGCCCCAGGACGATGGAGGTGACATCCAGCTTCAGTTTGACGCTGCTGCCATAAATCTGGGGGTAGCGGCGGCGCAGCGCCACCAAGGCTGCCTCTGTGCAAAGTGCTTTGATGTCAGCACCGCAGTAGCCTGGGAACAAGCCAGATACACAGAGGTTAGTTAATCATTTGTCAGCCTAAATTTAGACTTTATGAAGGTTGTTTTCAAACAGCACGGAGGACATAACTGCCAGCAAGTTAAATGAAAAACGGCTGTTCAGAAATGTTTTGTTGACACTGCTTATAATGGTTTCATGCACTTTATAGGTTCACATCAGCCAGTGATAATTTAACTTTATTCTTATATTAAGATGGTATATAGTTCTTTACACAGGCATCGCTCTTACCGACACATTTTTCTGCAAGTTCATCTACAAATGGCTCAGCCAATTTGGGATTCCAGTCCCGTGTGTGAATCTCCAAGATGTGCTTTCTGGCCTGAACAGGAGGATTTTTGTACAAAGGGAAAAAGACACAAAGAAAACAAGAAAACGTAGAATCAATGGATGGAGGAAAAGCCCTGTGAAGCCCTAAAAGGAGCAGCATTTCAAATAACAGAGTAACATTTCATACGAACGTTTCATTTCAGTTGTGTGTTGCGTGAGACAGGACAAAGGAAAAGATAAAGAAAATCACATCATGAATATCTAATAATTAAAACAGCGTCTCGATAACTTTATCTGGAACTGACAACAGTAAGCGAAAGATCAAAATAACATCGAGCGAGCCCAGCAGACGGTCCTCCTGACACTCACAGCACAATGCGCCCTTCAATTCATCGCATCGCCTCCTCAAGACTGCGCTTTGATAAGCACACATCAAGAGCAAAGTAGTCTATGTCGTGAACCAAGGGCAACAGTTTTCATCATCTTTCATCACGTCTCCCTTCCTATTCAAAAGACACAGCTGAGCCCGATTTCATAAAGGTTTCGAGCTCGGGCAATACCGGGAGGGGAGATGGACTCGAATGAGCAGAGAGGGGCCGCTATTTGCAAAGGAGCGTGGTTTTTAAATCAGCCGGAGCTCGCGACTGGAGGGCTCAGCCGGCGACGGCCCGCAGATTAGGCTTTGATTACCAACGCTCCTACTGTGCGGACAAATGATGCAAGGCGACCCATTAGACGGACCCGATGGGGAGGAGTCACCTACGCTGAGCTGTTTGTCTGACTCGTGTAACGTTGTTTGGCACAAAAAATTAAAAAAATAAAAGTTTCCCCAAGAGCAAGACTAAAGCAATCAGATCCGCAGAACGATAAATTCTTCTAAAATGGATTTTTAATTTCCCAGAAACATAATGAGCACCTGCTTTGCTACTTTGCTTGTCGGATCAAAACGCCCAACAGCGAGGAAAAAAACAGTCCCCGAGACTCTTAATAGCCAGAGGGCGGCATGTACCAACTTAAAGTAAAACACTAATTACTTGGGGATTGTATCGCGTCTCCTGCTGGGTGCACGCGGGGGTTCGGTGTCGTAATGTGCGGCTCTGCGTTGGACGGTGAGACCCTTACACGCGTTCAAATCCTGATGTTTCACTCACCTTTTTGTCGGGCAGGCTGAACAGAAACTCCCGGTCAAAGCGTCCAGGCCTCCTGAGTGCCGGGTCGATAGAGTCAAGTCTGTTTGTAGCACCGATGACCACTATCTCCCCGCGACTGTCCAAGCCGTCCATCAAAGCCAGCAGAGTGGACACAATAGAACTGGACAGAGGGAGGGAGGGAGGGAGGGAGGGAGGGAGGCGGTGAAATATACACGCAGCCACCTCGAGTCTTGAGATTGAGACAATATTGACAAGACTGTCCAGTTTATGCAAACCTGGTCTATCAAATATGGAACAAAACAGTGTGAAAATAGAAATATCAACAGTTCTATTTCCATGTTGACTAGCGCTCCATGCAAGTATTTACCCAGAACGGCAGAGAGAGGAGGGCAAAACAAACTCAAGCACATTTTATACTTTGAATACGCTTTGGGCCGGAATAGTAATGTCACATTTCACAGCGACAAATATTCCATTTTCTAGACCTCGGCCATTTCGATAAGGATCAGCCACAAGCTGAGTGTGTGTGATGGGCTGCTTCCTCACCTACGATTCATACTGAAATGGTCTAAATCTGTTGTGATTTCTAATTACTTTTTTTTTTGCTGTGCTCGATGTGGGATAAACAAACAAATACTGATGTAAAACACCCAGTCAAACCTCAAGTTGCAGAAAACCTGCACCTGGCAAAGGAAAGTAAGCAGTTTTTTTATTTATTTTTTAACAGCTGATAATTTTGTGTGTCTGTTGAAAATAAGACTCTTTTAATAACTCATACAGGTGTTTTACAACCACTCGGTGATCAAGGACATGTGACACAAAACAACCACTACCGAGGTTGTTTACTGAGAAAACTAATGTAATGTAGCACCGGACCGCGATGGAGGAGCAGGTATAAACAGGAATAACGACAGAATAGTGGCCTCACCTGTGTATCTGGTCTTGCCTGCTGGAGCGAACAGGAGCCAAACCATCAATCTCATCGAAGAAAATAATGGATGGCCTCATCAGATAAGCCTGATGGAAAAGAAAAAATAATACAGAAGTCCAAAGATTATACTCACTGGGAAAATATATTTCAGCTGGGTTCACTCATGCAAGAAGCACGGTGAAATCGAGGAAAGCAGCCTGTTACAATATCAAGTCACAACAAACGGGAAGTAGAAATATATGAAAATACGAGCAGCAATTGATCAGTTCTCTCTTTACACTGTGAAGTCAATTCCGGTCACACGATTGAGGGCTAAAAGATTAAATTGCCGTTGAGCTCGTGGGTTTGCTTCCTCTGCGTCTCACCTGGTCAAAGAGCAGGCGGAGCTGCCGCTCAGATTCACCGACCCACTTGCTGAGGCAGTCGGCTCCTTTCCTCATGAAGAAGGAAACCTTTCTGTCCCCGTAGCTACACTCGTTGGCAAGCGCCCGTGCTACCAGGGTCTTTCCCGTTCCTGGGGGGCCATAGAACAAACACCCTCTAAAAAGAAACAAAGAGAAGAAAATGGAAAATGAGCAAAGTAAGCTACATATTCATCTCCTCATTAATGTGTATCTTTGTGCAAAAAACAAACAAAAAGTTAATATTTCTATCCAACTTGCTTCTCCTGTTCGCTCCTCTCACCTGGGAGGCTGAATCTTGAACTTCTCAAAGATCTCGGGGTAAAGCAGCGGGAACACGACCATCTCCTTTAGTGACTGAATGTGATTACTGAGGCCTCCGACACTGTCAAATCTCACCTGGGGAGGAAACACACACCTTTAACGTTCACCTAAAAAGGAACAGGAAGCCTCTTTTTCAATTTTTTTTAGCTACAGCTCATAAAAACTGTTCTTTAACAGACTTTTAGTATTTTTTTCCACTCACTGAGCTATCAAGGTTCATAGGATCCACATCAGCCAAGCTGGCACCCACTTTCACCCGATCACGCAGCACCCCACTAGCGAGGTCTTCTGCAGTCAAGTTCATGGGCAAACATCTGAGAAAAAGAAATAAGCGGTTTGACATAAGCGATTATATCCTAATAGTAGTAGCACAATAGCGTCTTCTACGATGCTTTTAGTAGTGTTAATTGTCCTGAACCTCAATTATTTTTATAGCTTCTTGCTAACAACTACGGTAGAAAAGCGTTTTAATCAAAGCACGAGTAAAACAGAGGAAGATGAAAGGTAAAATGAAAGGAAAAAGCGGCAGCCGTCACCTGTTCCTGGCCCGGGTCATGCTCTTGCTTTTTCTCCGCTCAAAGCGTTCTTCATCAGAAGACGAGGTGGTGTCACTGCTGTGAATGGCGTGTTTCTTCACTCTGGGGAAGAGTGACAATCAAGATTCAGTGTCTCGCCGTCACACACTCGCATTCCTTTATCAACAGGAGTGTAAAAAAAAAAAACTTTATATGCCCACGGCTCTGAATTCATTAGTCATGGTAGTGAAAAATCTGGACGAGTCACACACTGTGACGCATTTATAGCATCAGATTTTTCACACGTTTCTACTCACCTTATATGGCTTCTTCTTGCTGGGGATCTGTGGGTGTCGAAAAGTGAGGGGTTGCTCTGTTTTCTGTTCACGGGCTCTGAGAAAGCAAACACATAGCGACCGGCTGTCACACACCAAGGCTCTAAATATAGTTTCAAACCTGATGAAACTGAGAGAAACTCCTTAAATAAACACAATCAAATAAATCAAATCTACACCAAATGTATATAAGAACTGGCAGTTACCAATCGGTGGTGCCTCGTATCGCTGCACCGTCTTTCGCTGCCTCAGGTTGTACGGCCTGTCGTTTTCCTCTCCCGCTTCTTCCGCTTCATCCCCTTCATCATCTTCGTCGTCATCCTCTGCATCTTCTTCTTCTTCCTCACCGTGAGAATCTGAAAGTCCAACGTGCAGTTTTGCAAACTTCAGACAAGAATGATTTCAGCTTTTATTACAATAAGGAAAAAGTTAAGTTCTCGTGACCTCTCTCTGCTGATTGATAAGAAGATTAGTTTGAAAACTGACCTTCCGTCCCTTCCTCTTCTTCCTCCTCCTCCTGCTCAGCCTTGCTCATGACCTTGTGGTGTGTCGGCATGCTGAAAGTGCTCCTGCGCATGGATTTTCTGCGCTTCACCCGGGAATACATGTCCATGTTTTCCTGGAAAAAAAGAGGTCACAGTGTCACTTCGATTTGCTTTGGATTATCGGGTGGCAGTACTGTACTTTTTTGTGCTGTGGGTTGTCGCGTGTTACAGCCACACTCACTTCCTCAGTGTCTCCGGTCCACATGCGGAGTCGCTCCACCTCGCGGTTCTGCCTGATGCTGCTGATGTTGTCCATCTCCTGGAGGACGGCCTCCGCAGTGCTGCACACACGCACAACACAGAACATGACAAACTGAGTGGGCGGGAAAACAATATGATCTGCAGCTTCTTGAGAAAAGTTTTGGAAAGTTTCCTCTTTCATCCAAAGCATGGGATTTAAAAAAGATGATGACCTGGGTGCCAAACATAATTCAATTAAAAAAACTCACTTTTACTTTGCTCAGTCTTAATTATAAAAGCAGTCCGGTTCCACAGACTCTCTTCAGGTTTGAAGTAATATTGCAAAGAAAGGTGTCGGTACTTTGACCGCTGCCTACCTGTTGACCAGCTGGTCAAACAGCAGGCTCTGATTGAGGTGTTCAAACTGGCTCTTCTTCACCCGGCAGCTCCTCTTCAGCTCCACGTGGCCATTCATGTGAGAGTGATCCCCCCCGCCGCCCTCCTCGTTCCGATGACCCATGTGGGCTATGACATCAACAAAAATACAATTAGGGGGTAATTCTTTAAATCATATTCCTCCCAAATGTATATGAGATATAATCAATGTACGGCTTTAAAAAAAGGATTATAAAGACTCGCATTACCATGTCCATTTTGCATTATGCGAGACGACAACCTAGAAAGAAAACAAAGTGAAAATAAGTACAGAAGTCAACAATTAGTAGCACATAACACTGTTCAATAGCTCAAGTTCAAGTTTGTCTTTTTTATTATTTATCTAATAATGTCCCTGAGAAGAATGACTCAACAACAGTCTAGACAAGCTATGGCCAAACTTTGTTCACACAACTAAACTAATATATTAAATGAAAAGATACTTTTAGTCTGTCACTGTTTTGCACCATTTTTATCATTCAAGATGCTCTCGATGATGTAAACAAAGGTCTGACCTGGTGCGGTAGGTGGGAATGTCCCAGCTGACCCTCTGGCCCTTGGTCTGAGGGGACGGGGACGTGTCGCTGGAGCTGGGCTCGGAGGCCGTCTGCCGCCGCGTCCGCTTGGAAGGGGGAGCCAACCGCGGGCTGCTGGGACTGCTCACATCACTGCTGGGCTCCTTCTGGTCGACAAACAAACAAACATTACACCAGTTCATAAAAAAACAAAAAAAACAAAAAGGGAGCGACGGAAAAAAAGAGATCACCCAATATACTGCGACAGCCTTTCGCAAATATTTTCCTGTAAAAATGTCACTTCATCAATCAATACGTGGAGGCGGAATATTAAGCAATAAATAACAAGGAGGCCTAAGCAACCTGCTCGACTAAGAAACTAAATCATGACGACGTAAAAAGACTTCAAGGACGGGCGAAAGCAAGAGCTACAAAACCGGAGGAGAGTTTGGTGGTTCGACAAAGACACCTTGTACCCGGCTCCTCGACGTATTCTCTGAATCACAGCAGAGCCCCAACCAGACGTATGCCCTTGATGCTGACGCCCTTCACAGCTTAACTTCCCCGCTGATACGCCGGTGTATCTCACGGTTGTCATAGGCAACCGGTCTGCGATGCCTGCAGAGGGGTTTGTCTGACTGTCTGGGTGGAAAGAAAGACTGATAGCTGCAGACAGGCTGAAAAGTGCAAGATGTACCAGCACCGGAACAAACACACAACTGTGGCCTGATGCCTTCAAACAACTCCTGATTTAAATCACTTTACCCCCCCAAACACCGTCACAACGCAATGTTGAGTTTTTGAACAGGTAACCCAAAAACTGAACGGGAATAACACTGTTGAAGTGTGTCATCACTTCACCTGGTTCGCAATGCACAGGTCCAGACACAAGCCACAAAATGACACAAATTCAATAATATAAAGCGACTTGTTGCAGTAATTATATTTATTTCAGCATCCTTGCTGCTGTAGTCTCACTGTCTACATGTTACTGTTGTTGTGTTTTGTTTTTGCATACATTAACAATATATATGTACTTTTAAATATATTCAAACTTATATATAGTATATTAAGGTTTATATTGTTGAGTCGTTAGCCTTGTTTTAGTCTGTATGTAAGCAGATCACTCTCTTTCTCTCGCTTCTTGTATGTAATCACACGCCTGATCAATAAAGCTAATTTCTGATTGTGAAACACAATTTAGCAAAGAAGAGTATATTAATGAAGATTTGAGAACAACAATGTTATGTGTTGTCTATAAATGATCAGATGCATTGACTATCTGTGGTGGGTACTAAAATAATCAGGATTTGTTTTTTTTAAAGTTGATAAAAGTCACTCCATCAGTTATTAATGATGCACAGTAAGTCTCTAAAGGAACATTAAAGGAGTCAAGGAAAGAGAAAGAAGACAAAAGCATGTTTTGAAACTTGAGTACACAGTGTACCCGTCTATAAAAGACCATTTTACTGTGACTTTTAAGTTTTCCTTTTCTTGTTTTAGTAGAGAGGATCATAAAGAATAAAAGTTAAGTGGACTTGGGACACCGGTTTGAAGCTTGGAGGGGAGAAAAAAGGAATCACTTTTCCAAAAGTGTTTTCCCAGTTGACCATTACACATTACAATACACTTTCTTTTTTGCAAAACTTGCAAAGTGAACATCAAAATGTTCATAATATGAACTACGGACACATCCATTACCTCCAGAACTTTTAAAATATTAACAAAATCATTGTCATTATTGCCTCAAACACTGATTTTGCAAGCTAACTCGGTTGCACGCTGACTATAAATGCCTATCAAACTTTTATATTCTTTATTATAGCTATTACACATGACATTTAAGTGACTAAACTCCATCATATAAAAGTTTCCCCCGAAGCAAAAAGTGACTTTAAACAAAAGCGCAGTTTGCCAAGAACTTCCTGTGATCTTTTTGAGAAGTCTTGTCATGAATTGAGAGCCTCTCTGTCATATTGATCGAGCATTAAAGACTCTGACATGATTGATTTTCACCTTTTTGCATGACACCTTAAAAAAAAATAAACAAAACAGATCACCACCATGATCAGCCTCCTCTCACCTTGCCCTCTGCTAGCATCAGAGAAAATGTGGCACAAAGCACATACGAAGCACCCTGTCACGTTAAAGCTCAAAATATACATCTGTCAGTGTGTCACGTTTAAAAAAGAAAGAAAGAAAGACAGCAGCTCTCGCCTTGCATAATCTCTGTGTTTACATTTGGAGACAAAGCCTGTCAGACAGCCTGTAGGTCAGACTGGAGCTCCTCGCAGTGTGCCCTCAAAGTCCGGCCTTTAAAACACTCAAAAAAGACAGACAACGCTTTAAATTTGTCTTTTTATCCGAGGGGTGTTTGCACAAAGAAGTTTTAAGTCATTAAAACAGAGAAGTTGAGCCTGTAAAGTGTTTTGAAGCCGGGACTCCCTTCCCCCCACTGAGAGCTAGCTAAACGGCTAACAACGCCGGCCCGGCTAAAGCTGTGAATTTCTCCACATTTTATCGGAAATAACAGCATAAAAAGGCCCCGAAATACACCTCGCAGCCCCGCGGGTGACAACCGGAGTTGTTTTGGCGTCTTTGTTTGCCGGGGGAGAGGTGAGGAGAGGTGGCGGCGGTGGCAGGGGAGGGGGGGAGACGGTGGGGAGGTTAGCGGCGGTGAAACAAGTGAGCCGGCTCAAACTGCCAAACACAAAGGGAACTCAACTTGGAGGCTAGCCGGCAGTTGGCGTCGCTAGCTCGGGGGACGTGACAGCCGGAGCGCCGCTGCTCCGAGGCGGGTGACACCGCGTCCGAAAGCGTCTCCTTCCCGGGCTGGGGAGCGTGTGTGAAACCAAAAACCACCCCTATCCTTTTGTTTTATTATTTCTAAACGCCATTTTTTAAAATTATTATCGTTATTGGCGGTATCACCCAGCACCTTGAGGCCACGGCTGCCGCCGAAGCTAGCCGGCGAAGAAAGGCGAGAGACCGGCTTACATGTTCGTCGGAGGTCCGCTGGTTCCTGGACGACGACGACCGGGTCCTGGAGGAGATGAAGGCACCGCTGCCCGGCCGGGAGCTCTTCCGTGTGTTCACCATGTTCCTCTCGGTTTTCCTTTCTTTTTCTTTATTATCCTTTTTGTCTGGCCGGCTCCAAACGCTGGCTCAGTGAGAGCAGCATCGAGGCGCCATTTCTCCCTTCCTCTCTCTCTCTCTCTCTCTCTCTCTCTCTACCTCTATGTCTCTCTCCCTCTCTCTCTCTTTCTCAAGTGGATGTGTGTCTGTTTGGCAGGTGCATTCAGTTTTTTTTTTCCTTTTTTTCTTTTTGCTGACTGGACTACTATCACAAAGAACTAGTGGCCCACTTTTCATATAAATACTCATCACCAAGAAAATAACACTGCAACATAAAGAGCAGCCATGATGTTTTTATGATCACACTGTGGGGATGTTTACATGGGCTGCAGACACAAAGTTCACCGAGGTCAATCCAGTTTTCATTTTCTTGTTTTAGCAGAGATAGATTGAAAGTTCACCGTCCTTAATGCAGAATTTGCTGATACAAATGGCTGTGGGTTGTAAAATGAAGTTGTGTTATTGCACATTAAGGGTGTTTGCGGTGGATACAGAAATAAAGTCGATTAAAAGTCACTTAATCAAGTGTTGGTGAGTCTGTAAAAGAAGCATTAAAGGGGTCAAGTTGAGAAAAAGGAGACAAATTGATGTTTTTAAAGTCGAGTACACAGCGTACCCATCTGTAAAATAATATGTTAATGTGACTTTTAAGTTTTAATTTTCTTGTTTCAGCAGAGAGAAATTAAGAAGTCACTGTCCTTACTGCAAAATGTTCTAATATAAATGCCTACGGGTTATAATATGAAGTTGTTTTAATGTACAGTAGGGATGTTTGTGGTGAATACAGAAATAAAGTTGATTGAAGTCACTCCATGAAGTACTGTTGATGCACAATAAGTCTATAAAAAAAGCATTAAAGGCGTCAAGTTAATATAAATAAGACAAAATCACATTTTTAAACTTGAGGACATGGTGTACCCGTCTGTAAAATACCACTTTTTGGGGACTTTAAAGATTATAGATGTACTAAATTTTAAAAAGTTAAGTTGGCTGAGACTCTGGTTTCAACTTGAAGAAGATGAAACCAGCTTCCTATTTATTGGAGGAAAAAGAAGTTCACTTCTCCAAAAGTGCTGTACAAATTGACCAAAACATATTACAGTTCACTCTCCTTACAACAAGAGCGATGTTTGCAGCAAATGCTGAAATAAAGCTGACTTACTCTATCGTGTACTAATAAAGCAAAATAAGTCTCTAAAGGAACATTAAAGGAGACAAGTTACGAAAAAAAGACAAAATAATGTTTTTAAAGTTGAGTACACAGTGCACCTGTCTGTAAAATACAATTTTTTGGAGACTTTGCAGTTTTCATTTTCTTCTTTTAGCAGAGAGGAATTCAAAGTTCGCTCTCCTTCTTCCAAAATTTGTAGAGTAAACATAAAAATGTTCATGATCTTTCTCTTTCTTTCTCGTTCCTTCTCGAGTGGATGTGTGTCTGTTTGGCAGGTGCAATTATTTCTGCTGACTGGACTGCGACCACAAAGAACCAGTGGCCTGTTTTCACACAAACGCTCCGCAGACATCACCAAGAATACTACATGAAACCGAGCTGCTGAGCTCAGCGGCTCCTCCTCAGATCAGACTGATGATCCCCCCCAGTATTAAATGGCCTGTTAGACCCGGCTGACACACAGACAGAGAAAGAAGATACTACATCTGTCTGTATATCTGTCTAAAAAGAAATATCACATGTGAGCCTTTTTTATCATCTCTTAATTTTGCCACACAGACATGTTATTATTCTTTGACCTGTGATTTCTTTTTAGATTTATGAAACCACAAACCTGATGTTAACTCTTCTCAAAGGCACGTTTTCAGGCGTTGAGAGCTCCCATTGAGACGCTGCTGTACCTCTTATTGACCACTAGGAGCAAATAATCCAACCCCACGTGACCGAATGTACTGCACATTATGAGACAATTAAATGACTACCTGTATGAATTAATAATCAAATGAATGGTACTGAACCTCTTTCAACATATATAATTCATAATATAACTCCTTTATTTGACCACCCATTAGAGGTATATTCATATAAGCAAGTCAAATGTATTTATATCACAAAAATAAATCACACATTTTACAAAACGACAAACAAAACATTAGTTATTTGTCTTGTCCAGGTTTTTTCACATCAAGTTTCACAACGATAAAAGGTTTCAGTCTTGGTGGTAGGGGTCCTTATATCCCGTCTGCACCTCCATGAGCTCAAAATATAATGTTTTAAAAAAAAAAAAAAAAAAGATAGTTCGAACAAAAAGCAGATGGCTGTCACAGTTGCATCCTCAGTCTAGCCAGAAATAGAAGAGGCCCCACACACACACACACACACACACAGGTTTGGGTTTCAGCAGTGATCCCCAAACCGGGGTCAAAGGATCCCACGTGGGTTCTTAAAAGGATCACAGGAGGTTCTTGGCAAACTGCACTTTTCTTTAAAGTCACTTTTACTTCACGGGAAACTGAACATGAGCAAAGGATTCAGATTTTCTTTCAGTGTTTCTGTTATCTGAAGTAAATTTGTTTAAAAAACAGATCAAACGGCATGAGGGCAAAGTGAGGAGCGGTACTGTAATATAGTAATAATTAAGATGTCATGTATAAAGATTAAATGAATGAATAACAAGGTCTTCATTTATAATCAGTGTATTTGAGTTAGGTTGTAAAATTGGGGAAGTTGGGGAGATTTGGGAGGGAGCTAATGTGTGTACGTGGTTTACTTCAGTGTAATGTGTAATGGTCAATTTGGAAAACACTTTTAAGGAGTGACTTTTTTTTTACCTCCAAACTTCAAACCAGCATCTAAAGTCCATTTAACTTTTATTCCTTATACTTCAAAAGTGACCAGAAAATGGTATTTTACAGGCAGGTTCACTGTGTACTCAAGTTAAAAAACATTATTTTGTCTTCTTTCTCTTAACTTGTCTCCTTTAATGTTCTTTTTAGAGATGTATTGTGCTTCATTACTCATTGATTGAGTGTTTTTAATCAAGTTTATTTCTGTACTCACTGTAAAAATCCCCACTTTTGCAAAGAAGCTGAACTATAATATGTAACGGTCATTTTTAACAACACTGTTGGACAAGTTAACCTTTTTTCCTTCAATAAACAGGAGGCAGCCCATCTTCATGAGTTCAAACCAGCGTCTCAGCCAACTTAACATTTATGTTTTATGCAGTTATAAACTTGAAAGTTGCCATAAAATGGTGATTTACAAACAGAAATAGTGTGTACTCAAGTTTAAACACATGATTTAGTCTTATTTCTCTTAACTCGTCTCCTTTAAAGCCCCTTTGGAGACTTATTCTGCTTCACTAGAACTTGATATAGTCACTTTAATGAACTGTATTTCTTTATCCTGTCTAATAACACATAACCTGTCATAAATATTTGCAAATTTTGTAAAAAAGAGGAGTACACTTTGAATTCTGAAGACTGGAGAGACTTTCAGCAAACAGGTGCATTTATTATTACACATTTGTCACTTTAAACTTTCCAACTTTTCCATTTGCACACTACCTTAGTGGTACAGACTGCTGCTGTTGTTGTTGTCTCATTGTCACTCCATTTTATTTTCATTTTGTAGTGTTATACTGTTTAGATATTGATTTTATTCCTGTATTTATTTAAATGTACTTTTCTATCTTTCTTATTTTGTATGTATACTTAGTTAGCTAGTTCTTATTCTAGTTTTAAACTCTTTTACTTGTTGGGCTTGCACAAGGACCAAGGTAACTAATTTGGCTCCATCTAATGTTTAACATATGTTGAAATGATAATAAAACTCCTTGAAACCGCAAACATCCCTCCTGTATAATAATAAAAACTCCATTTTATAACCATGGCAGCTCTTTATATTGCACTGATAGACACTGGTGGATCATCATTGATGTGGACGGACATACAGGTGTTTGTAGTTTAGTGGATCCAGAGTTTGGACCGAGGAGGTTCTGTCGCGCTCTGTCGTCACGACAGCGGGGGTCGCTTTACGTCTCTCCGTCGCGTCGCGGCACGTTCCTTCCTGCTCGGCCGAAGAGGCGAAAACTCACGAGACGGCTGCAGATGCGTGGCCCGGGACGAAGCGAGCGCACGCGGACCGGTAACCGAGCACATGACCTTCACCTGTTCGTGTGTGTGTGAGATAGAGAGAGTGTGTGTGCGTGTGTGTGTGTGTGTGTG
>JAOXYL010000036.1:18003607-18019536 GCA_028564955.1 Terapon puta | reverse complement strand
CAAAACCTCACACCACAACAACAGATTCTCCCAGTCTGCATCCGAGATCCTCAACAAAGCCAACTCACCTTTCCAGTATTTTCTGCTGTGGCTCGATCTTGAACTCTACATCGCCTCTAATGGCAAGCAACCGAAGAGACACAAACTCTCTGCATGTCTGCGGGCACTCAGTCCGCTCGAGCTAAACCAGCTGTAATATAAAAGTTTAAAGAGAGATGGGCCTTTCACACCCATTAGTGGTGCAGCAGGTGTCGCTAACATTGCATGTTTTGATCTGTCTCTGTCCCTCGAGATGACTCTGATGACCTCCTTAAGTACGGGCCATCACCAGTGTGAAGGCAAAAGTCACACCAATATTTTATGTCGGTGCACAAATTTTACTTGTAGCTCTTTTTTTTCTTCTGAAGCCTTTTAGGTAGTTTCAATTTCTTTCAGTCCTTTGACATGGAAGCAGACAAAACGATGATCCTTTAGTGAAAACTCTATGATTTGAATTCAAAAGGCCTTATCTGATCATTTTTACTTTAAAGGTTGGAACTTCATCACAGTTGAATATGGCTGAGACTTCCTCTGTTCCCAATTTGCCACCCTGTTTGGGTTTTTAAAATGTCCTCTCAACATTGTACATTGCTAATGATGCATGTAATTGAATGTTTTTTTTATTTCAGTTTATCTTATCTCCTTTCCTAGAGGTATAATTAGGTTTTGTAATTGTCAGAGGAAGTCTTGCCTATCCACCAATCACTGTTATGATCAGTTTAGTTGCACATTTAACCACAAAATTGCAGCTTTAGTTATGCACAGGAACCTGTTAAAGTGTATTTAAACTACTTTTCTTTACTCTGATGTTTCCTTATTTACTAAACAGACCTAAATTTAAGGGTTGTACTAGTTTTGTACATCATCATGCTGCATGATTAAACCTCTGATTGAAGTTATTTTGGTGCATCTATATATAGTATTTTGTTTTTAATGGGTTTCTCTCTGTGCTTTCATTTGTCACACAAGTTATCATACATTTTATGACTAGTGCCCGGAGGGTTTTGAAAACCAAGCTAAAATTAATGTCACCCAACAGCAAGATTTGTCTGTTTAATGAGGTCCTAACTTAGCTGTTAGCAACTCCTCTTTTCTGGGAATGTGTCAAAGTTTCTATGAAGATCTGCAAGATCTTTATTTAAAAACAAATACATAAAATTGTTCATAATGTGTTAAAAGCAGTGGGAACCAAATGAGCTATGAAATCTCTCAAAGAGTGCAGAAAATAAGCAAAAACCTTTAAGAGGCTGTATTTCATTAGAATTCCCTTAACTGCCATTTCACTTAAAGGTTTTTGACATTTGGAGCACTCGAGTTTTTCCATCGATCCAAACATCAATGGAGGTTTACAAGCATGCAAATGATTATGTGCAGTGCATGTCACCCTGCAAATAACCACCCCTTTATCTGGCCTCAGTCAGTACATCGGGATGATACTGCAAATCATGTGATGAAAGATCTCCACAGAGTGAATAACAAGCTCCTGTGGATGTGTGGGAAGTGGCACGCAGAGCAGAGGGAGTCAGGTTAAATTATCTTAAGGCATCGGGGAGGATCATCAATCATGATAAGTCCCGGATGTACAGCCGTTAAAGAGAGTTTTCTCACGCCGTCATCTTGGCTGTTAATATTTCTCCCTCAGCTGACGCGGCGCTCGTGCCTGAGGTCATAAATTCGGTCGTCATGAGACTACAGATGCAGCACCCTGAAGCCTTCAACGCAACACGTGGAGACGTCAATCACATCGCTCTGACTGCGATGCATCCCACATCTCTTATTTGGTATCTCCTCACTCTTTGATGCTCACTTGAACTAGAAGCCCTTTCTCGTCCGGCACGTTGAAGGCCGTACCAAAGCTTTTATTTTCTGCCCCGAGGAGCAGAGATCGAGGACACATAAGAGCCTTCTCAGAAGTCTTTCACAAGCCGACTTGTTGGATATCAGCTCTTGGTTGGACGCGACAGCTGATCCGACACATGGCAACATCACAGGAGTTTCATCCGTGAGTGAAGACAGAGAGCACATGTATAGTATAGATAGTGTGTCAATCCTTAAATTTAGCTTTTTCTTTTCATTTACCTCACTGACATTCATTTTGGGTGCAGAAAGAGACACCTTTCTTCAGTGACATGCGAGCCTGATCATTCCTGAGCATCTGGTTTGATGTGAGTTACAAATGTATGATACTGAAACACACCTGATAAACCTCATATTTGTTTCTAATTGGAGCAAATGACAGGGAGAGCACCTCAGACTGCATCCTTCTTGGAGTTCAGTCGCACCTAACTCATGAAATCTGTTTTATAATGTGGGTAGTTTCCTTTGTTGGAGCCACCAAATAGTGGGGCGGCCTGCTATAAAGGCAGGAAGTAGTGTTCATTTAGTGGAAGTATCCCAACGTGGCAGCCATGTGATGGTCCCATCCATCGTTATGAGACCTTTTAGAGGATTTGTTAACTTCAAAAAGAGATGGATGTTTGCTGCAAATGTATAAGTGGCCTGAGGGCTAATTGTTGGTAATAATGTGAGGACCTTTTTCCCGTAGCAAAGGCAAATGAAATGTCATCTTAAAATACAGTGTGTGAGTGTGGTGGTTGGTTCTGGGGTGACGTAGGAGGTGGGGGACGTTAATGTAAATGCAGCTGAATTGATCTAATATATCATGGGTTGATGGAGTTTCTCCTTTTATCCTTACGCTTTGAATCCATTTCTGCAAGGACATTTCGTCT
Source organism: Terapon puta (assembly GCA_028564955.1). Taxonomy (NCBI): domain Eukaryota; kingdom Metazoa; phylum Chordata; class Actinopteri; order Centrarchiformes; family Terapontidae; genus Terapon; species Terapon puta. The sequence continues at coordinate 18,016,768 of JAOXYL010000036.1, read as the reverse complement.
AGATGCTTGACACAGTGGTACCCAATAATTTCTATAGATAGCCATGTAGGGAAAGATTAGCTTGCTAGTTCTCGATATTGGTTGGCTGGTATTGGTAGAGATCTAAAAACGAATTATTGTTCCTGTCTTTACAAACATGATGTGACCGAAGACCAAGACGAAGTATTGACAGAAGCTCAGATGTTCCTTCGAGCAGTGATTTCACCTTTATGAGCACTCGTTCAAATTACATGTGCAGTTCGATTCAAATTGCGTGATTAAATGTCAATATATGCAGGTTTCGGCATCTTAGCTGCAATTTGGTTGCAGAATGAAAGCAGCGTGTTCGCAGTAACATGTTTTACCAGAAATCTAAAAAAAAATCTATAGATGGACGCTCTAAAAGGGCAGAGGACAAAGTACTGCGGGAAACAGGAACACAACCGACGTATGTACTGAGTGAGGCAAAGGTATGTATTTACTTGAAATACATTTTACAAAGAGCCATTTTCCCAGCATGACCTGAACAATGGTTATGTAACCAATCAGTGACTCATTCCTGACATCATGTACCACCAATGCAGATGGTGAACGTTGGACAACCGATAAGGCGAAATAGAGTGGAGCAAGTAGAAGAAAAATTTGTGAGTTTTCATAGGTGGATTTTGAATGCACCTCAGTAATCTGGTTTTAAGTCTACTTTTTGATATCATAAGGAACATGAGACATGTGGTTGTGTTTGTGTCCCCGTATGCATCATAGCAACAGTACTGAGGTTTCTGACTGACTGTCTGCAGGTGTGTTCTGATTCCTCATTTGTTTTGTGTCTGACTGTCTGAGCTCTCCTGGATTTAACTTCTCCAATCACTGGTAATGGAAAATAACACTTACTCTATTACACCTTTTTTGTAATTCTCCTACCATTTACCACTGTATTTCTGGTGGATGGGACGGAGTTTAAATGCCACCGTATCCTAATTTCTAAATAAATACTCCACATGGCCTATTCAGTTTCCTCTAAATTGGCATAAATTGCCATTTTTTTAGCACACTGGCATAAAAAATCTGTGATGAGTTGCACCTAACTACAGATTGCAAAGTTTTAAAGTCATCAGAACAAAAAGTAAGGAGGACAACAGGAGGAGGACAAGGACAGAAACTGATCACGGATCCTTAGTTTCCTCTGATGAAAGCGGCAGAGCTCGTTTCTCATCGGTCGTTTACGGGTTTAAGCTTTTGTGACATCTGCCGCAAAAGTGTCACTTCTTCCGAATCAATAAAATAAATCTACGCAAGCTCAAAACATTCATCTTCAGAGACATTTCCACAGTATTCGACATGATATATCAGTGAGAAAGAAGTAAGCAAGATACTTACCAATAATCACCAGGTACATCCCAACCCAAAAATCAACAGCAGGTGACAGTTTGGATGCGTATTTATCATCCATATTTGTCCAGTAAGTGGTGAAAACAGACACAAAAATGCCCCAAAACACCTCTAATAGTTTCTCAAGTCTACTCCCTAATGTTGCTGTCCTTAATTATGAAAAAACTGAGCATGTTGCTTTCTGTCTCCTCTGTCAGCCCTCATGTTATCACTGCGCGACGTAGCATCTGACACCTGACATGCAGGCATGAAAAATCACCACATGGACAATTTGCCGTACGGCACAGTTCACAGTGGCACAAATGATCAAAAGCCCCCCCCACACACACACCCTGCTGCATACACAAGCCACACCAGTTACAACCATGGAGACACACACACACATATGTGCGCACACCCACCGCTAATGCAGATTATATCCACTAACAATCACTTCATGACACGTTTCCACAAAAAAACAAAACACTCCGCTTTCTCACATACACACACACACACACACACACACCTAGGCTGGATCAATAAAAGCCAGGGGTAATTACATAATATGGTGTCAGCTCTGGCAAAGTGTAGAAAAAAGATGATTTTAGCACCACTTTGTAAGGGAAAATGATAAAACACAGCTATTATCTCCTGCATTTATTAATAGATTAGATGTTAGGTTACTTTCTTTATGCTAAATTAGGCTCCCCTAATTCTACTTTTTTTAATTATGGAAGTGAAGAAAGGGTTCGTTGTCGCGTATGCTTTGGACTGAAGATTGAATTGAAGATAGGATAGAGTGGGATTATTATCCTACTCAGGGGGATTTATGGTGCAAGCTAGGCCAGTGTCTGTGCATGAATATAATGCGTGTATGTGAGCATTCCCGTGTGTGTGGGTGCATCTTAGTGAGCTGAGGTGGATGGGCGTGCTTTTTCATAAATGAGAAAGGTCTAGATTCTCACTCCTCAAGCACTCGCCATCACGCCGAATGTGCAGCCTTCTCAGTTCGGGAGCAGGAACGGGGAAGTCACTCGTGAAGTTTTAAAAGGTTTTAATAACATCTGAACCCTCGACCCTGGTTAAAGTAGCCTGCAGCATGTCATGTGTACCTTGCACCTTCCGCGCATTTATCCGAGTGATCTTTGCACCTCTTTATGTGTGAAAAGGGCAGTGAAAACATCAAAGCTCACATTCTGTCTCTATGGTACAAAAAACGTGGTTGTGACCATGTACAATTATCATATTGTTCTTCTTCCTGGAAGTGGTGCGCATCGTCCTTGCATAAGTAGAATGGCGTGCAGGAAAATAACAGCATTCAGGTTGCTGTTTAAAAGCAGGCGCTGCTTAAGGCTGACAGAAAATTTTCCAAGAATTTCTGAAAGTCCTAGTACATACCAGGCAACGTGCGCTTCTTGCTCAATAAGATGTGGCGAAGTTTTCATTTCTATAGATGCGTTAAAAGCTGTCACTATGTTGCACAGAATATATATTTCTGACCTGCTAATGGAAGGGGTATAATGTAGGACACAGCGTGACTAGAGCACCTTTATATATTTATGAAATATGAGATTTTTCCAAGGGACTTTATGAAATGATGAATGAGCTGGTAATTCATTGGTGTTGAAATGGACTCTCTCTATGCAGCTGGAGTCCGGCTAATTTGGTGGTGTCATTTAATGTACAAGGTTAGTAAAAGATGGTAATGACGGTGAACTCGCGTCAGCATCGATGACCTGTCAAGTGTTAACTGATCACACATACTAAAAGGGACTTGATCATTGATTAATGGAGGGCAACACAAGTTCATGCTATATTCTTCATTAATTTATTCTTCATGAATAAGTAATCTTGAGTCATGCGTCAATTGGCTAACCCCTGGTGTATAGCTTATAATATATATAGTATTATATATTATATATTCTCATGAAATCACATGCCAAAATTACTTAACTTTTTTTTTCTTACATTTCATAAATTGACATTTTACCATCAGATCACAGTGGATTATCTTTTAGTTGGTTGATGATGCTCTCAGGTAAATTTTGCCTTCAGGAAAGTGAAAACATCCCCCCCTGCTGCTGTTCTCTTTAGATGATGCTGAAGTTACAGATTCAGAGCTTCAAATGCAGCAGTTAAGGGGAAAGTTCAGGGGAAATTAACTGAATATTCTGATGGATTGTTCGTCTGTTGGTTCTCTGTTTTTGTACCACTTATTGATGTAAAATCATTTTGGGCATTTTAGGTCAAACATTAACTTAGTCTGAGAGCCACTGTTAGTTTTATACAGATTTATATATTTACCATATCTGTTGAAATTCAGTCTTTTTTCAAACCTAGATCACTTTGTAGTTAGGTCTGCATTAGAAACCACTTCTCATGCTCACGAGATAGTGTTTTTTTTTTTTTTTTTGCATGTCCTCTCAGGGCCCCTGTGCAATCCAACTGTGTTTGATGTATAAAGTGTTTTTCATACAGGACAAGTAAAGAAAAACAGAAAAGATAGAAGAAATATATGCATTTACAGTAAAGACTTCACCCTCAGAAGTCATCTGTGTCAGTCTGGGAAAAAGACCTGGAAAACCACTGAAGGCAGGCCTACAGATTGGTGACAAATTAAAGGAAAAACCAGTATATCTTAATCTTGTGCATTCACCATGTGCATTCAAAAAAAGCTTCGGTGATCCTTGTGCATTGATTCTCCAAGTCTCCAAGTTTTATTTCCTCATTTGGTGTTTTTTTTTTTTTTGACTCTAAGGATTGATTCTAAGGGAACAAGAGGACTACAACTTGTGTTGTTTTTGTCAACGATAACGAAATTATTAATTTATTAATTTATTTATTTAATAATTATTATAAACAACACTTCGATCCGGGTGTGCAATCTGGGCACGAGCCATCAGCCAGCAGAAAATAGTAATTATCCAATCAAATTAATGAAACAGCATGATTGGCATTAAGTGAGCGGCAATGCTCTGTGTTGATTGGCTGATGGTAGGAGTGGGCGGGCCTAGAGAACAGGTGGTTAACAAGGCACAGATGTCAGTTAATTTGTGAGAAATATACGGAGAAGCAAGCAGGGAAAATAGAGCGAAAATAAGCCAAAGGAAAATGGCCAAAAGACAAAAAGGAAAAGAAAGAAGCAAGTACAATAATAAAAAATGCATACCGCCGATAAAAAAGAAGCTGAGTGAAGAAGAGAGACGTGTATGTTAGCATAGCCTCAGCTAGCATGTCAAGCTAACACCAGTTAGTATCAAGCTAGCTACCAAAATGAGGAAAATGACAACAGAGAGGAAGAATAAAGGTTGAATACTCCTTCTAAAGGTAAGCATCATTTGATTATGTTGTATGTGTGTTGAACAGTATTAATTACTGTGAAAAAAAGACAAATACTTTGTGTTTTTTATACTAAAATATATTCAGGGTGGAATAAAACAAGCAAGTAAAGGGAATAAAACAAAGACAGACATACAGAGAGAGAAAAAAAAGTCCTTTGAGTGGTGTGATCGGCCTTTGATAGCGCCCACATCAATATCACAACATGACTCCTCCAGTATCACCACATGCTTTATTCACTTAATGCAACACCCATGCATGCATGTCTGTGGTTGGCATTCATACACCTCCCATCGCCATGACAATAACAGCTCTTCCTTACCTGTGGCTTATTTATAGCACTCAACGAGAGCTTTTATGTAAGCAAGAGCACCGGAGGACTGGGCACGGGGCTTAAAAAATATAAGATTTTAGTTTTTTGTGGAGTTTATTAAATGATATAATCATTCATCGCCTCCTTACTGGCTGTGAAGTCCATTGAAAAAATAATTTCAAAGTTCAGCCACAGCTCATATGAGGCCTCACTAATCAGAGTTACTCAGTTTAAGTGGGTATCTTCCAAAATAAGAGCCTCGTTAGTACAAAAAAACCCTCTATAATTCTCCATTAGATGTGTAAAACGGCATCTTTTTGTGCCTTCATCCATTACATATGAATAACAAGAGATGATCGGCATGCACAGGAAGAGGCTCCTTCAAAGTATGCTCCAACATCTGTGTACATTTACTTTGCTCTTGTATTATTAAGTAGGGAGTAGTGAATCAGTGAACCAGCAAACTGTTGATCTATAAGGTATATAACCACAGTATGGTTTTAAGCCCGGTGAGCCACAAAGTCCTCATGCTAAGCTTCTGCGTTGTCCTCAAATTAATATCCACATGCACCACAACAATGAATAATCACGCAGAGAGGTATCAGAACGGTGAAGTATTAGAATATGCATATTTTATTTTATCGCTAAATAAGGGTCACTTTAGGATTCTTGTGATCCTGGCTTATAAGATTACACACTCAGCCATATGGAGAATGACTGTCTGAGAAGATTACCACAGGGTTTGATCCATCTACATGGATGCCTGTATTGAAATCTCCGGGTTCATAGTGGTTTTGAATAGCACTGTTGGATTAAGTTAAGAATGGAAAGTGCCGGTGGGGAAAAAAACCGGCAGCTTTAGGATGTCTAAATGGCAGAACAGAGGATTTCCATCCACCACAAGAACATTTTTACGGTGTTTCAACTGCTCTAATTTTTTTTTCCGATTTCATTCTTTCTACTTTCTGCCATCTGGTAAAATAACTTCTTCATATATGTTAAACATAGTCACTTTAATCACTTATGACTGTAGTTACATCATGTGTGTTTCTTCTTTTCAGTGCAATATTAATCTGTATTTATGGAAGATATAGATTGTTTATGTTTATGTGGCATTTGTACTTCTATATTTTAAATTTTATTTATATTTTTTGTACTTCTCTTCATATTTGCCTGTTCAGCTGGCTTTTCCCAGGATGGGATTAAAAAGTTTAATCTCATTTTATCTCTCATCTTGACTGTATCCGTCTGATACTTAAATCAGAAATAGCAGCTGATGTGTAAAATGCGAAATGGTATTTTCCTCCTATTCCTCGCCCAGGAGTCTTTGAAGAGGCTAATAAGCACATAACCATAGCAGTGTTTTGTTCTCCTGCTGAAGAGTCTTTAAATGCCATTGATGGGGGGGGGGGGGGAATCGATTGATCACTCTAGTGTTTGAAGACGGCTCTTTGCTAATGATCAGTGTTGGTTGAGTTGGGGTTGGTTATTTCACCCAAACAATAGGTCCTGATGACATAAGATGCACAATCATCTGATGGGAAGGAACAGCAGGTGTCAGCTCGAGTGACCTCTGCCCTCTAGTGACTGCCGTTGGCATGGCAACCACCGTCAACAAACCTGGGTTGAGTGGGGTCACCCGCTCTCCAGACACACGGCGTGGGTTTTCACTCAGCCGATTACTCATACCCATAAAATGCATGTCAGTGTTTTGGGGTATTTTAGTTTAATGCTCCTGTGATGCTGAAAGAATTCAAACTCTGAATGAAGTGTGGTTTTTAATTTGATGGACGTGGCGCCGCAGAGGAGTCCAAGTAGAGCTCTTCAGTGGGAGGAAAGGGGAAAGAGAAATGACAAGGTGCGATACAGGATGAAAAAAAAAATCTGTCCAATCACACACACAGGGGTTTGTTCTTTTCACACATTGGCCGTCGGAGGGGGGATCGATAGCAGGAGTGAGGCGTGAAAAGGGAGCGTGGATGCTGAGATGTGCTCATTACCGCATACCTCCTTCCCATGTATTGTCACTGCGTTAGGTAACATGAGGGGGGCCGATCTCAAAGACCAGTGTCTCTATAAATAGCTCCACATTGATCTCATCTCAGTGATAGATTAAAAAAAAAAATGTCATGAAAAATCGTCTTGTGGATGCACAGAAAGGCACATGTGAGATTTGAAAACCTTAATGAAAACCTTAATGAGTGATCATCCTAATCCTAAACAATGTTTTAACCTTTATGAAACAAGGAAAAAAAAAAGATTATGACAAATGAATTTAATTTTAAAGTGACCTTATCAGGGGAATAGTGTATATATTATTAGTGTATATGTAGGTGAAGACAGGCACTGAGTTTGAATGAAGCATCATGAATAACAGTAATTACATAATAGTTTTTCCTGAGTCAGTCTTTAAGTCGGGGTCAGCTTCTATCGACTCATGTCTCACCCCAGCTGTAAAGAAACAGTGAGATTACAGCGGTAAAGTAAGTAAATCTTCTCAGTTGCGCGGGTGTGGCTGCAAACTCAGCTCGACATCGGCGCCACTCGGGACAAGCGACCGCCTGAATAATCCCTCTCCGCTCACAAAAAAAAAAAAAAAAGAAAGAAGTTTATGTTGATGATGTACTTTCCCTTGAGTTGTTGTTGATCTCATAATGGACTGGCTTAGGGCTTCATTGGACCATAGCGGAACAAAAAGGCCCCAGCGGTGACGACAGAGATGATCCTATGAGAAATAAACCCCGACCGATTCTACTTAGTTCACGCACTGATTTCTTTGCAATCCCTTTTTTATTTATTCATTTATTTTTTTATTATCAGATTTTGTAGGAGCAGTCAGGATTTAAAGGAAGATGTATGCAACTATAAGATCTGACTATAGGTGAGTGTAGGTCACGATGGGGACCCTGTAAACAAGATCTGTTGATGCCCTTCCCACGTGGGCCCTTGCAAACATCCGATCTGAGCACCTCAGGGTTTTCCTGACGGACTTTCAGGATGATGAAGTCGGGGTCTGATCTTCCTCCAGGGGTGCACACTTCAAAAGTTATCACAAAAGCTTTGAAGTTGGTCTCCCCCAAAAATTTCTTTTAAAAAACAGCCAGGAAGACGTTTCAGTGAGACGTTAAACGAGCCGTGGAGAAAGAGGATTTCAGTGACCTGATAGAGTGGAAATTAATCTGTGAATGACCTCAAAGTACGTTTGGCAGCTTTGATGTTGTGCTTTCAGTGATAACATAGATTTTTTTTTTTGCCCTCTTGGATTGAGAGCTACTTAACTTAACGGCCTCAAATGGGACCAACAAATGATGTGTGATTATGGATCTGCCTATTATATTACAAGTGTTTTACTGCTCCTGAGATCCTCATTTGAGTAGAAGAGGCCCCCTAGTGTTGCACATGTAGTACAGTGTGCTGTCTGCATTGATGGGCACTGTGTTTGTCTTTATCTGCTTGCTAAAAATGAAGGAAAATCCCCTTTTTTCAGTACTGTCAGGTAACCATGAAGACACACAGCAGGTAGGAAGACAGGTGGAAGCAGCGAGGCCTCTCCGTACAAGCATCTCTCATGAATGATGCATTTGAGACAGCGTGTCGTACGTCGGCGCTCCTCAGCGTCTACGATCGTCTCCGCTAAAATTTCTGGAGCAGCAGAGAACACGGTTTTTAGCAAAACCTCGCCTCAATAATGCACGCTCTTCGGGAGGCTCCGTGGGGAGAGCAAAAGTTGACAGAATATCAAATCAAATGAATTGCAAAGGAGGATCATTAATTATTCAGCGGCCTGTCTTCTCAAACAGAGGCGGCGAGGCGGAGGGAGTCGCTGCCTTTAAGGATGTCGAGCTCGCATGAGATCAAGTATAACGCGAGACAATACGCTTCAGTCAAAGAGCTTTAAAATGAGAAAGCAGCACGGCGGACCGTTACGGGCTTTTAAAAGTTGGTTTAAGAGCGTACGAGGCAGAAATGGAGCTTTTTACACACAGGAGAGACGTAATCCTTCGTGCCCTGCGAGGTTCAAACGAGTTAGAGTTTGCTTAATTCAGCAGATCGCTCATTGTGTGACTTCCTGCTCTCTTTTCAGAAATCCTTCTCTACAATTTGGTTGACAAAGTCTTTCCCACAGCCAGAGGTGACATTTTGTCTCGTGAACCGTCCAAAACAACAAATTCATTCAGTTTTTTAGGATAAAAGATGAAGGAAACCATCACATTTTTATATTTTTTAATCGGAAACCAGTAAATTTAGTGAATTTTCCCTGAACAACAATTTTTTTTATGCATTAATCAACTAATTGAGCTCCATGCTCGACTCACAGAGCAGGGTGGGAAAAAAGAAAAATGTAAAAACATTGTAAGTCCGAATATCACCACTAGGGGGCAGGATTGCTCAAATCATTTATTCTCAGGCACAATTTTACAGAAAGATATCACTGATTTATTTAGATTACAGATATTGATTGAAAAAAATGCTCTTTCCTCCAGTCTTCTCATTTATTTAGATATATCTGTACATCTGTACTATAATTACAATAGCTATAAGGAGACAATTACTGTAAGTGATGTATATGTCAGATCCTATTCGCTAATGTTGGGTTTGCATCATGTCAAAGATCCCACAATCTATTAAGCGAACCACAACAATCCTGTTTCCACTCCGATCGTGGCACCGTAAAAAAACCTCCAGCTGAAATGTATTGGTGTCAGCATGCTGTGACCACTGACGCAGATAAAGTTTCAGTGTTTATTTTTCACATAAATAATCACGCTCATTCTGCTTTTTTTTTTTTTCACTCTAAAAAAAACCTTCCAAAAAAACCCTGAATGCTCGGGAGAGGCATGATAAATTTAGTTTCCATGTGAGAGAGTAAAAACAACTTTGACAGCAGCGATGTTTTAACAGGGCAAGTGAATTTTGGCACCACCAAAGGCACTTTCCTGTATTTCTTTTTCAGAGGGGTACATACAACTCAGCTTAATCAAGGCTGCTGTGCACAAAGGGGGTGTTTGTTTAATCATTTTGGCACCGACGGAGGTATGCACGGACAGGCCGGACTCACAGCCACCGCCTGTGTGGGTGTCGGCGTGCACGTGTGTGCCTGCGAACACGCGTGTGCCCCCTCGGTGCTGCCGTGCTTCAAATGCATCAGCATGCAAAGTTTTTATTTTCTTCTCTCATTTTTCATCTGGAGGGGGAGAAAAAAAAAAGAAGAAAAACTTTTTTTTTTTTTAAAAAGCAGGAGAAAATCTGATACGTTGGATAAGATTCCAGATTTTCTAGCGGATGATTTTGATGGATGATGTCTGAAATCGACAGGACTGACAGTCTGCAGGCGCGCGGCCTTGTCGGGCTGCGCTCGATGCTAATTCTGGGACGCTAGGATCGTTTTCTGGCTGTCCGGCGCGCCTTTTTTTTTTGGTAACTTTAAGCGAAGTAGCAGCTTTATTGCAATTGTCTCAGAAAAACCCTCGAGCCACTGACCCCGGCTCTTGTTTCCCTCGCTCTGGAGGCCTGTTTGATCAAGTCTCCGGACAGACAGCGCTTTAGAGGTCCGGTGTCTGCCCTGCAGCCACTCATTTTAAACCTTTTCTTGATTTAGGTTATTTTGCAGCGCCGTGCCCCACAAAAATCCAACCGTAACCTGTCAGACGTGACTTGAAAAGTGCGGTGCCGCGATGACCCGCAGCGTAAAATATCTGCTCGCTACCTGAGGTCCTGACAGCGCACTGTCAACGCGGCGTCCGCTTCTGCTGCGCGCCGCCAGCCTTTGAGCAAAACAGAAACCAGGCGAGGAACCCGATCCCTGTTGACACAGTGTTTAAATGACAGTATTCCACAAACACGGAGGCGGCGGGCCTCCTCCGGGGACTTGTACGCGCCCGCAGCTCCTGTGTACAGTCGAAATAGCTTGTAGATGATTAGAAGGATCAAATGGCCGAGGGATAAAACCACAAAGGGGTGCTCTGCTCCGTGTGAAAACATTAAGGTGCTCATTATGATTACTTACGACCTGTTGACTCACTGAAATTGCTGTGAAATTGGCCATACTGTTGAGGAATGCTGCGCCCAGACGGACAGTAATTGCATTTCCTGTTAGTCTCTGAGTTCCCCTCCCTCTCTCTGTATATACATATGTGTGTGTGTGTGTGTGTGTGACTGAACACCTCTTTCAGCCGCCCTTGATCACACAGCGTCGAGCCGAGCCGACTGTAACTGAGACAGTCAGAGGAGATGAAGCGATACAGCACACGTTACGCTCCGGTCGCATGTTAAGTGAAAACCCTCGCAGAGTGTTTTTCATCAGGGGTTTTTATCATCATGGCGAAAACAGCCTCGCCCAGACCTCACAAATTGACCCGACCCTATTAGGTTTAACTCGGCTTTGCTGGATTTTCTGATGCGAACGATTGTCAGGAGATCGTTTAACGTGTGTGCGGGTAATAATGATAATAAAAAAAGGGAAACGCTGATGGGAAAAGCGACTCCTGAAAATGCTCGACTGCACCCGGGCCTCCTAATGGCGCTGAGCTGAGAGAACAAGCTCCCTCCTCCGTGTCCTGTTCGATAAAAAACCGGGGGTTTGGACGCGCGCCATCGCTGGGGGCTTGGCAGGATGCAGGGACTCGCTGAGGTTTGAAACCCCATTAAAAATTGTCACTTTATTTTAAGCAGCTGCCACACTCGCGAGTCCCACATCCTTCTGGAAAACCAATCAGGACCCCAGAGCCGGGCCGGGGGATCGGCCAAAACGACACTCAAACTGCGATTGTCTGAGCCGTTAAAGTTTGTTTCCCCCTCGATGACTTCGGGGGTAATGAAGGCTTTTAATTTTCTTGTCAGTTGAATTAAAAGGCGTCTGTCCGGCGTGTTGCGCCTCGAGACGTTGGGGCGGTTATTTATGAAACTTTCGCCGCATACCTGACTAAACCATGATGGCTGCGTGTGGGCCAGCCCATAATCCCCGACGAGATTTAGTGAATTTCGCTGCAGCGAGACACTTTATGGCGCAAGCTGTCGGTTCTCAAGGTTACCTTAACGTAACCCTCCTTCGCCGGCTGGTGGCGGCACTTCCATCCATCAGTCTTTCTTTGTGACATCGTTTTGATTTAAAGAGTTTTCTTTTTAGGCGTTGGTACAGAAAGGATCAGAAAACAGAACAAATGAAGACGACGTGGAAACAGCCTCATTGCGTAAAAGAGTTAAGCGTTTGATGCAAAGTAGTCCCACCTCGGGTACTTACGATGAAGTGTTGATTTTTATTTCAGATTTGCCGGCACCACCGCAGCACTAGAAGCACGTATTGCACACTGTCAAAAAGGAGAAAACTTTCTTCTACTTTTTTTTAAAATGTCACCCTGAGTATTTCTACTGGCACCGGAGACTTACAGGGAAAAAAAAGTTGAACAACGAAAAAGCATTTCTTGGTTGCACCTCGGCTACAATACTACGTTATGACGCCTCAACTCGCAGCCATAAAACAAGCTTAAGCCTATAAAGATGAGTCACTCAGGCAACAGGATGTCTGTAAGGACTCAATGGGATTTAATATTCTTAAAAGAGGTTTAATGGCGTCTTTAGCCGCTTGTTTACAGCACGAAAACACATCTTTTTTTGCCTTTTAGCTGGAAAGAGTCAAAGCGATGAAGCTGAAAGACTCTAAATGGCTTTGTCATTTCTCTGCTGTTTCATCGATCCATTTAATATTATAAATTGTAATTTTAAGTCATTGCTGGTAGAAAAGTGTTGATCAGAGCTGCTTTAACTAAAAAAAGGCTGTAAAAATGGGAAAAAAAGCTACTGTCTAAACTCTTTCTGCTTCTCTTGTACAGCCATAGATACACAGAGTCACACACACACGCGCGCTCTCATGTATGTGGAACGGTTTTGTCTCGCTCGCTGGACATCAAGCTGGCAATTTAGTCCTTATAGCATGCAGATGGTTGGTGTCACTCCAAGGTAAACCTCGGCGCTGCCAGACAGAGAGCACACTACCTGCCAGCAGCCTCCGCTCTATCATGGTCTAGTAGCGTCCACCAACCCTGCTCCATTGTGGGCGTCTGCCTTCAAAATCCACACACACACACACACACACGGCTCAGTTCCTGTTGTGCCTCTGTCCCCAAACGGCTAGAGATGAGTATAAACAAGCCCGGAGACGCGGC
>JAOXYL010000036.1:17943457-17956621 GCA_028564955.1 Terapon puta | reverse complement strand
TCGCAAGAGGCGCAAACATTGTTCTGAATGACTACGGATTAACTCTGCGTTATTAGTTAATGGGTAACTTCTTATTTATAAAGGAATTTACAAGTACTTCCACTGCCTTTCAGCCAGGGGTTGTATAGTCATTAGGCTCTCCTACATTTTAAAGTGAAAAAGCAGAACCGGACTGTATTGATTCATTCCCCTCATGCTGTAACTTTAGTAGTGCCTTTTGGAAGTATCTGTTCCTGTGGCTGGTTATGCGAAGGACAACACAAAAGACGTTTCAGAACATTTCATCAAATTTCATGACACTGGGAAAAACACGACAAGACAAATGTTATTTTTAAGTTTATAACAGTTGACATTAACGGTGATATATGAAGTGCGGCGCGCGAGTCAGAAACTTCTTCACTCCTCAAATGCGCCCGGGAATCTTCCAGAGGAAACCGGCCTTAAGGATGAAATGTTCCTTCAATCTATTTTGAGTGAAAGTTGGTTCATTAAACACACTGGAAAATCACATTTTCTATGCTGGTCTGCAGCATAAAAGTCAGAGGGAGAAAGATTTAGAACTTCGAATGAAGGCCGAGACAGATTTTAGTCTTTAATGTCTCGTTTCTGCTATTTCTGTGGGATCAAATGGTTATACTGTACTTTGCTTGAGCGGCGGCCAGTAAACAGCACAGCAAATATGGAAGTTTGGACGGGTTAGGAATGCTTCTACATTTAAAATGTAAGACTTCATTAACTTCAAAAAAACCCTCCACCCTCTTTCTCCTCCTCCAGTGAAGAAGAGCTTATACTTTATTGTGCAGTGATGATGAAAAAAAAGGGCGCTTCCCTTAGCCTGACTCTTTAGGGAAGACACCAAGGGGAAAAACTGTAAATCTATCAAACGGGAGACTCTCGACAATTTAGTCACCCTTTGAAATTCGCCTTGATGATCCCCTAATTGCCGTGCAGACCCCTCCATCTTCTGCACACTTTCATGTCCCCTCGGTGGCTCTTGAATCACGGCATCTCGCGGTCTCCTAAACGAACCCCCTCGGCTGCCTGATCGCCGGGAGAAGACCACCAAAACTGCGAAGCTTTGGCACCCGAGAGGGCCCGCCGGCGTGCCCATTAAATCATCTCGCCCCTATTCCCCATCTCAATATAGCCACGTATTTCTGAACAAGATAAATATTTGACTAATACACACTGTAGGTGCAGGCGCTGAGCCCGGGCCAAAAAAACACCACCGTCAAAACACGAGTGAAAGAGGAGCATTCACGAGACGCCGCGCTTGCACATCTCCGATAAGGCGGGGGTCTCGATTTTTTTTTTTGTCACGGCGATTGAATTCGAATTACACGTCCTAAATGAAACATCCAACATTGACCTAAAGCCACAAAGTCAATCTCTGTATTTTGATTCCTTACTGATACAAATTAGGTCCTTACAAATAACATCTCAGACGTTTTGCCCGGGACTTGCCCTCTCGAAAGCTGTTGGCCGAAGGACCGTTTGATAATGAAATAGAAAAATAATTGCAGGCAGGAAAAAAAAAAAGTCTCAGGTTTCAGGTTTCAAGAGACCCCGTGCGTCTACGTTCGGAGCAGTTCCTCTCAATTACAAGCTGTTTCGAAAATATCAGATATAATGTGGAAAAAATAAACACTGATAATTTGTTGAGAGACAATTTTGAAATGTTTACGGTATCTCAGTTACATAATGCCTTTCGGGTTGTAGTCCAATTCGAGAGACACTGCTGGCTTTCATTAGCGGCAGGCATTTTTCTCCATCATATTGAGCGATGCTGCCAGAAGTCTGTGCTTCTGAAAACATTGCAGGGCTCTGCCAATAAGCGCCCCCCCCTCCCTTCCCCACCTCTCTCCTCCAAAGCGCAGCCAGAGCGGGGCCAGATTGCTGAAAGGCAGCACAGGCAGCGTGGCCCTCCTCCAGGCCTGGCCACTTTGGAAATCGCCACACGCAAGTGCTGGCCTCCCTGTCGGTGGCGTGATGGGGTCACCTCTGGGGCCCGGGGTGGGTAAACACACATGACCCAAGACAAACTTTCACAATTCCGCCAGGTGTGCAAACAGGAGGCCGCAAAAATACCCGGAAAAAGTCTGACCGTGCAAAAACAATACGACTGCCTCTGATGAACTCCTACCAGCGCGGAGGTGGAGGCGGAGGCGGAGGCGGGCGATGTTAGCGTTGCGCGGAGAAATTCGTCACGTCTCAGAGAACAAGCGGGGGTTTGATTGGTTTGGAACGGGCGGCTCACCTGCTCCGATTGGTGGATCCCGTCCAGCCCACCCAACCTGCTGAGAAAACCCAAAAAGCTTCACGCAGAAATTAAATGAAAAACAGCGACGATTAAATCCGATCGGCCCCGCGTTTCGCTTCGTCTCCAGAATCCAAGCCCGGTAAAGCTCCCCACGTGGCCGACGGTGTACTTCGCGTCCCGAAGCCTCTCTGGTCTTCGTTTCGGTGATCCGATCCACCCCGTCCTGATCCGTTGTCTCCTGGGCCGGTGAGTCCCGGGGCTGACCTCTGTGGGGAGTCTTCCAGGCACCACATGTTGGTTTTCTGTGTCCATATGAACTCTCGCTCGCTCGAGCAGTCGGGCCCGTGGCACCGAGTCTGAAGGACACAGCAAAACAAGGGCTTAACTACAACCAGATGCAGGCACTGTCCTCCCAGATCATCCGCTGTGCTTTGTTAGATCCTCCACAGATAGGGAGGAGGGTTGTTTGTTTGTTCACAAGGGACAATCAAAGCGTCACAATGCATTCGCGGATATTTTTTAATCCCAGACTGGCTTCAGTCTGAACATCTGGGCTTCACAAACCCTCACCTCCACTCGTAATTATTGATGAGTGATAATGAAGGGATGATCCCACGCACATCACTCTTTTTAAACTGCCGTAAATCTCTGTCATAACAACGTGCAATTTGAGCCGGCGATCTCGGCTTCATAACGATATCATTGTCACGGCTTACCTCTGCTCACCCTCGCCGCTAGACACTGAGTAAGCACGTAGCAGCCTGCTGGTTATACTATTAGCGATACAGATGAGAGATGTCTGCATGTCTGTAAAGTCAACCTGTAATTATCATGGCTGTATATCCCCGGGCGAGAGACTAAGTCAGATTTATAGATTTATTCTGTCTTCAAATTAGCATCGTGCCTCGGATTCCAGCATTTCATCTCGCAGGCTGCTGGAATGTTTTTTCATAGAGTGAAAAAAAAAAAAAAAAAAAGGAGTCATTGTAATTCACAAATACTCATCCCAAAACCACCATCTGTAAAATAACGTCGGAGAGGCGGCAGCGTGCGAGTTTGCAGTTCAAAGGAGAGACATTAGAAAACCTCATTTTAAGTGCAGCTGTGCTTCTTTTTCGTTTTTTTGGACGTAGTATTTGGACCGTTTGAATAATAATAATGATTTAGAAAAAAAAAAGGGCCAGAGAGGATCAGATTCTGTTCAGTATTAGGAGGCTGCAGGGAGGCCGCGCCGCTGGAAGCCACCAGCGACTGCGTTAGGTCGACTTGCTAATTTGGGATTCATGAATGATTTTTCCTGCTGCATTCGAATGTGCTTCTGCCACAAGGCACAGTTCAGTGCGCTCTCATTCATAAGTGGCTCCAGCTTTCCACTTTAAAGACGCGTACCAAATATAATACTGTGGTGCATTTGTGCATTCTTATCTTTAGTTATTGGAAAATTAACTAAATTATACAGTTTGTTTCTAGTTTTCCTACCCTGCAAAGTGCCTCGAATCTACGTGTAAGACATAGAAAATTTTCCATTTAGTCACTTAATCTGGGGTTTTATTTTATTTGCTAATGCGCTGTTGTAGTATGTTTCCTGCTTGTACATAAATCTTTAAGATTTGTGAGAAAATTATCAAAAAAACAAAGATTACTGTACAAAAGTGACATAAGAAGAAAGCTCAAGTTAAAGTTGGAGTTACGTCACTTCAGTATATTTCATAAAAACTCTACTGCAGCAGTAAAATTGTACAATAACAGATTGCTGCATCTGTATTTATAACCCAATGTGATGATGTGAAATAATAAATCACACACACGGAGCATCTTTCTGCACAGGGAGCAGTTTTGCTCGATACCTCAAGTAATTTTTGCCGATAATCCTTCTGCCTTTTACTTTCCTTACATTTCACTTGAGGGCTTTTACTTGTAATGGAGGATTTTTTTTGCTTTTTTGCATGCAGGCATTACTACTTTTATTTAAGCGATACTTCTTGGAGAAAGCAGCCGTATGAAAAAACTGAAAGTTCATTCAGTGTATTTCAGGTATGCATCTGAAGTCAGATTTTCTCCTGTGCCACATTAACCCAGAACACCCACCCTTGCTTTCACTTTGCTCCCAGAGGCACAGTAAGCCTCTGATTTTTTTTTTTTTTTTACAAGCATATTTAATCTGCGTGCGTGTTTTAACGGCACATGCAGGAATGCAGCTTCGTCTCAGGAACGTGTTTACAAGCGCGCCCGTGCCCGGCTATACTGTAATACATGCATTCCTGCGTGTCAATACGCCGCTGCATTTGTCAAATTCCAGCATACATTATAATGCGATTTCAGGCGGCTTTCTGTTTGAAGTTAAGTGTTTTTTCTTTTTTTTTTGTTTTTTTCCAGGAAGAGTAAATACATTCCTAGGCCGGCCTGTCCCAGATTGATCTCTGCTGACTCAGAAAGAAAGGCTGCATACCTACCGAGCATCTAATAGACAATGCCCCCGGGGGTAACTTCTGTGCGCGTACAGTACATGTGCAGACGGCTTTGTGTGGAGTTTTTACAGTTTCAGCCCCGTCAGACTGCAGACTGGAGTTTACTGCTGTCAGCAAGTAAGAAAATGAATCTTACGGGAGGCTCAGGTGGTAAACATAAGCTTGTAAATTCATACAAAACAGTTTTATTGCACCAATATTTAGCGTTAAATGGACATTTTTGATATAAATGTCAGATGTAATATAGTCGTTTAAGGCTAAACGTCCTTTTTTTCCGTTCAGTGTAAATCTGGGTTGACTCCGGAGCTTTCCCATCTGATTTGAATTTGATATTCAGACAGCAGTAAGATATAAAGCCGTAAACTCTGGTGCAGTTGTGTGAGCGCTTTCAAATGGTTATCCCTGGGACAATACAGCCAGTGAACTCTGGGAGCTGGCCGGCGTGCCTCCGCTTCAGGCTGCACGATGACTGGTTCAAGTCGGCGTCCCGCTCGTACATCTTTCTAAAATTATACACCACAATGAAGAAAAGAGAGCGGCCACTTCTAAACAATGTCAAAAATTCAAATTTAGAGCCTTTTCTTTTTTTTTTTTATCTTGTTATTGTGTTACACTGGGACTGAAAGACGAGTCAGAGCGTTATGAAATCATGTGAGGAGGGCAATTATCCATCACAAAAGCCCCACAGAGAAAAAAAAAAGAAAGAAAGAAAAATAACCAACCGGGCCGGAGGAGACAACAGAGCCTTTTGTTTGCCCCATTGTCAGTGACACAGTGCCGAACTCCTCCTCATAATGGCTTGTTTCTCCAGCGAGCCGTCTGCCTCTATCAGGCGCACTTTGTTCTCGGCAGCGAGCGAACTGAGTGTCTGAGACGCAGAGCGGGCAGCTCATGTGTAAGCTCATTCAGGTCGCCATCGGGCTGCCGTGACCCCCCAGATTTGAGTCACGGCCAGCGCAGAGTTAACTTATTCCTCCTCACACTGGCTGTAGGCATGACACACAGTCATTTTCTGTTATTGACATTTGCAGAGAGTGACGGCATCATGTGACCGTGGAGGAGGAGGTGGTGGTGGTGGTGGAGGGAGGGTCACGTGACCTCGCGGCGCAGTTATATCATCGGTTTAGTGTAATTATAATGCTGACTCCGCAGTTCAAGTTTGAACTCCGGTGACCTCGGCCATTGTAAAACGTCTCAGCTGTTGACGGCCGACCACACAATGACAGGGTTTTGCAGCGGCCGCGACTATACTGCACCAACCTCGCTGGACACGGGCTGCAGGGAGAGTCGGAGTCGAGGCGGGAGCATCGCGAGGCCTTCGGTCACGGAGTCGCCACTATGGAGGCTCCGGAGGCTTCGGAGGCTGGACCTGTCCTGGCCTTTAACGCAGCACTGCAAGCCAGACAGCGAGAGTTTTATTGAGAGAAATAGCAGGAGAGGGGGATATGAGCGCCAAGTGAAAAAGATATATATATATATGTATATATAAGTCGACCTCCATCTACTTAGCACACAAATTAAACCAACTTGTCAGTGAGCATTTAGAAATCATCGCTCGGGCCTCAGCGGGCCTCGCCGTTTGAACTGCAGTGTAGGTAGGCACTGTTTATCCTGGACCGGGCCCTTGATTAAAATGAGGAATGGAGGTTAAAAAAAAAAAAAGTAGAAATGGCTCAGTCTGTCGGTGGTCAGCCGCAGCCTCTTCATCGCAGCCTCCGCCAGCGATCCGACTTTTTTTTTTTTTTTTTTTTTTGCTATTTTATGCAATCACAACTCCAAGAGCTATTTTTAATGTGTGTTTAGGTTGTGCGCGCGCCATTCGATATTAAACATTTCCCCTTATTACTTAAAGGCCGACTTTATTTTCCCTCAAAGCTGTGACTCCAAAAACAGCTGTCCAGACACCACAAGAAAGGGCCTTAAGTCACTGGAAGATGTAGATACCGCCGCCGGACTCCAGAAGAAAAATATCTACTTTTCATTAAGATTACACCATAACGTACCTTACCAAACACTTCGCGTCGAACGTCAACATCCTCTTGGCGACGCGGCGGCGCGGATCGAGTTTCCGCGCCGCCGGAGCGTCTCTCTCGCCTGGTTCGGCGTCCGCGGGTCACCGTCCCGCCTGAGCGGCCGCTGCGAGGAGATATTTACGTTCACGGCGGCGGCCAACAGAAGCTGATTGCGAGCGGTGTTTGTTTCCAACGAAAGCACGTTAATTCGGGCTCGGCCGCAGTGCAAACCACCTCGGCGTTTTACAGATGTCGCCTGTTGAAGCGAATCACTGTACCTGCCTGTTTGCCCGCTCGGCCCCCGTTCTGATGCCGCGCCAGAGAGAGTACACAACGCCGGCCAACGGCGGCTATTAATAAGCCCTTCCTTTTCTAATACTGTAATACCTCCACGTGTGTAACGTCTGCTCCGGGCTAATTATGTCACGTCATTTTTAGCCTCTCGAACACAGGCGGCCTCTCAGACTCGGAGTTAATTTTAACTCATCTCGGGTGTCATTACCCCTCGATATTTTTCCAGAAATACTCTGCTGCGAGAAATAATTTTCTATAAAAACAGTCCAGTCGGCGAAGTTCATCTGCTGTGACAAAGCGAGGAAACAGTCTCCAGCACCGTTGCATTACACACACACACATACACACACACAGTGGGTTAATAGCATGTGTAATTTTAAGCGCGTTCCAACACATGATACCTCTATTATGTTTCTGTGAGAGCTTGTGATAACAAAGTGAGTCCATTTGAAGGTGTGTGGTCCTGAGTGGTAGGAGAGCGAAAGTGTCTGGCAGGGTGGGCCATCGACCACAGTCCTCAGGGCAGACCTTGGCCAGAGCTCAGCGTTCGGCCAGGCTCTTCAGCTCCACACACACACACACACACTAACACACGCGGCAAGTGTAGCATACGGCCACCAGTGGAGAACCAGTAATGAATGAAATATTATATTCCACATCATATTCCAGCGTTTAACATTATTACCTTCATATAAAAAAATGACAGCGAGCAGTGCGTATATTACAAAATTGTCTGTGCAGCAGAATGAAGGCACCTCCCTCGTTTTTTTTTTTCTTTTTCATGTTGAAGAGAGCTCCCTCCTCTGCGTACACACACATAGGTATGAACGAATGTGTATCACATGAACTCCAGGTAATTGGCTCCTCTAACGATATAATTGCTCAAATCTTGCCAATCAGGACGGGAATACGTTCGATAAATTACATTTTCTAACTCAAATGTTTATTCGCCGGCGTCCCCAAACGCTTTTTGAAAGCAAAAAAAAAAAAGTAAAGCTTTGATTTGCACGCTCTCTGGATTCGATCTGGGGTTGGTCGAGTTGTTCAGACCCGCGCACGGACGAGGGTCGAGTTTGTGGTGGAGGCCTCGATGATGGAAAAGGTTTTGTTGTGGTTTTCTTGAGGTGGGTGAACCGCTGACCTGACTGAAAGTTGGGCAAGTAAAACAATATTTGGCCAACTTAAACTAAACTTTTTTTTTTTTTTTTTTTTGCGTTGGTGTTGGGGGGAGGGAAACATCACCCGTTCCCTTTTTTTTTTGTTCTTCAGTTCTTAAAGAATTCACGCAGAGATACCCGAGACTACAACACCATCGCAGCTCAGACTTTCACCATCAAGGTTGTTTATCGCGTGCCGTGCCACCCAAGAAGTTACGCTCTCCTGCCATGTGAGCCGGGCTCGACGTTCGCGCTTTCTTTCAGCTCCAACATTTTAGATTCAATCACGATGTGCAAATTATGTTCCCGTCAGTTTACTGCGGCTCAGCAGAACGGTGCTGCTCTCCGTCCCGGAGAACTTGAACGCTTCTGACAGCAAAGCACCCCCTCCCAATAACCTTAAAAATGTTTATACGTGGCCTTAAATATTATTCTTCAAATATTTCACCATCAAGGGCGAAACTAATCCTTATGCACGGCCTGCTGGCGCTTCAAAACAATGCATCCGAACGGCTTTGAGGCTATTTAGCTGCAGCGGGGTTAACAGGCGATCGATCAAACGTGTGGGAGAAAGTGGGCGCTGTGCACGGTCTGCCATGCCGGGTGTGTTTACAGCGTCTGAGCGGCCCGTCCCTAAGGATTCTGTAACATGCGCCGCAACTCGAGAGGCATGTTCTTGTTTTAGACAGCAAATATTTACAAAGCGCCGAGCCAAGGAAAATGTTTCACTGCACAAAAATAAGGCCGGTGGCAGAGACGTGTGGAAATGCTGTTGTGCATTCGAATTTGGGGAGGATTGTTTGTGTTTAGTTTTTTGTTTTTTTTTAATTCTCTGACACTATATTAAGCTCATAGAGATCGGAAAATAAATGAGGGTTAAGCCTTCATTGCCAAATAATGACAACATGTTTAGTTGTAGTATTAAGACATAGTTTTTCTTGGTGTTTTATTACTTCGTTACTCTTACAACTGTTGATATTATTCATATTTTTAGCTCCATTTGTTCATATAGCCAGAGTGTGCAAATTAAGATTCACTAATCTCCCCAGGATTTAATGTAATAAAATGTACATTAATGTCATAAAATATACATTACTGATGCAAATGACAATGTTGCTTTGAAAAGAGCTGTACAAGCCACATACAAACACCGGTAATATTACTTACCTGTGTAATATTACTTGCTAAAGACAGATGATCAAACATTACTTTCAAAGTGCTGTATTTACATCTACAAATATACACAGATGATGCTATTTATCTCTGGAGCTGTCCAGCCATGCAGGAAGTTCACAGGTAAATGTAAGTTTGTTTGTGAGAGTGCAAATTTGCATGAAAAAGTCTAAAGTAATGTTGATATTTCTCAAAACACAGTGTGCATAGTTTTCAAAGGGACTATTTCTTCTGTAGAAAGTAGTTCCATCGAGTCCTGTACGCAGTGACGTGTGCGTATTAATGACTTTTACCTGCTGTGAACAAAACATTGTTGTATTTCTGTGGAGGTGCAGATATCAGAGAAGCATATTTCTAAATGTGCCACATCAAAGACACATAAAAACCTCGAGTGCCTGCGTGACGAGGGGCCGCTTGATATGAGATTGTTATCACGTTTTCGGACGGCCCGGCCCTTTAAACCGCTCGCCGTGATTAAACAGCAGTGATGGATTTGTGCAAATGACCAAATAAATCCATCAGTGACAAATCATGAGAAAAGAGCCTGAAGCGGCGCTCCTCTCTCCTCGCTGCTGAGTCACACCTGCCCGGTGGCCGACGAGAAGACGGCTGTGATACCTGAACGCTTTCGAAAAAAAAAAAAACCTGACTGAACTCCCAGCGTCATTCCTCACATTCCTCCTCCGCGCTAACACCCCGTCTGTGTTCTTGATCTGTTGAAACAAACACCCATCTGATCGGAGCCGCTGATCAAAGACGAGCCGTGACACCGCGTGAAGGGTGTGTGCTGAGTGTGAGTGTGTGGGAACCCGTGTGTGTGTGCACTTTGATGATTCACCTTTTTTGATTGTCATGAGCTGGCCGGCCTGCAGCACGCGTTGGCAGGCCATTTGTGCAGCGCTGCAGAGAGAGAGAGAGTGTGTGTGTGTGTGTGTGTTAACGACACTGAGAAAGCATCTCTTTCACAGAAGAGACAGGTGGCCGTGATTTACGGTCTCTTACAGGAATCGCCCCCGTCTGTCGCTTCCACGGGAGCCAATTAAAGCTCGGCGCGGGCTTGTTTTGCACATTTATTCCGGTGACAACACAATAGCTCGGCCGTGAAACAATGAGCGAGAGAGATGACAAAGTCGGGGCACAGAAGCGACGCTCAAGCAGCTCTTCAGACGCACTCCTCTGCAAATAAGCAGTCTCACACACACACACACACACAGCCTCTCTCTCTCTCTCTCCTCGTATTCTCTCTGCTGCACATGCATACACAGACAAACACACACACACACACACTCAGATACACACCCAGTCTCACACCGCCAGCCTTTCGCTCCTCACTCACACCCTCAAATCTTACCAAGCTCAGCTCTCCCCGCTCAGAGGCAGACAGGAGCAGCACGGCAGCCTGCGAAAGGAGTTGAGGGGAAGGAGCGGTGGATTCAGAGAGAGAGAGAGAGAGGGAGAGAGAGAGAGAGGGAGGGGGATGAAAGAGTGAAGGGAGCGCAGAGCGCTGTTCCCCATATGCCGAGGAGGCATGGGCGGTTGAACAAGCTGCCCCCCACTGAAGCCTTCCTGACTCATGGGAGCGTCAGACCCCCCGATTCCCCAGAGAGCCGGGACGACGCTGCCGAACCACGCGCGAGGGGAGGGAAGGAGGAGAGAGGAAAAAAAGTCCAAGGAGAGAGAGAGAGAGAGAGAGAGGACAGGAGAGGAGAGAGGAGAGGGAAGAAAGCCACAACGGTAGGCTGTCCCGCTCGGCTGCTGTGCCGTGATGACGTCAGAGGGCATGTGACCCAGGCTCTCCAGTGACGGCACATGGAGGGCAGGAAAGAGACGAGTTTTAAAGCTGGTGCCTTTTGGGTTGTGTGAGGGCTCTGCTCGCCTCCCAAACAACCACAGAACCACAGACGTGCGGCTCGGGGTTGGTGTTTGAGGGCGACCCGGAGTGTAAATGGTTAATCGTCGCGGGCCAGCACCAGTCACAAGGACGGCGCTAAGCGAGTAAGTACGTTCCAACCACACTCGCCAAGCAAGCAAGTCCGACACCATCTGATCTATCCGCAAAGGCGATATTTGCCTCTGCAATTTTTTTTTTCCCTTTTTTTTTTTTTTTTTTTTTTTTTTGTGTGCTCCATAAAACCAGACCTGGTCGTTACTTGTGGTCATCCGAATAGTTGATACGTAAAAGCATGTCTTGTGGATGGCTTTTCCAATTTTTTTCCCTCACGACACGCTGCGTGCTCTTGGTTTAGGACGTGTCAGGGGTCACGGAAACCGCAGAGGAACAAAAGTGGGGCTTGCTGCAACCAGAGGCAGCCATGGCATCTAACAGCCTCTTCAGCACAGTGACACCATGTCAACAAAACTTCTTCTGGGGTGAGTACCGCCTCGCCGCTCGCCGCTGCTTGTGTCTGGATGGAGCCGGGGTCCTGGGGTTGTGGGGTGGGGTGGGTGGGGGGCGGGTTGAGGGGGTTCAGTGGGGAGGGGTTGCTTGGGTCACAAGGAGGACTCCGGGGTCGAGGAGGTTTGGAAACGGGGAACGAAAATGGGGTTCTTTTGGGAAAAAATATTAAAAAAAGGGGGTGAAATTTATTGGACGGAGCTGGGTCCAGATGAGCGAGGGGGATCAGACGAGGTCACCGATGGACCCCGCCGTCAAGGTCCAAGCTTTTTTTTTTTTTGCGGCGGAGGAAGGACCCGGCAGTCATCAAGGCTTTTTGTGGTGCACGAATACAATGCAAAAAAAAAAAAAAAAAAAGAAAGAAAGAAAATCACCCAAAAAAAAAAAAACCCTCTGTGCATTTAGAGATTCCAGTATTTACTCTGGGCGCTGTTTATAAATATTTCTGAAAGAGGGAGATGACATGTTTGTGCAACATGCCCTTAGATTTACAGAGCGATGCCCACTGCGGAACCGAAAACAAAAGCACGGGTGATATTTTTGACAAACGTAAACAGACGCCGCACAAGAGAGTTTACAGTCGAGCATTGGAACAAGATGTGGGGATTACTGGATGGTGTGTGTGTGTGTGTGTGTGTGTGTGTGTGTGTGCTGGGTGTCTCTCTCCGCTGTGCACAGGGGAGGGAGTATCGATCAGTTTTGCCAAGAAGGGTCTGTAATCGCTTCCTGAAATTGTTCGGTCGCGCTGCTGTCGTTAATTAATCAGCACAGATTTCTGCAGCCTCTCGGGAGCGTTTTTTTTTTTTTTTAATCGACAGACATAAATCCACTTGGAAGTTCCTCTGTGTCGACTCCCGTGATATGAATTTGTGCTTTTAAGTGCTGGGGTTATCTGTCTGACCTCAAAACATTCAGTTCACTCTGACTTGTTGCTTCTCCACAAATTCAAACAGAGAAAACATGATATTGAGAAACTCCCGATTTGTGATTTTTTTCTCAAAGAATTTCAGAGTTCCCCCTTTTTCAGTTCAGTTTATCCCTCCTATTCACGTGTGCATCATTTATCCGGCCTTAAACTCATGATCCAGCTCGGATCCTGTAGTGAATCAACAGGAAACGGGGCCACAGAAGGTCAGGACCTGCGAACAGTAGCGGCGTCAACTTTATGATTTCCAATTACCTGTGAAAGCCGACTCTCCCGCTCCAGTTTTGTGGCCTCCGCGCTGTATTGTGACAGCCTCTTTACACAATCTAATTTAATCGGCAAAATAAATGATGTTTTAGGGTTTACCAGACGAACTCTCGGATTTAAACAAACATTTCCGTCCCCTGTGCGACGCGAGAAATAGACAGGCTGAGTTTAATGCCCCCCCCTCCACACACACACACACACACACACACACAC
>JAOXYL010000036.1:17921591-17934117 GCA_028564955.1 Terapon puta | reverse complement strand
CTCTCTCTCTCTCCCTCTCTACCCTCCTGCCACAAGCAGCGAGCAGCCGCCCCCTCCATGTCTCCGTCTCTTTCCACGCTGCTCTCCCTGCCATTTGGAGCCCCGATTGAAACGTCAGGCTCGCATCCCTTTAGAGGTTCAGAGAAACAAATACATCGAACTCTATAGGCGCTGTCGTTCCACTACCAGCTCTTTAAACTCGCCCGAGCAGTTCGCGGTGATGTCACGGGCTCGGTGACAAACAGTCATTAAGGGCTCAGCCGTGATCTGGGATCAGCGCGTGGATGTGGACGTGCGTCGGCGAGGTTTGCGTGGATGAGGTCAGGAGGAGTAAAGTTTCTTCCTGCCTTCCCGTCATCATCCTCCTCGTCCACGCCGATCCACCGCCCGCTCGCCGAGCTAAGTTTCTCGGTTCGGTCGGTCGTTGGCCGCTCCGCCGCCCGGCCTGGTGGGCCCCCACTGATTGGTTAGCTGGCAGGCCCCGGGTTTTGGCTGGTGTGCCGCCAAACATGGAAACATCCCGTTAGAGCTGCAAAAGCCTGGGCCTCGTCACAGCCCTCCTCTAGAAAGCTATAATTAAGTGTCTTGAAAAATGCACCACTGTGAAATGTAGCCTCAATCCTGAGACTTAAGTGGCTGTACTTTTCCCCCTCGAATGATGAGTGTGTGCGCCCGTGAAAAAAGGAGGAGAGAGGATGAGTGTCGCTCTCTTGTGTTTTCATTATTTGTCTTAGCGGAGGAGTGCAAAAACTATGATTATTGCCCATGAACCCAGACGACCCTACGCCGTCGTCTTTCCCAATTTGGAGACGACAGCGAGGGCACGCGGCCTCTTGTTTACGAAGAAGCTGACAGATGTTCAATTATATTTAAAAAAAAAAAAACAAGGGATGAGACTCTCCTTGGTTAGTTTGCTGACAACATTACAGACGGCGAGCGTGCGTACGTATTAGCGGCTCCTTCCAAGTGGGAACGAGAACAGAAACATCCACCACGCGCTTGATATCTCGACAGGGGAAATTAGTCAGAGCGCGTCAGCTGAGTTTGATTTTTCTTTTTATTGAAAACAAATAATTGAAACTGAGCGGCAGAAATACAATATTACCATAAATCATAAAAACGCACATCCTGCTCGACGTGGTATACTGCGGTTCCTCGCCGCCTGCGACTTCTCCTACTGTGCAATGACTCCGAGCCAGTGTAACACAGTAGATGAATAATACCAGAGCCGAGAGAGGCGGCCCAGCTGCGCGCCAGGCGAACAGCAGCCGCGCCGAACCGGCAGCTTTATGCTACACTCGTTACTACATCATCTTAAGGCTGCTAATGCCGAGCGGGATGGGTCACATATCCTGAAAGTCCGACGCCGCTGGAAAGCTCCGGCATTCACATTTAATCAAAAGTTGATTCGTTGCTGGGTTAAATCCAGGACACCGAAGCCGGGGAAGTGGTATTTTTTTGATTGAACAGTGTACTCTGGCACATTAACGCCTTCTCTGGTGTCTCCCCTCACATCTCCGGGACTTCAAACGGCGCGTTTTCTGAAACCCAGAGGTCGCCTGTACCTCTGACTGACAGGCGGCCAGACTGCGGGCCCTGCTTCGCCGTATGAACGCCGGGGCCGCGTCCTGTGGGGAGCTGGAAGACAGATGCTGGACGAGCAGCGCGGGGAGGAAAAGCGGAGTCAGATGGGACAAACAGTCTTTGATGAGCCGGGCTCGTCGGGGTTTAAGTCACGACTACGCCGGGGTGAAGGGAAGGGAGAGGGAGGGGGGGGGACGGGGCCTGGGATCAGGCTGGGAACATCAAGAGCCTCTTCCTGTCGCTGCCTCTGACGGGACAATAACAGAGTGCAGAAAATCTGAATGTGAGACCGATCCGCTGGACTAAAAACACGACTTGTTTGTTTAAAATGTGAAATTCACACCAAAAAAAAAAAGAAAAAGAAAAATCCTTAAATGAATTCCCTTTCCAAACACATACGCATTAAAAGTAATTAAGCTGATTAAAATGGCGGCGTGAAATTGACTCGGAGGTTGCTTTTATTTCACCCCTGTAACATTTCCCAAATTAGATCCCGCCGCAACATTAAGGATGTTTTCCACATTACCCCCGAACGTATGCAGCGGTGAATAAGTGATATTATCGGAGCTGAAACTTTACCCTGCTGGAATAACCGGCTCCACGGTCCCTGCAAGGCCATGTTTATCACTATTACAGATTTAATTACTACTATTCACATTTATCCATCCATGAATTGTTAGTTGATCTTTGAGAATGTTGGACAATGTGAACCATATTTCTGCTGTTTGGGGCACATGGAGGGGAAGTGTAACTCAATCACTCTTTTTTTTTTCCTTCTCCTCCTCCTCCTCCTCCTCCCCGTCCACATGACGAGGTGCCAGATGCGTGTCAGTGCTTTCAGACTATGTATATATATAAATATATATATATATATATATGTATCCCTCCCACATCCTCACACACATACACACATGCTAACAGACATGTATGTGTGTGCGCACCCACGTACATACATACTTATGAAACACAAGAAGTTATTTCAAGTTGCTTTCTGTGCTTTTTTTTTCTCCTCGCAATACAGAAATCTTACTGTGAAATTCACGTATAAGACTGCATCTGACTTTACGGCATAAAAACAAGCTGCAAAATCCCAAATAACCTGACAGCTGTGCCTCCCAGTAGTCCCCCCCCCCCTTCTTCTTCTTCTTTTTTTATTTTTCAAACAGGCCCAGAAGTATCAAAGGCCTTTGTCTTAAAGTCCCGCTGCAATAAAAGCCTGTTTGGGAGCAACAAGAGTGGCAACACACATGCTGCCGTGTGATGTGGCACTCAAAAAAAAAACTAAAAAAGAGTCATTGGGAGACTGATGGGTAATCAGGGCGGAGGGTGGGGTGGCTGATGGGAGCCGGCTGAGATACGGGAGCCTCACAGAGGGTGGATGATGCCCTCTACAGTAGACACAGGAGGGGCAGCCAGGCAGGCCGGCTCAGAAAACACAAAACCTTTCAGCACTAAAAAAAAGATTATTTTTCATTCTTTTGTTTGAACAGATTTTTTTTTTTAAACTTGTGGTGGGAATTGAATTTATTGAAGGACAAAAAGGCGGCAGTGGGGTGTTTTTTTTTAATGAAAATATGTGATTTTTTTTATTTTTTGGTGTTTTGCTGGGGTTTGTTTTTGTTTTTGCTTTGGAAAATGTGTGACTTGCAAGTAAAATATTTTTTTATTCATTCATTTTTTTTGCAATAGTGGAAGAAACATGCTGTGAAAATACTGCATCAAAAATATTACACATTTAAAAAAATACAGAAGTATAAATAAACGTATGAAAGGCAAAAGTAGGACACATGGCCCACATGAGTGTCACAGCATCATTTTTTATGTTGCTGGTGCATGATTCTTTTTGTTTAAGTTGCTTGTTTTAACTACTTTACATGCTGCTGTGTGTAATCTAGACACATGCATCATATTTTATTATCTTGTCAAATGTTTTGTGTGTAAAATATTTGTTTTTAAAGTAAGTGTAGTTAGTCAGATAAAGAAAAGTAAAGTGAGTATTTCCCTCTGAGATGTTGTGGAGTGGAAATATAAAGCAAAAAACCTTAAGTGGAAATACTTAAGTACGAGCTCAGATATGTACTTACGTGCAGTACTCGAGTAAATATACTTAGTTACATTCCGCCTCTGTCGTTTTGAGATATGAACCGTCAGCGGGCTGTGCGTAATTGCGCATTAAATAAATGCAGGTTTGATGTTTGGCTCACAGAGCTGCACGTATACGATCAGCAGACTGACATACTTCATTTTTAAAAAAAAGAGCCTCTGTGCTTTACGAGAGGCGGCCACGTGGGGAGGCGCACATAAATTAAAGGGGATACCTGCACACCTGCACAACAGCTCTCCCCCGCGACCGACCGAAACCCAACCCTGCGCCTCCACCTGACTCACCGCTCTCCGGTGACTCACTCGCTCCCGAGGCTTCACGGAGAGCGGCTCGCTCCTCCACCGGGTCTCGGCCGGGAACGTAACCCGAAACGGACCCGGCGGCGCGTTACCGACCCGGGAAATGAGCGTCTCCAGAGCCGGGAGCGCACGGAAGGTCCGGGGGAGCGGTGACATGTGGGTACGTGAAAACGAGAGAGAGAGAGAGAGAGGTGTGAAATACGCGTGTGTTTCGTGTGTGTGTGTCGGTGTGTGAAGGTTTACCGGGACCTGTCCGTATAGGCGCGATAGATCACGGCGGAGGGGAGCTGGTCTGACTCCAGACACCACGTGTTGGAGCCGCATCAGCGCAATAATTGCTGGGCGCTCGAGCTTTATAAACCACAAAGAGCCTGCGCACGGGAAACCCCGGCCTCCAAACACTAACCACATTTACGGCTACACACACACACGCACACACACCAAAAACGGGATTCTATTTTCCGCCTCCTTCATCTCACCGGCGATGATTTTCTTCTCTTTTCTTTTTTTTTTCCACCCTTCTTCCCCCCCCCTTCCCCTCTCCACCTTTTTAACCCTAAACGCCAAACCTGCGGCGCGTCCGGCACAAAGACGCGCGCGGTTCTCGTCCGTCGCGGGGTTGTAATAAATAACTCCGCTCGGTATTGTTAAAGCTTTGAAAACCTCTTTTTTTTTGTACCCGTGTGTGTGTGCGCGCGCGTGTGTGCGTACATACCCCGCGGGCTTTCAGGGAGCCTTTCAGTTCGCCACAAAGACTTCAATGACGCACCTGGAGCGGCGCTTTGACTTTGTCCTCTAAAGGAAGACAACAAGAAAAAAAAAACTTTTTTCAGCATCTGGGCCGACTGCTCCTTTTTAGACCTGTTCTTTCTCTCTGTTTTTTTTTTGTAATTGCCCAGCACGTTACGCTCGGACATTTACTCGATGTTATTTTTATCCACACACGAGCAGCGACGCCTGCGTTACGGCGCACGGACGAGAAGTTTGAAAAAAAGAGGAGAAGAAGAAGAAGTCATTTAAAACACCATCAAGTTTTTTTTTTCTTTTTTTTTGCCGGAGAAGTATACTTTATGTCGTTTTGAAGAAAAAAAAGTTTGTAGTGGAGGGTTTTTGTGTGTGTGTGTGCGCTCTCGGAGTCCCATTTTCCGTTGGCAGGCGCGCCGGGGCGCAGCGAGCGGCGGCGCAAAAAAGTTCCTCCCCGAGCCGCGAAAGAGAGAGAGAAAGAGAGAAAGAAAGAAAGAAAGAGACAGGCAGGAGAGGAGCCGCAGAGCTTTGCTGCCTCTTTCCCTCTCTGATAACCCGCGCTGTTGTGATGCGCATTCCCGTAGATCCGAGCGCCAGCCGGAGGTTCAGTCCGCCGTCCAACAGCCTCCAGCCGGTCCCGGGGAAGATGAACGAGGTGAGCTCGCCGGGCGGGCAGCCGGACGCGGCGGCGGCGGTGCCGAGGCTGCGCCCCCACGAGAACCGCAGCATGGCCGAGATCATCGCGGACCACCCGGCCGAGCTGGTCCGGACCGACAGCCCCAACTTCCTGTGCTCCGTCCTGCCCTCACACTGGCGCTGCAACAAGACGCTGCCCGTCGCCTTCAAGGTGAGTCCCGACGTGTCTGAAAGGCTGAAGGCTTGATTTCTATTTAAAAAACCCCATCGGCTCATTTCATAAGGCTGGATGAGTGTTTTTGTTGTGTTTAATCTCCCTCGTTAATTTCTACCACTGTCTATAAAATAAAAAAAAGTTGCTTTATGTTATTACAAATACAAAAAAACGACTAAATGAACCTCTCCAGGTGGTCGTGGGGGCTTTAATGTGTTCTGGGAGGTTTTAATGTCACAAACAAGTAAAATGTGTTAGGAAAAATTCATTTGTAAATGCCAAAAAATCAGATTTAAAGGGGCTGTTTAAAAAAAAAAAGCATGTTAAAGGTATAGTAAAAATGTATTTGAAAAAAAAAGAGTGTCATGAAAAAAAAAAAACCTTTTATTTATTTCTTGCCAGTGGCCATTATAGTAATTGTGGCTCATTTAAGCAGTGAATAATTCCACATCAAAGCTTTGTTTCCATGGTGATTAATTACAGCTTTCCACATTTTCACATGTTAAAAAAAAAAGATATTGCTGTGGGTTATATGTATGTTTTTAACCACACTGTGGCCTGTTATAATCACAATTTTATTGATTTTTATAACATGACTCGAATCAGGCTTCACATGAGCTCAGCACGAAAACAGAGACAGAAAAAGAGACATTTTATCATCCGGCAAAGAGAGATTATTTTACACATTTTAGGCCTCTTTAGATGTTTTTAAAGCCTCGACAATTTTCTTTCTGCTCCCATGATGATTCACAGGGAAGGCCCCATTAATTACTTGACAGAAATTATTTAAAGACGGATCAAAGACACAACAAAGTGGAAATTTGTAGCTGTAGCTCTGGCTCCGAATCAGATGTGACACTTTTTTAAAATATATGTGTTATCTAGGCGTCCTTATTACCACGGCTCTGTAATTATTGCCGCTCCGGAGGTCTGCTCACGCTCTTTAATGTGCATCCAGGAATCTAAATGATAACACGAGGCCTCGACGCTTTTGTTCTAAAGGCTGCTTTTGAGAAGTCGGGCGAAATTAAAAGCCATTTATCAACATGATTCTGAAGGAGGATGGTATGATGTAAAACAAGTCTGTCACATTAGCGAGATGAAGCGTTTTACCAGCGCAACCCAGAATGAAACTGGGGTTTAATTTCACTTTGGCTTTTAAACTGAAGGAATTCCTTTATTACATTTTTTTTCCAATCATCATCCGTAATCATTTTCTAATTTTCTTTAACCATGAACAGAGGAGGAGGCTGGGTTGCAGCACGCTATGGATGGAGTTCATTTTAATACTCAGAACGAAGGAGTAAAAGTTGTGTGTTTCCTTTAAACTCTCCTCGATGTAGTTCCTGAATTTCTGCCCTTTGACCTCTGTGCACCCCCGTCAGGTGGTCGCCCTGGGAGACATACCCGACGGGACCGTTGTCACGGTGATGGCGGGCAATGACGAGAACTACTCCGCCGAGCTGCGGAACGCCTCAGGTGTGATGAAGAACCAGGTAGCGCGTTTCAACGACCTTCGCTTCGTGGGCCGCAGTGGCAGAGGTGAGACAAAAAAAAAAACAAAACACCCTCACGCCCTTCACACCCGTTGGTTCGTGCAGTTCGGTAGGAGCTATTAGCCTCAGCGGTGTGGATTAGTGGTCACATTCCCCTCGTGGCGACCACATAATGATCTCTAACTCCAGGCTCAAATCCCACCGCCCGTCTCCTGAGCAGTGAATCATGTTGCATCCTTGCTGTCTTTGCTTTAAAATGAGGCTCCTTGATTCATTTTTCATCAACAAAAAAAAACCCCTCACAGCTTCCTACTTCCTCTCTCTCCATGCCCTTTAGTTTCAGAAGCTTTGGACAGAGGGAGGATGTGCGACAGTCCGACGTCAGAAAGCGTCGATCTGATAACAGAGAGAGTCTTCTTTCTCAAAACGCTCCCTGTAACGTTCACCTGACGTGACCCCGCTCGGTTCAGGCTTATTAACATATTGGGCGGTGCCGCACCCCCCCAGCTGATCGCTCCGCACACATCCCCAGGCTGTCGGGCGGCGAGGCAGAGGCGCGCTCCCGCCGGGTCCAATGGCATTCCCAGAATACTTGGCAGCGCCACAGCGACTCTTTGCATCACTTACTGTCTTGTTTCTAAACCTTTATTTACGATTTTGGCGCCGGAGGATGCGCTCGCGCCCTTCGCCAGACTCGCTGGAAACGTTTTTCTTTAGAGGCCTTTTATTGTCCGCAAGTCTCACAGAGAGCACCCCCCCCCTCTCTCTCCACGATAAGTAGATGGTGATAAGCGCTGTCAGCAGCTCCACCAGCGACTTTTCTTCTCGGTTTCCTCCGAGTTGTCTTCCTAGCTGTCAAAAAAAAAAGGGGGGGAGGTGGGAAGCAGAGGCAGTCAGGAGGGACTGAGTATTGAGAGCAGGGAAAGGCACGGCGGCGGGGGACCTGTTGCCACGGAGACCTTGCGTGCGTCCCCTCGCCGTGACACAGAATCTAGTCACAGGAAGTGACATAGGAGATAGGGGAGATCAGACTACGAGGTGTCTGAAATGAACACCCGGCCGCGACAGAGATAAGTACAAGCAGAGCGAACCGATAGGATGTTAGATAAAAGTCATGCACGGGGAGGTGGGGAGAGCCGGCAGAGGTGGACGAAGATTGATGGTTACGGCGTCGAGGCGCTGCCACATTACGATGACAGCATCAGGAGAGGTAACTCAGAGGGAAACCGGACACCCGCGATAGCATCATTAGAGTTAATAGTATAGCATAGCAGCGCTCAGGACTGCCTTGACAGTAAGCCTGAATTAGATCGCAGGTAACAGATGATGGCGGCGAGGTGACGCAGTAGGTGTCCCACTTTATCTCAGATCAGCCTCGCCCGCATGCACGTCGAATCAGGTATGTGGGACACCTGTTGCAGCTGTGATCTCCCGGAATCACCTTATCGCTTCTTTGAAAGGACGGGGGGGGGGGGGACGCTGGTGGCCGCCACCGAATGGACAGCTGCTCCCACGAGTCGCTCCGGGCAACCTGCACACCCTCCCCTCCCTCCCCCAGCCACACACCCCCCCCTCGCTTCCTGTTTCCTATGCGTCGCCGTGGTTACGTGGTGCATCTGCATACCTCAGACGTTAGTGCTGCTGCTGACTTGGCCCGCTGATTCACAGCGTTCCTCTCTCACACACACACACATTCGCACACACTCACACACACTCAACCCCAAGGCAGCAACTGCTGGGGATTATCGAGAAAGGAAGTGACTATTAAAATGCCTCTCGCCCACTCACACTGCGTTAGACAGGCAGAACGTCTGGATAACAAGATACTGGCTCCTCCGGTCAATCTTCCATCTAGTCTCTGCCAAAAAAACCTAAAGAGATCCCCTCAAACAGCCGATGTTGCCCGTCGTTAATCCTCCCAAAGTCGATTCTTCCCAGTTTGTACTGGGTATTATGTGATCACAACCGCACTTGTGACTCGGGGATGGTTTAGTGATGAATGCAGGTCATTGTCTCCGCAGATGGTATGTCATTTGATGTTGTTTGATGTCACCACAGGCAAGAGCTTCACCCTGACAATCACAGTATTCACCAACCCACCACAAGTGGCCACTTACCACCGAGCCATAAAGGTCACCGTGGACGGACCGCGTGAGCCCAGGAGTGAGTACAAAGGCACGCACATGCAGCACGATATGGGGACATGTCTCACACGCCCACTGATTTTTCTTTATCGGGGTATAACAGTGATTTAGTACCGCACTGTGACAATACAGGGGATTCAAAAGACTCTGATTTAATGAAAGAATGGTGAAAATTTAAGCGCCAAGGCTCCTTCAAGCTCCAAAAACAGTGGATCCTACATTACCCATAATGCAACACAATAGCATGTTTGCCAAAACGTCCACGTCATTCACATCCCAAACCTCAAGTGTGTAACACAGGTTGAAATTCATCATCAGGGTCATTTTTCCAAACTTCCTCTGAATCGCAGTTCCTCCTCTTGACTAGGAAACTAAGACTCAGAAAAGGTGGAGTGGCCCTTTAACTCAGCTGTGGGCGGGGCCAACTGCGCTGCCAGCCAATGGCAGCAAAGTTAATTAACAAACAAACAAAACAAAAACCAAAAAAAAAAAACTTTTACTGGAAAAAGTTTTAAATTGTGTTAATTTACCATCAACAGGCTTTTAATTAAATTGACCTCTCAGAAAGCAGCTCAGCTTCCCGTGTGACAGTCAGAGAAAGAGGAGAGGAATAAAAAGCCAGGCAGAATATTCCTGAGAGGGTACACTGGGTAGCAGAATGCTAGCATCAGCTCATTTTAATGGGCCATATAAAAACAACTGAGGAGGGGGAAAAAAACTTTACTATAGCCGGCAGTGCCAACTGGTCTGGCACGCAGCTGTTTCCCCAAACCCTCCTCCCTATTCATAAAAAAAAAAAAAAAACATATTCTCATCTCATGGCGTCTCAGTGAACAATATCACATCACAAACAACCCGCCCGCCCCATCGCATGTGGCACCAGGACGCTCAGAGACACGGAGGAGCCGGCAGACACGAGGATTAGTACCACCATCAGTCTCTGCTCGTAGGAAACCTGCCCGCGGTGCCAGAAAAAACGCGTTCATCAACACGCACCCCGAAACAAAGGCACATGCTTGTCGTCAAACGCACGTGCACTCACGCTCACGCTCACGCTCACTCTTCCCCCCCGCCTCCATCCCTCTCCCCCCTCTCCTCTCCTCTCGAGCCATCTTGTTTGATCAAAAGCATTTCCTGTGCATCTGCTGTCCCCCGTCAGATGACTTTCAAACAAGTCCTGTTATTTGGTGGCGAGCAGATGCGAGCCGGAGCAGAATTTGTTTAGAAAAGCCCCCGCTCCGGTCCCAGCAAAGTTGCAGATTGCTCAAGATTCGGGTCCAGAAAGCCTTCCTGGACGCTAAGTCGATATCAGGTGAGGGGGATTCTGGCGTCGCGAAGGGACTTTACACTCTCATCTATTATTCACCCCCCCCCCAGCTCTCTCTCTTTCTCTCAATTTGTGGTCTGAGACAAACCTTTAAAGTTCAACTCTCCGTGTTCTTACTTCAGTCCCGGGACAGTAATTTGAGCAATAAAGAGTATGTCATCATACGTAACCCCTGAACTCCTTTACTTTGCTGTTAAGTGGTCAGAATTGCAGCGCCGGTGTAATTTACCCAGAAACTACAGCCAGAACACGTCTCCCTCTCAGGGGTCATTAAGCTGAGGTCGGAGGGTGGCAAAACACACATGTGCCCTCTCAACCGCGCCCCCCCCTCCTCCAGGTTTGGAGCACGGAGAGACTCGGGGCTGAGAGCACCGGCTGTCTCCCAAACTGTGATTCTATCTGTGAACGCTTCATTGACACATTGGTGGGGGGGGGGGGCTTTGTCGGCCATTACAGCTCTATTTTGTGTTAAACGAGTGGGTAATTAGGAGGCCTGTGGTGCAGCGGGGCCCTGCAGGGAGGGGTCCACACGGGGACACATGGAGAAAGAACAGTGGGCCGTCTTCAGGCGGACACACACTGGCGCTCTGTGGCCCCCCGATGTAAAACGCAGTGTTGTTTCTGGAAAGTGAGCTGACAATAACACTGAGCGCCGACACGTCGGGCGACATTTTGCTGGTGCCTGGATCGAAAAGCTAAAAATTAATAACCGTCCCATGTGCTTTTATTGATTTTTCCCGATGTTACTGGCGGTTTATGCTCCCTGTTAACGACTCGCGTGGTTGTGGGTGTCTCGTTCAGGAAGGACGTTTTGTGTCGGCGTGTTTGATGAGCCTTATGGCGGCCATATGAGTTCCTGAGGGATGTCATTTCCCCCGGCGGTTCCTCATCTGATATCAGCGGGGGGATAAAGTCGGACCACCCGTGAACGATCGGGGGCCCGTATCTGTGAACTGTGGCTCTGAGTTTTGGCTAATTAATTGCGTGGTCGGAGTGACGAATATCAGCGAGGCCCAGTTTAAAGATCTGCGGTGTGATTTTCCTCAGAGGTTTACAATGTGTGTGTGTGTGTGTGTATGTGTGTGTGTGTGGGTATGGTAAGTGGTTAGTCAGGTCCCTCTGGCCACTGTGTTATTAGCGGGAGGCTAACTCGGTTTCTGTGGCTCGCATTGTGCTTAATCGCTTGACAGCTCTCGGTTACCCTGTGGTTTGCCACTGCAGCAACAACTCAACAAGCGCGTGTGTGCACATGTATGCATGTGTGTGTTTTCGCGCACGTCCACACGGCTGCAAGTCCACGCGCGTCTGTCCAATAGCGCCGCCGCCGCCGTGCATGCGTGTGCGCGCCGCCTCGACATGTTTTGCAGAGAGAGTGTGTGTTATTGGTGTCATTAGTCTCGTGTAGCCGCAGCGCTGATTTGGAGCAGAGCTAATAGGCCTCATTAAAAGTCATTTTGAGCTAATAGACAGGGAGTGGTTGTTTAAACCAATATGCTTTTATAGGTGGTTCTGTCTCCTTTCAGCTGCTCCTGACGGTGGCTGCGGCCAGCTGAGACAAACTTCCTGAGTGATAATAGCCGAGCCGTAATAACGCAATATACTGGGCTTTCTGTCCAAACCCACTGTTCTCATTATGGTTAATTGATGACAGGCAAACATGGGAGGTGACAAAAACCATTGTGGCGTCACACACACTGTGTCTTTCTGCGGCGCATTGCAGTGGTTATCGTGTGTGTGTGTGTGTGTGTGTGTGTGCGTGTGTGTCAGCGGTGGAGGTTAGTGGTCAGGTCCCGTCTCTGCTCCCTGGCGTTTGAAGCCGCCGGGTCCGGGGGGCTCCGAGCTCGGGGACGGGGTCGTGTTTTGGTTCGGTTTTGGTCGGGGTGTTAACAAGTCTGGTGAAGAGGCCCCCGATTACTTACGGGCCTGCGGACAATATTAGTGGTTCAGGGGACCTGTCTGCCAAGCCAAACTCTTCCTG
>JAOXYL010000036.1:17901850-17913870 GCA_028564955.1 Terapon puta | reverse complement strand
TGGATCGTTTGAGGGATGGCTGAGCAGAGCGGCAGAGCGTCGTACACGGGTTGGACGTTAGCTGCACGCGAGCGAGCCTCAACTTTACATGCAAGGGCAGCTCTAAACCTTCAAATCCTGCAAGATGAACCCCACATCACACTTAGATTGATTTTAAACTGTTTTTAACATTATTAATTACATAAAAGAGGAGCCTCAGCAACACAATATATGGAAATATTTTTAAAAATCTATTTAAAATTCCATCATATGCATGTAAAAATTCACATATAATGCACTATCGATCAGCTTTCTTGCTCCATGCTGGCTTTGCGGTGCAGACACACAGTAAAGTGTGCACGGCGGTTATTTCCTCGGTTGTCTGCGGGTGTGTTTACGCCCTGGGTGTGTGCCAGCAAGGCTCTCTGTGCCTCAGCTGCAAGCACAATGTTTTATAAGGCAAACAGGAAGATCTTCTCTCCGAAGGTAAACATTAGATGTGTCATTACGGAGGATGTTGCATAACGCCCCCAACTGATACTCACCTCTAAACACGAGCACAGAGGAGCGGGGACGGGAATAATGTCTGCAGTTGTTGTGAATGTTATTGTCAATTTGCTGCCTATTTTAGCACACACGAAAAAAAAAAAAGTTAGAACATTTGAACCAGCTGATGGGCCTCTGGTAATTATTCTTTCTTTCTTTTCCTGTCTGTTTTTTTTTCTCCTCTTTTTATGTCCCTCTGGCCTGTTTTCCTCCCTCCCTCGCTCCGTTTCTCCCCATCAGACCCTCGTCAGTCCCAGTCCTCTCCTCCCTGGTCGTACGAACAGACGTACCCGTCCTACCTGAGTCCCATGGCGTCCCCCTCAGTCCACTCCACCACCCCCCTCTCCTCCAGCCGAGGCACGGGCCTGCCTGCCATCAGCGACGTGCCTCGACGATTGCCAGGTTAGAACCGCTTCTCTGCCACCAGCATGTGAAACCCGCCCGGCCTCCAAAGCCTAAAGCAATCCAGCTCGCTCCACTTTCTTACAGGGAGGAGAGAAAGACAGACGGGCCTACAAAAAGCTGAAACATCAACATAAAGCGGCGATTAAAATGAAAAAAAAAGGAAAGATCGATGTGCTACTATTTACCAGAGACTGATGCTGCTATTAGCTCATTCCCGAATGAAACGTGCGGAGTGAGGCATGTTGTCAGAGTCCGACCGTCTCTTTTTGGTTTGGATGGCGTGGATGACAGCGGAGGAAAAAAAAAACAAAAAAAAACGATTGTTTCCTTTTTTCCTCGCTCCAAGCCTTTGATCCCAGAGGAGCACGGGTAATAACAGGCCCGGGGATAATAACAGGCTCGTGACTGACAAATAAAGTGTCTTTATAGCAATACACCACTCTCACAAGGCATTCTGGGTAATTGCATTAGCCAGTCTGTTTGCCGTAACGGCAGCATCTGTGTTCCAATTTGTCTCTGTTTTTCCCCCCAATGTGAAAGCTCCTTTAAACTCCCTACATGCCGCCAGACAAGTTTCTCCCCCGTACACCTGTTTGACTCGCTGCCATATGAGTCCTTTTTTTTTTTTTTTCTCCCTCTACTCCACTTTTTTTCCCCCTCCTGTTTTCCTGCGCTAACACACTCCACCCGCCCCGAGCGAGGGTGAGTGATTACGCGCCGCCGCTGTGTGACTCTGCATTAGAAAAGGCTTAAAATCCAGCCAGCTGCCTTGTCAGCTTTGATTAGTTTGGTCTTTCCATCCAGCTTTCATCTCGGGAGCGTCGGGCTTTGTTCTCCGGGTGACACACACACACACACGCGTGCACGTGCGAACTCGCAGGCCCGAACGCCTCCCGCACCTCGAGCATTTAATGCCTCCTAAGTGATGTGACTAAGGCCCCTCAGATCTCGGGAGATCATGTTGACACCTCGCCGGGCTGCGCCGTAACAGTATCCAGCCACAGAACATACCGACAAGTACGAGCAGAAGCCGATACGGCCGCTCGAGTCCCAACCCCGCACCCCTCCGCGCTCACCTTTACGCAATCCCGCTGAAAAGTTACAGCAAAAAAGTTCATCGGTCGAGTGAAACACCTCATTCGGAAGTGATGCTCCGGAGTTTGTAAAAAAAATCCCTCCAAATATTTAGACGGCGTTCCGCTCTGGTTTCATTTAAACTAATAAAGTTCGATCTGGCTCATCATCACAGGGCCCCTTTGAGCCCTAAAATAGGTCCAAATGTTAAAAGCAGGAGTCAGGAGTTTATTGAACAGCGCCGGTCATGTCTGAGATCACACTGCTCCTCCACAGCGAGACAATCACCTACTATTCCTATTAGAATCAAACGGATCTTGTGGAAAGGGGAAGTTTAAAGGCCTTAATTGGCAGCATATGCTATCTGACGCTAGCGACAAACCCGGCTTCGCGATTCCTCCCCGCGCATAAACACCGCGCCGCCACCTCCTCTTCCCCGCCACCCCTTGTCCTCTCGCAGCAGACATGGTGACACGGAAGACGCCTGGTGATTTATGATAAGAGCGCCACGGCTGGACTAAACCGCCGAGAGGAGACTGGAGGGAGGGGGGGGGCCGCGAGAGGGGGAGGACCTCCTCCTCTTCTCCTTAAACTCTGAGCCCAGCGCGAAGCTCGCCGCAGCCAGTTAGTGGTTTTCGGGTATTTTTTAAGGGATGAAGCGAGGAGAGGAACGAAGGGTGAGATGGAGCAGCTCCTTCTCAGCTCCCCCTCTCTCTCTCTCTCTCTCTCTCTTTCTCTCTCTCGCTCGCCCGCTCGCACACACGCGCACGGACACGCACACGTACACACACACGCTGGAGCCGATGGGAGGCGAGGAGAGGAGCCACATCAGAGCTCAGCCCTGCCTCATTATGGATCTCATGGAAACTGTTTCTGCTCAAAGTGTTTCCACATGTGCAGCTCCTGATTCATCCCAACTGCTTTTTTATGTGCACACAGTATTCACACACATACATAACCCCCCCACCACCACCTCCACCACCTCCACACACACCGTTTGCACACACACATGCATAAACACGCGCGAAAATGCGCCGACACACACGCACAGAAACGTAAATATGCAGAGGCGTAAACATGTTGCGTGCGTGGGACTCGACCGGCGTGTTTGTTAACTTTAAGAAGAGCTGAAGAGAAAAACAGCGGCCAGGCTGATGAGCAGGACGATATTTAGAAATAAAACGCTCTTCCACGACCGTTCGCCAGAGTCTTCAAAAACCAGTTCATATCTGGCTCGAAACATTTGATTACATACAATTTGGTTTACTACTGTTTTGTTTCTCAGGGGACTTATTTGTTAAATTGAATTACTCCACGAGACAAAGTGCTAAACAGTTTTAAGAGCCAACGTTCACATAATGAGAAGTGACAAAGTTGTAAGAGGAAGCGTGATGGTGTTGTGTGATGATGATGTCTGATGGTGTGTGTGTGTGTGTGTGTGTGTGTGTAGGTTCCTCTGATCTGAGCCCGTTCCCGGGTCAGTTTGAGCGTCAGTTCCCGGGCCTGTCCTCCCTCACCGAGAGCCGCTTCTCCAGCCCCCGGATGCACTACCCGGCCACCTTCACCTACACCCCGCCCGTCACCTCCGCCATGTCGCTGGGCAGCGCGCACTACCACACCTACCTGCCGCCGCCGTACCCGGGCTCCACCCAGAGCCAGAGCGGGCCCTTCCAGACCAGCAGCACGCCGTACCTCTACTACGGCGCCTCGTCCGGCTCCTACCAGTTCTCCATGGTTCCCGGCGGGGACCGTTCGCCCTCCCGGATGATCCCGCCTTGCACTAGCGCCTCCACCGGCACCTCCCTGGTGAACCCCAACCTGCCCAGCCAGACGGAGGGAGGCGTGGACGGCGACGGGAGCCACAGTAA
The DNA here is from genome assembly GCA_028564955.1 of Terapon puta. NCBI lineage: Eukaryota > Metazoa > Chordata > Actinopteri > Centrarchiformes > Terapontidae > Terapon > Terapon puta. The sequence continues at coordinate 17,909,998 of JAOXYL010000036.1, read as the reverse complement.
CTCCCCGACTGTTCTCAACCCCGGGGGCCGCATGGATGAAGCTGTCTGGAGGCCATATTGAAGAAAAAAAAAAAAAAAAAACGGCAGAGGGCGGAGATTGGAAGTCGACTGATGTCATGGTTTGAAAGCACAAAGCCTTTTTTTTTTTTTAATTGAAAAGGGGATTTTTGAGCTCTCATCAGCAACCTTCTGCTTGGAAATTAAGGTTGAGATTTTTAAAAAAAAAAGAAAAAGAGAATCTGACTCGTTCGGACTTGTCTCCCTGGGATGTGTTTCGATCAAGGCACCACGACGGGAGTCACTCTCGCAGCAATAATGAGAAAGACAATTTCGGTTTACTCGGCCCGAGTGGATGAGACATTATTCCAGTTTTATTATAATCCACAAGCTAAGGGATGCTTCATCAATATTTGTAAAAGACTGCCTCTTTTGTATAGTGTTTGTATTTCAATAAGGCTTTTTGCAGAGCATGTTTTTGTACTACGACAATATCAAGATGCAAGTTAGGCACTGAGTAGCAAGTGATGAGAGTAACGCATATGTTACCCTAAGTGGTATGGACAGTAAATTTGCTTTAAACCAATTAATTTAACTTGTATATTGTGGGTGAAGCGTTGATGTAGATTGAGGCGTTTTCTTAGTTTTAACTTATAAAGCCATAAATTATGTATTGTATTTGAAACTTGAGTCAAAGAAGTGTAATCTGAATATTTTTGATGCATCTATATGACTAAGTTAAAATGATTTTTTTTTTTTTTGATAGGTAATTTAAGAGAGTTAGAGGTCTAATTTTTTTTTTTTTTTTTTTGTAGTACCCAAAGATTTAAATCGTTTTAAATATGAAATGTAATTTCCAAAGAGTATTGCAACATGTTTCTTCTGGTGTAACTTTCAGCTTAACTGCTCCGCACGTTAAGAGCCCGACATCCTCGCGAGGCGTTGACACACATTTGGCCTGGAATTAAACCTTTGGTATTTATTGAGCAATAACTCGTATTGTGCCTCTTGGCAACAAACCATGCAAGAGAGCTTCAATGGGAGAAAAAAATAATCATCCAAGGGCGAAATTCTGCTTGATTTCTTTAGTTTGTCGACTTCGACGTGCACAGATATATTTGTATTTTCTGGTCCAAGTAAGAAGTGAACAAACTGACCCGGAGACGGTGAAAAGTGAAGGTCAGACTTTAAGGTTCTGTTGTTTTATGATGCATGAACTCCTCAGGACTGGAATAATCCCTGAGTGATGTCGAGTCCCACAGATTTGGTGTATTTTTTTTTTTTTTTAACATCCGGCTGAATGCTCTGTCAAGATTATAGGGAAAATCTGCCAAGTCTATTATAGCTTTCGTATCACGTGCTTTGAAAAAAAAAAGTGTGTCTCAGCGCGCGACACACACGGGTACTTTTTGTTTGTTTCTCTGCCTTTTTTCTCTTTCAGTCTCAGAGGCTGGAAAGGAAATATCACAGTTAAAGACAAACGAGACTGTGACATTCCTTCATGCGTTTATTTATTTTTACTTTTTTTTCTTTTTGCTTTGACACGGTTTTCCAAAGAGACGTGTCGTCCTCACTCAACCAGTGTCACGATCTGAAATCGCTCTGTGGCACCAGTGTGAGGTCTGATATTTTCCCATTTCAAATTACTGTGTGAGGCTTTTTTTTTTAAAGAAAAAAAAGTGTAGGAGTTTAAGGAAAAAGTGCAAAAACCAAGGTGATTGGATGCAGCTGCTGGCAGCAAACTGGTAACCAAAAAATATGGGAGACTTGTGTATGTTTGTTTCATAAAGCACTTATTTCTTGTTTTATTTCTAGCAGCACTTGCGGCTGGCTGCCAGCAGGGCTCGTGGTTTTGGTCCTCGGCGTAGATATAACACCACTGGAGTCGCACTCACACACACACACACACACACACACACATACACACACACTGAATGGATAACACTTGGCCAAACAAGTCATTTACATTGGAGTTGAATCTGATCTCACTAGGCAGTTGGTATTTGTTTGAAAAAAGCATTTTCTTTCTTGCTTCCATACAATATGATATTCAGTGCACGTAGGTAATATAATAACCCAATTTGAAAAAGCTGAGAAAAACACGGCCCCGTCCAAGGATCGGGCTTCAGGCTTTTCATTGAAGGTTTGCACGCAGTGCCTCTTTTCCAGTCTCGGCAGAGGATGTTCTGAACTCGGTTAATGGAATTGAACATGTCACACTACATTTCCCCAACTGCTTCAGTCCAAACGAAAAGTCTTTTTGCTGTTACAGTGTAACACGAGAAAGCAAATAAAAACCTTTTAGATTGTTGTGATTTTATAGCTTTTTTTCCAATTGCAGATTTATTCAAAGTCTCCATAGTAACTATGCACATCTGTTGGAATTTATTTAATCTGCTTTTTTTTTTCTTCCCAAACTTTGAACAGGAAATGGTCTTTTAAAAACTGTTTACACATCAATGCAGCACTGACATCCCATTTTGTCCTCATCTGCTTTTGTTTGTGTTGTGTTTTTTCTTTTTTTTCGGAGAGGTTCGTCCATTTTTTTTCTTTGCTTTGGTTAAATGTTGAGTACAAACTGTCACCAACAGACCTTTGTATTATTTAATGATCAACATGTATGATATCCAGGAACCGTACCTTACCCTGCTCTTATGTAAAGTTTACTTATGTCTATTGTTATGCTTCTTCTCTCATGAACACTTGTCAGGAAAATGAAATTAATGGAGACTCTATTTTGCTGGTACGTTTCATAAAGGTCATCAAGTGAGGTTTTGTTTTTTTTTTCCAAAGGGACAAAAAGACCTGACAACAGTGAGTAAAATTGGCATTGTGATTGTACATTTTGTTTATTTTAAGAATAAAATAGGAATTTTGTAACTTAATGTTCCCTCTTAATGTCATCTTTCCTCTGAAATAACAATAATTAGGGATTTTCTTTCATGTTTGGGGGAAGTACAGAGATTATCCACCGCATTTTCTCAGTATTTATGAGCGTGTTTTCCTTTTTGTAACTTTGTAACTTAATGACGTATGTGCAGAGTTTGACAATAGAGGGTCATTTTCACATTCGTCTGTTTGAAGTGGGAGCGTTTCATTGTTCCCTCACTGTGAAACTGTTCAGGACGTGTACGTACGAAAAGGATTTTGTGACATCACAACTATTTGTAAAGCAATAACGGTTAAATGAGCAGGCTGATGTGGAAACTTAAAACCTCCCGTGCACACAAACCTTTCAGGGACGTCGTTTGTCCGGCGTTTTAATGCGCTTTCCTGAATTTTAACCAAACAGCTGAACTTTTCCGGAGAGTATCTTTAAATCTGAGAGCTTTATGTGTGTCAGGAGCTCACCATATATTCTGTGTATTTGGATTGGACGTCCCCGTGTGCCGAACCTCCATTTAAACGTACAGTAAAGGGCCCCTCCGCTGAGTACGCCCTCGTTTTCTCCGGGAACGTCATCGCTCGTTTAATCTTCCCTGAAACGGTTAACAAGCCGGTTTTCTGAGCGTGTTGCGCGTAGGAAGCACATTGAGCGGTGTCATCTCTGGTCTGCCGCTCCGTCTGCACCAACATTGTCTTTGGACGGGGACGAAGGCGAGCTGGGGCCCCCGGCACGCTCAGCCAGACTACTACTGCCACTGCCACTGCCATGGATTCATTTCAAAGGTACACTGGGAAACCAGAGAGATGGAGACAGGAACAGAGACAGGGAGAACCAGGGAAGCTGTTTTACATTATTCCAAGACATAATAGAGCCAATCTAAGTGTGTGCGCACACGTACACACACTGAAACGCAGAGAGAGAGAGAGGAGAGGGAGCGCCGCACCATCCCATGTGTTTTTTTAAGGTTCAGATTGGGAACATTCACGGGATTTCCCTGAATATAGATTGCATGGAAAAAGCTCCCGCTGGTTTCAGGTTCGCATTCGCAGCATTCTCAGCCATGTCTAGCAATTATAATAATGAACTCCGGAGGAGCAACGGGACCCAGACACCCAGAGAAATTAGCATAATGTCCTGCATGCACGGGAGAGACAGCAGCAGCGAGGCAGACTCATTTAAGAGGGGCTGGTTGAGTCTCTTAAATTTGGTGGTTGAACATGATGCCAGCGATGATGTGCGCTTGATTTTTATACCAGGTTGTAAGTAGTCTTGCAGCAGCAGCAGCTTTAAAAAAAAAAACAGAGAGAGACTGCGCTCGTCTCCTTATGTTATGCAACCAACAGAGAGGAATACAAACAGGAGTTTATGAGGAGGCAAAACTACTCCATTCAGTTGACTGTGCACACACACACACACACACACACAGCTGACAGTCCGGCACAATTGTTTACTTGACCTCGACTAACGTTTCAGAGGAGCAGCTCAGGCGGGAAGAGATCCTCAAGGGTCCCATACGACTCGCAGAGCTGTATATCTCTGCCTATGTTTCCGTCTCCGCTAACAGGACTGTGTGTGTGTGTGTGTATAAGTGTGTGTGTGTAATGTTTCTGCCCTCAAACAGGAATCATCTTGATTTCTCATTTAGTCCCGAGATAAAGTCGGGGCAGGGGCCTCGCCTGTCGAATCAGCCGCGACCTCCCTGAACCTTTCTAATCTGATGTCATCTCAACGAATGGCGACGGGCCACCTCGGCGCCTCGGAGGACGACCATCTTTGAGCTCGGCCCATGCCCGCGATAAATCACACCGGATTGATCTTAATTTGATCTGATTGTAATTGAGTAAACCCCCCCCCTCCCGTGCCAGGAGAATTTCAAACTGAGTCAACAATAACTGTGTACTTTGGCGCACTCTAGTGGCTTTTTTATTTAACCGTGGGGACCGAAGTGAGGGGCCCACCCATATGGCGCCTCCATACAGCCAAAGTCAGGATGGATGTAGCCAAACTAGCGCTTATTATGTTAGTAGTTCTCCTACTAAAGTTCCAACACCCCGCGTTTAGTCTCCGTGGACTCCGGCCCGTACGAGAGCTCTTTCGCTCCGTAAATGAATGTCAGATACGAAAAGTTCCTCGCCCTCACAGAGAGGGGGTTGTGAAGGACGACTTGTCTTTTGACCTGTAATAAAAGAAATGATCGATTGGCAGGCGCGCCGGGTCCAGGCAGCGGCCCAGGACCTCGCAGACACGGTAGGTTGTGAGGCGGCCTGACATCCTGCAGCAGAGTCCATTCATCACTAGATTAAAGCGCGCCTGTGTCTTTAGCCCGCGCTGGAAACATTTGATTCCACGAAACCATTTGCCGCTAAGTGAAACGCGGCTCAGAGAAAAGTGCACTTATGAAACATAAAATGCCTACATTTAATGAGCCCTGCCAGTTCAGATTATGCAATCTGATACCGGCCACACCGCCTGAAAAAAAAAAAATTACTGTGAAAATGCGAGTGTCAGTACCATGGACAGCGACCAAACACACAAACAAAAGGCCTCTTTGTCCAAGGCCTCCGCTTCATGTCAGTGTTTCAAATTATACACCATCTCAGCTGTCAAAAAATGGCAAACTGTTGCAGCGCGACTGAGTGTACAGAACATAAGACAGGATAAACCTCCGCTCGGTGCCAAATATTCATGCAAAACAGGCCTTTTCCATAGGTTTCAGCCAGGCAATAAAATTTCAAAAATTTGGGCAGGGGCCCCATCTTTGCCTGAAACCAAGCATGAAGGAGCTCTATGTGTTCTTCCTGTCAGATGAAGGGCTGTTAAAACTTTATCAGGCGAGTGTTAATTGAGAACTAATGGACTGGTGATTCGGCCGGATGACATACAGCCCTGGTGACATTTGGATCATGTCGGAGCTTTTCGGAAAATCCACCACGCGGTCCGTAGCCATATGGGGATGCCAGGCGAAAAAACCAGGGGTGGATGAAGGATGCCCGCCATCGTGTCTGGTTCTGCTTTAGACATTCATCCTCTCGGTCTCCAAGGATCATAACTCGTGTTAGAGGCAGGTTTTATGGTTTATGACTGGAAAATAAAATGCTGCGCGTTTCCTGCAGGCGAAGCGATGATTTACAACTATGAATGATAAAGTGAGCGCCCGGCTGACAGTGCGGATGTGTGAGGGCTGCCGAGGATCCAGACATGTCCGACATGTGGATGTGAGTGTGGTCGTATAGCGAGTGTGGCCACCGCAACGCGGTTATATACGCTGGAAAGCGGCGTGGAGGGAAAAGTTCTGGCTCACTAGTAGGTATCAATACCTGACATCATCATCTCACATAATTAGCACGGTGTCCACATCCTTCTCCAGTGACCGTGGATTATTTCATGTGGTCCACGACTGGAACTGAAACCCTAACCAGTAAATCTAAGAGAGAGCATAAATACCCCCGAGCCCTGCCGTCTGCAGACATGGTTACTCATTTCTGCTGCTCCTCTCCAAAAAGCCAATCAGATGTGTTTATTGTTATCTTCTGCCTAAATTTAAGGCCTGATTATTTAAATACACAGGAAAATGTCTCGATCACCTGGCTCCGAGCTCAGGCGGCGACGGGCTCGTCCCGGCCGTGCCGTCGATCTGAGGCCAAGAGCTCTCTCTGGTGAGGTCGTCAGCCTCACGCCGAAACCGCAGGCGCGCGCCAGGCGGATCAATAATCCCCATCACGCCTCACCACAAGTCACTCAAACCTCCACGGGCAGGCGAGCGGAGGAGGGCCGCGGGACCTGCGGAGAACTCGATACTCTCCTCGACGCTCCCTGTCTGGGAGTGGAGGGGACGGGGACTCGTCTTCAGGCAGCTCCGTCTGCCCCTTTTTAAACACGATCCCCTGTTATGACATGGCTCCCGTGGACGTTTGATTAGACGCTTCCCTCTCAGGCCTGCGGGACCTCAGCTCGCACCTCCTCGAGAGGCTGCCGTTGATGCCACGTGTCGGTTTTTACTGGAGGACTTCTGCAATCGAAGACCGGAGAACGTGTTTGCGGCTGAAAGGCAAAGCTGAGCGTCTGTTTTCTTTTAAAGATAGATAACAAACAAAAATCCAAGTGAAGTGATATAAAGCAGACACAGGTATCGTCTTTAAAAGTTTATTCATATTTTCTAAAACTGATCATCTGAGATAAAAATCAGACTCCTCTGGCTCCACCTGCTGCTTTTAAGGACGTCTGACAAGAGACCAACAAACAGGAGCAGGAGTGTGATGGGTGATGGATAAACACCAAGCAACAAGAAAGCAAAAGTTTAAACCAAAGATGAGTAAACAGGAGAGGAGTGAGGATGGAGAGCAAGTCAAAGAGAAAGACTTTGGGAAGGGCACCATAAAGAGAATGGAAGTGAACTGAACATGCACTCTGATTTTCAAAATAAGAGTGCTCTCTCCTAATCTTACCGATTGTCGCCTTAAGGTTTAATGAGTACGGCCTTTCTCAAAAATAAAGTATAGATGACCCACTACAAATGTGTGCTGGTGTCTGTATCTGCCCTCTGCCTGTATTTTATTATTCTGCTGTGCTCTGGACACTGGGCGTCCTCATTTTTTTGGCCGGTGGTGTGTGGCCCCGAGCCAGCGTGCTTTGAGCCGAGAGGAGGGGCCGACTTTAAATGTCGTGTTTTCAGACAGCAACAACAAAATAATGCTGAGTCCTGCTTGATAAATAAGAAGATCATCAACCTGTTGCATCTTTTTTTTTCCTCTCATGTAGCAGAAAATGTATAAGAAATGTAAAGAAACAGAAATTATGTAAAGAATCATGGCTAAAATGATCATTAAAACAAAAAAAATAGTCTTAACTTTGGTTTGTGTTGTGGAGATGGAGTAAAAACATCATACAGAGGCCCTGAGAGGTGAGAGAGATAAAAATATGTACCTAAAATCACCTTTTCTTTAATTCATCTGAAGTCAATTTTCTTTAAATCTCACTCGGAAGAGAACATAAACACCTTCGATCCTCTGAAGAACATGCTGCATGTCAGCCTTTAACATTAGCATTATAACAACAAACACAAAAAATGAGCCTGAAAAACTGTTTTACCACGGCCATATTTGTTTGGATTCTGAGATACTTTGCAATATTTTTATCACCAGCCGATTAGAGGCCTCTTTGATTATTCTGGAAATGCCAGAAGTTTTATTCTTCAACCTTCAGGGGTATTTATTCCTCAGAAAAACAGACTCGTGCTTCGTCGGCTCTGGGTTACGTCTGATCTA
>JAOXYL010000036.1:17847040-17857382 GCA_028564955.1 Terapon puta | reverse complement strand
GGGGGGGTTAGATTGACTCTCTGTCTCTCTTTTCCCCTGTTATCTCTCTTTCCACCGTCCTTACACTCACCGCTCTCTCTTTCTTTTTTCTCTTCCCCGTTCTTCATCCTGCACTGCCCCTCCTTTGTTCCTTCTCTCTCTCTCTCTCTCTCTCTCTCTCTCTCTCTCTCTCTCTCTCTCTCTCTACCCCCCCCCTTCTTGCTATTTCTCATCATAACTGGAGAAAATGTTTCCTCTGAGGCGCTGGCTAAGTGCCAGAATTAAAATTCATTCTTCGTCTCTCGCTCTCTCTCTTTTCCCCTTTTTTCTCTCTCTCTCTCTCTCTCTCTCTCTCTCTCTCTCTCTCTCTCTCTCTCTCTCTCTCCGTTGCTGTCTCCTTTCATCACAAGATCATTTTTATTTATATATTTTCTTATTTCTGGATCTCTCCTGCCTTTTTGCTCAGACTCTGCCGCAGCGGAAGGCCGATTTGATCGATTGTGATCGGCCGCTTATCGATTATTTCCCGATTAGTCGCTTAGTGATCGGCGGGCGAACACGTGCGACAGTCGATCGGCGGGATTTAGAAATGACCACATGCTCATTATCATGGACGGATTGGACGACGCTCGGGAACTTCACCTCTCCAGAAATGAGGGAAAAGTTTGGGGCGAGACTCCGGCTTTTCCAACCCCCCCCACCCCCCTGCTCATGTTCAGGCTTATTAGGTTTTTTTTTTTGTTTTCCTTTTTTCATCCATCTTGCCACAGCTGCAATTTGTCCTTGAGCTCTGAATCACTAAGGGGACGCTCGCTGTTTTGATCAGCTCCAGTCAGACTCTGTTGTTCTGCCGACGGAGCGAGCGATTATGATTTATTCAGAGGAGGAGGGGGGGAGGGGGGGTCGTCGTTTTCATCTCACATTTCCTCCAGATCCACGCCGATACCGATGGAGCGGCCCACCTTATTATTGACTTTGTGGGCATAAAAGGATGTTCGGTGACTGACGAACTAACCTGAATCTAGTTTGTTTAAATCACAAGGTCACATTTTTGTCGATGATCTTCTGTTTCACATTATTTGTTTCTAATCATCACACTACTGTTTCGGTTCTTATTCATCACCTTGTGCAATCAAGCAAAGTATTGTTTTATTTTTTTCAAAACCAGAAATATTAGATCATATCACACCGAGGTTTTTTTTTTTTTTTTCATCCTGACTCCGGCTACCTGTTGGTTTTAAAATTACTTTGAGATCGCAATCAAGGCTCACCAAAAAAAAAACCAAAAAAAACAAAACCTTTTAACCCTTTACACACTGGATCACAGCCTGAACTTGAGGCTGAGGCTGTTTTCACGTCTTCATTATGGTGCATTTTAAATCCAGATTAAAGACCCCATAAGAAGCCTCCTCCTGAATATAAATAGTTCTTATTTACATCATTTCTCTCTCACTTAAACTACTAATATCAATTAATTAATATACCACTAAGGCAAATTTTTCCAAAACCCACTACACCTTTTGTCACCTTTTGTTTGTGTTAATGTTCCTGCTCAGCTCTCTGTCCGTCGTCCTCCGTACATTCGGACTTTGCTTCGGCCGGAGCAGGAGGAGCTTCGCCTGCCTCACGTTGGTGTGAAAAATCTCTGAACTGTCTGGGGAGTGAGTCAGTGTGTCTTTTTCCGTCCTGCTTAAACGGCACGTCGGGCGACACTGAATATCCTCACCTGCACGCTGGAGGCCCCCCCTTATTTGTGAATGACCAAATGAAGGCAGTTCCTTCTAGAAACAATCGGCACGGTTGCAGGATTAACCCAGATTTAAGCCTCAGATACACTTTATTTAGGAAAATAGAAAGAATTAAGAAATAAAATACCAAAATCTGACGATGAACAGCGATGCTCTTTGTAATTTGATCAATAATCTGACTTCAGAAAGCTCATGGCTGCGTTTGCACTGCACAGTACTGCCGAAGATAATCTTGTAAAGGTGTTAACACGACAGCTGCAGTGTTCGCACGCCGACATTACTGCTAATAATCAAATTAGTAGCGTGGCTGTAAATGCACCAACATCGCTCGTGCGGATGATGATCTATCGCCTCGAAATGTTCGCTGTCACTTTGAGACACTCTGCAGATTAGTCTCCTCTGTTTTTTTTTTTTTTTCCTGCGCTCCCAGATTCATTCTAAGTTCTTCTTCAACTTGACACGTTTAATTTGTTTTTTACTTCTCCGTCTTCTCTCTCCCAGGGCTCGGACGACTGCCTGGTGAAGATCTGGGGGACGGACGACGGCCGCCTGCTGGCGACGCTGCGGGGCCACGCCGCCGAGATCTCCGACATGGCCGTGAGCTACGAGAACACCATGATCGCAGCGGGGTCCTGCGACAAGACCATCAGGGTGTGGTGCTTACAGACCTGCGCCCCGCTGGCCGTCCTGGAGGGGCACGCCGCCTCCATCACCTCGCTGCAGGTACGAGGGCGGGCGGTCCTGCTTTTTATTTGTGCCGGGCTGTGTGTAAAGTGTAAAGATTGGAGAAACTTCATCCAAGCTAGACTCGAGTTGCAGCTTAACTAGGGCTGGGCGATATATCGATATAAAAAGTATATCGATATATTTTTAAATGCGATATGGAATTAGATATAGTTCAAATTTGTGCCGTGATCCTTGCTCTGCACTGCTCCCCGCTCCTCCTCCTTCATGCACAGAAAAGGAGCTGTTGTTATACATTACTTATGTTCATTTAAATAAACAGTTTCAGTAAAACCTCTTGTGATATGTTTGGCTTTGACTGAACATTTGCTCTCACTTTACGATAAAAATATCGGGATATATATCGATATTCAGCCTAAATATATCGCGATATGACTTTTGGTCCGTATCGCCCAGCCCTAAGCTTAACTGATGTTTTGTGGGTATTTTTGCATGTTGACCAACTTTACGCTGTCACATATGATCTATTATTCTGTGAAGCTGTAGTTTAAAGGGGATGAAAAGGCAGCTAAAACAATATTTGGATTATTACTAAACCTGCCACGTTGGTTTTTTTGAGCGGGCCCGTTTTTTACAGTCAGCGTCTGTAAGATCACAGTTACCTTTGAAGGATGAGGGAGGTGGTGTTTTTTTCTTATTGTCAAGAAATCCCATTAAAATACAAAAAAAAACCCCAACTCACACCAGCTTCCACTTACCCTCGTCTGCCTGTTTGTTCTCACACAGGACGTGAATGTTGAAAGTCGCCGAAAGTCATTTGCTGCAACAGCTTTTTTTTCCCCCAAACGTCGCTTATTGTCGCGAATTGTTGGAACTTATTTCAGCTGCAAATGAATTTACCCTTCTGTGTTTTGTATTTACTCAAATGAACTGTCGTGTCCTTTTTCTAATGAGGGAACGTGTCGCAGGGATCAACAGTGGCTCATTCATGAGGTTTCGGGCAACAATGGAGGCCCAGAGGAATAAACAGTTTTAGACTCTTGACAGCAGAGATTTATAAATGCTTTTTTTAATGTTAACACATTTGTCTGCGTGTCCGTGTATTTTAAGCTCGCACGCTGATCTCTCACCTCTACCTACATTGTTAGAGATGCTTTTTAAGCTTTTAAGCTCACGTTAATTGCCCTTTTGTTTTTTTTTTTCTTCTTTTCTTTACGCCGTAGCTTTCTGACGGCCCATTATAATACTCGGCTGTAACCTCTAATTGGTTGTGTTTGCAGTTTTCCCCTCTCTGCAGCGGCTCGAAGCGCTACCTGTCCTCCACCGGCGCCGACGGCACCATCTGTTTCTGGCAGTGGGACGCTCGCACGCTCAAGTTCGGGTGAGAAACGCGGACGCACGTGCACGAGTGACATTCACACCTCCTGCACCGACATTGTTGCTTAAGCGCTTTTGCTAATATGCCATTTATGTAAAAAAAAAAAAAAAAAACATGTGCAAGGGAGGCAAAATTCACACTCACCTGTTAAAACCATATGTATCTTTTTATTTTTAACGTCTTCATCCGTGTTTCTGTGTCCAGTCAGAGGCCCAGTAAATTCACGGAGCGATCCAGACCCGGCGTCCAGATGATCTGCTCCTCCTTCAGCGCAGGTGAGCTTTTTTTTTTTTTTTTTTCACGCAGACCACCGGAGGGGAAAAGGCAACGGAGCTGAAGAAAAAAATGTGCACAATTAGCTCAGATTAACTGAAGAGCCAGCGCAGCAGACAGCCACTCAAGTGCGTCTGCTGCTTTTCAGGAAATGTGCAGTAAGGGTGCTTCACAGTTGTTGACGGTATATTTCCATTTTTAGACGCCGTTGACCTCGAACATTTGAGAACTGAGTTTAAAGTCGGTTTTGCACTCGAACGCCATTTCTCCTTTAACCACAGTTTGATCCTTCGATCCTTACATGACTTGTGTTAGTGTGAATAGCACTCGAGTATTTCAGTTTTTGCTCCTCTGATGCTGTTTTATGTATTTGAGGTGGGAGTCATGAGTTTTTGGACTTGAATCGCTAAAGCACTGCAGTTCATTTATTTCACTTCCTGTGTCCGTCTGTGTGTCCAGGTGGTATGTTCCTCGCCACAGGAAGCACGGATCACATCATCAGGGTGTACTACTTCGGGTCAGGCCAACCGGAGAAGATCTCCGAACTCGAGTCCCACACGGTGAGTCTCTGCACGTCGACTAAACGACGTTAAAAACATACGATTTATTTTTTATTTCCCAATAAAGTGAGCATTTTAATCCGTTCTCAAGATTGGAAAGTTTTTCTTCGGCAGACGGAGTTTGCTAAGTTGTTTTTCGGGCTCGCTGGCGTCGTTATGGAGGGATTGGTCGTCAGTGTTTGTGACAGCCGAGCGGACCTCATCAACTGTTTGTTTTTCGCTGTTTATTGGTTTATTGATTTGGAAGAGCAGCGGAGGGGATGCTTGGCGCTCATTTTGTTGTTGTAACTTTTCTCCTGTATTTTTTTTTTTCTTTCTTTCTCACCCAGGACAAAGTTGACAGCATCCAATTTTCACACTGCAGCGACAGGTAGGTGTGTGTGTGCACGTTTGCGACCTACATAATGAGTGCAGTTAATTTAGTTTGTTTTTTTTAAATTTTTTTTTTTTATGGACGATCCGGGTGCCGTAACGTGACTTGACGGCGTCAGCAGAAACCGCAGCTTTGCTCGCCACCCGATCCGCGCTCTAATACGCAGACACACGTACAGACGCGCGTACGCCTGCACATATCGTGCTCCCCCTGAGTGTTAAATTGTGTGTGCCTGTGTGGAGTTTGCAGAAAAACAAGCTCAGCTGTAATTCCCCCGGGTGGCTGTAATCTCAGCAGCGAGGGAGGTAGACTGTCTGTGCAGAAGGGGGATGGGAAGGGAGGGAAGGGGGTACATGCAATTAATGCATCCTGATTTGTGAAAATGAAAGCATTCATTGTATTGCAAAAATCTGAAATAGCTGCAAGTGTTATATTTACAGTTTAGCTGCTGTGTGAATCTGTGCTCGCTAATGTGTGTGTGTGTTGCAGGTTTGTGAGCGGCAGCAGGGATGGAACAGCTCGGATCTGGCAGCTGCAGCCTCAGGGCTGGAGGAGCATTCTGCTGGACATGCAGACCAAATTACCCGGGTATGTGCGTGCGCGGCTGTCAGAGTCTGGCTCCTCCACCAGCGCCGCCGTGCTTACAGCTCAGAGCCGTGGGTTGGGATTATCCTGCGGGTTATAATGTCAGTCTAAATTTTACAAAAATCAATCATGTTGTGTGCAGAAGTCCCCGACCTATAGCGTGCGAAGACTCCCTGTTGGAAACTACGCTTATTTAGGACTGGTTGAAATGGATTTGATGTGCTGCAGCAGGAGATGAATGCTTCTCTTGTTTACTTTTAGTTTATTTATGCATGTGTGTGACAGACTTCACAAACTACGGCGGATAAATAATTAAAGTTAAAGGAGAAAAAAAGGCAACGCTTTCACACCTGTGGCATGAAGTGTGACACCGTGATTGATCACCCGGCCGCTCGCAGACAGAATATAGATTTACTTTGGCCGTCACAGGCGGTGGATGAATGGAGGCGACACTGACGGGCTTTTTAAACGCTGCGTGAACGAACACAGCAAACCTGAGACTGAGAATGACACTTTTCTAAGATCACCTGATTGTGTCGAGAAATGTGTAATCATTGGTGATAATTGGAGATAAGTTATGATGTGAAATGAATAAAAAAATGGAGTTAAATTGACTTAAACAACATCACTACACTGTCTCTGAAGCGTCTGACTTCAAAGTACACAAAGTCAGATTTTTTTGCCTGGATGTTTTTCTTTTTTTCCTCGCAGTTTATATGTAAACAGGAAGAGCAGATGTGGTGAATAATTACCTTTTTAAAATGTAAAAAAGATAAGGTGGAGCTGTCACATTGGCTGCCTCCCTTATTAAGCGACTGAGGGTAATAGATTATCTTCATTAGAAGGGAGAGTCGGCTTATAAATGGTTCACCTGTTCGATCGACAGATGAGAAAGAGGACGATTTATCCATTTTCAGTATTTCTCTTATGTGCTTTACTTATTTAGTGAAGCAGACTGACCTCAAAATCACAAGGTTAGAAGAAAGTGCTTTTACTTTGAAAATTATAGGAAGTGTTTTCTTTCATTTTTTCCTTTATTCCTTTATTTATTCCTCTCGTTTTAATCGACCCCCGTACGTGACGTCCTCCCTTCAGGAAGTACAACCCTCCGCCGCTGGAAGACAAAGTGACCAAGCTGAAGGTTACCATGGTAGCGTGGGATCGCCATGACAGCACGGTGATCACGGCGGCCAACAACCTGACGCTGAAGGTGTGGAACTCCATCACCGGCAACCTCGTCCACGTCCTGATGGTGAGAAGCGCGTTTTTTTTCACAATAAGAGCCTCCACTTCCTCCCAGTACATAACATACAAACTTTCATAGGGTTGGTTAACTCTTGTGATGCAACCAGAGTAAAAACACGAGACGAAGACCTGGTCAGTCTTTCAGCACATCAGAATGATAAAATCTGGGCAGAGGGCAGCACCTCTGCGGATACAGACACCAACACACGCTTCTGAAAGGGCAGAAGTGACGACTGAAAAGGACTATTTTTGTTTGAGTTTGTGCTTTTGTTTTTTAGGAAACTCCCACTCTTTACACCTTTAACTCGTGCTGCTTTTCTGTGTTGCACAACCGAAAACAAGCTTGCTAGTTTTACAGCGTCGCAGATTTTACTGTTATTGTGCAACATAATCTAGCACTGATTTTTATTTATTCACATGATGATGCAGCTGTTTGCAGGAAGTGTCCGATGACGCGTTCTAGGATCACCGGACATTTGAAAGATAACGTAAAAAATTTTGCTTCAGTTTCTGACGTTGGCCTTGTTTTGGCGACAGGGTCACGAGGATGAGGTGTTTGTCCTGGAGCCACACCCCTTCGATCCGAGAATCCTTTTCTCAGCGGGGCACGATGGGAACTGCATCGTGTGGGACCTGGCCAGAGGAGTGAAGATCCGCTCTTATTTCAACATGGTGAGACCCCCCCCCACACACACACACACTCTCTCTCTCTTTCTTTTCATTTCATCGCCTCTCGCCCACCTGTTTCTCTTTGGCTGCGTTCACACTGAAGCAAAAAGTGACCAGATCCTCATTTTTTTTGTTCGTTTGTTCATTTTTTTTAAATCTTCCACCTCACGTGACATTGACATCATGTTTTCTGTGCATTTTTATTCCTTTTTATTGCCTTTTTCTATTCAGTCTTTTCTTTTCGCCCTTTGGCCTGCGTGCTTCTCCCTCCTGCTTTCACTTTCTCTCTTTTGCTTTCGATTCCCTCCCGTCTCCTACGTCACTGTGTGAAACATGACGTGCCGCTTTGCGTGCTTCGCCCGGCGCGTTAATGATAATTACTGCGGCCGCTGTTGTATTTCCTGCTTGCGTCGCTATGGTAACCAAGGACGGCATTAATTGCAGCCTCGGAGCAAGTGAGTCACCGATTTCGATCGGGCAGATGATGGTGAATAGTGCTGTTTAATGACACAAAGAGTCTGTGTGTGTGATGGTGAAATGGACCAAATTTGAGATATAAATCGAGGACGTGCGACTTCTGCGAAACAGCGGCACCTGTAGGCGAACGGCCGCAAGTGACCGTGACGGAGGGAATATGAAAATGTGGCATAAAGGTCATCATGAAACAGTAAGTCAAACTGCAGCTGGATGAATTTATTGCCTTTAAATTCAACTTTTTACAAGAGGAAGGGCGTTTTTTATTTTTGTCTTGCACTTGTGACATAATCTATTTATTGCACGGCGCCGCCAACACCCACGACGTGCTGCACCGCTCTTTCCTGTTTCGCCAGATCCTCCGTTACATCGGCGGCACGTCCACTGAGCTTTTAACAAACTTCTACAGCTGCCCGTCCTCCAGCTGGCTCCAAAACACACTCGCCTGTGCTCTGATAATAGAAGCTGATTGAAAGTTCAGCTCCTCGGGTTCATTTGTACTTTTTTTTTTTCCAAATTTCTTTGGCAGAGTCTTTCTAACCGAATAAGGGACAAAGAGGCAGGCGCTCCGAAGAAATGTTTTCATCTGGTGATTGAAAGGAGCTATTGTGCGAGCGAAGGAAAAGCCCGGCCAGAACAGTCGGGGTTTTGTCTCTTCGATTTTTATTTCTGTCGATGAAGTTTCGCCTTCTGCAGGTGCTGCTGTTTTCAAACTGGTGGACATCGCCGCTCGCCGTCAGGCAGATTGTGTTTTATTTCACGGCGGTGGCTGGAAATGAGAAGCACCGTCGGTCAAAAAAATCCACAACGATATTTATAATGTTGCAGAATCATAAATCCATTCTTTTTTAATATATATAGATCAATACTTGCATGTACCATCCATGCTGCATTTTAACTTTGGTGCAACTTTATGAGGTTAACTTTGTCCTTAAAGCCTCTACAGGTCTGGATTTCCCTCCAGGTTGTCGGACGATGATTAACAGTGTTCACATTTTTCCTCTCTCCCTCTCTCTCTCGATAGATCGAGGGTCAAGGGCACGGGGCGCTGTTTGACTGCAAATGTAGTCCAGATGGGCAGCATTTCGCGGCCACCGACTCCCACGGACACCTGCTCATCTTTGGCTTTGGCTCCAGCAGCAAGTACGACAAGGTAAAAGCAACACTTCTTTTTTTTTAAAATTAATATTCATACACCGCCCTGCACCCGATTAATCACTGTCACCAGTCTAAACAAACGCCGGTGTCACTTCCCGCTAATTTTCACATCCCCGGCGGGAGCAGGGAGGTGTCGTCTCTAAAACTTTGTGTGTAAACGCAGATCGCCGACCAGATGTTTTTCCACACCGACTACCGGCCGCTGATCCGGGACGCCAACAACTACGTGCTGGACGAGCAGACGCAGCAGGCGCCGCACCTGATGCCGCCCCCCTTCCTGGTGGACGTGGACGGGAACCCCCACCCCCCTCGGTACCAGCGGCTGGTGCCCGGCAGGGAGGGCTGCAGGGACGAGCAGCTGATCCCGCAGATGGGGGTCACCTCCTCGGGTACGGATGAGATTAATAAGTCCGTGTGAAATCGTTATAAACAGACACAGAGCGATTTCATGTCTTGGATTAGAAATAGAAACAAATGCAATGAAGCAACATCTCCGTCGTCTTTATTCCGAGATTAAACTCCCCCGTCTGTTTCAGGTCTGAACCAAGTGGTGAGCGAGCAGGCGGTGGACGGGCCCAGCCCCCTGGACACCATGATTCAGAGGCTGCAGCAGGAGCAGGACCAGCGGCTGGGAACCGGAGACGCCGCCGCTTCAGTCAACACGCGGGCGAGCAGAGGTGAGGCCGCGACATCACTCGGATGTAAAATCAGTGTCTTAAAATCTCAGTTTCTCTGAAGGAGGTTAAAGTTGCACAGACTTGCACGTTTGTATAGTTAACTGTGTGAAAAGTGCACCACATAAAACACTTGTAGTAATATTGCATCTATTGTAGTGATGGTCCTCATAATTCTTTTTGAACATTTAGTTTGGAATTAGGGGGCAATTGTGAAGCAAAATGAACATTTGTTCATGTGAAATATAACCTACGCTGTTTCCAAATAATGTGAACCACACTGTGTGAGATTTACACAGGAAACCAATAAAGTTTAATAAAACACAAATGTGTCAAAGAGCAGAAAATATATAGCGAATTTGCTTTAAGCAAATACATAATTGCTGGCTTTTGTGTGAGGATTTGTCACTTTTCTTTGGATTTTGTGACCGTTTGAAGCATCAAACTTCAGGAAATCAGAACATCTCAGTTGATATTAAAAAATAATTACCTGAAGTTGTTTTATATTTTTAAGGAACTGCAAATTCTAATGAGATTTTTTT
>JAOXYL010000036.1:17570109-17584544 GCA_028564955.1 Terapon puta | reverse complement strand
CACACACACACACACACACACACACACACTCAGACACACAATGTGCGTGCACTATGTCTGTTATGCTATCCAATGGCCTGGAGGCTCAAGCGAGGACAGGCTTGACTGCTGTTGGCCTGATATCAAGAAATACCTGATGGGTCCCCACACTCATGCCAGGACTCATTTGTGAAGCATGAGACTGTCAACAGCTTCCATCAGAAATGCAACCTATGAGTCACATTCTCATTTGTATTGTTTTCTAAGGACAAGGGAATCGTCCCAACGCTCATCTCTGAAGTTCACTTTTTTTTTTTTTTTTTTTTTAAATCAGCGCGCTGGTAAAGTAGCACAAAATGTTATTTGTCAGATTCTGTGCAGGATTCAGTACCTACCATCTATCTGTGTCTTGTCTTGCCCCAAGAACGGTTGGCCAAATAGCTGCAAGCTAGCAAGATTCCTCACTGACAACATGATAGGTATTCCTTGAATTTCACCCATAAAAACATAAACTCAGAGACCTTTCGACATCACGCTCGAACCATCCAACACCGCAGCTGCACTCTGTGTTCCCTCTCTAATACTGACACTGCTTCTCATGTTATATCACACTGTTTTCCGGCTATTCTTTGGACATTTGAGTGCTGAGGAATGTGACATTATGGCTCCCAATTAAACTGCTTTAAGGTGTTTTGAACACACTTTGAGGTGAATTTATTTCCAGTGTCTGTTAAGAAAAAAAAAACAAACTTTTAACTTGGACAATGTGAGAAAAATCTGCATTTTAAATTTGACGATCATCACTCGATGCACCTATCGTGGTACAGGACGTGAACGCAGTAGTTTAAAGTTATCGCGTACAGTGTCAGCTCTTTCAGACTGAAGCAGGATAAAACCTGTGTTTTCTTTTGTTGCGAGGGAGTCCGCCTCTCTTTTAGTCCTCTCTGGTGTACACTCCACTCTTCTCCACTGCAGAAATGCTCAAACATGATTGCAGGAGGTGAATCCTTATCTTGAAATTTTACAGTGTAAATGTTTGTTTTCTTGCTTTATAGACTGTGTGCATGCTGTGTGTTAAAGTTGTAAGTCTTTACATTTTAAACATCAGAATATACAATTAGAAAAAAAAAGGTAAAATATATTTGTTTCTGTTTGGTTTGTGTGTGCTTGGTGTACTGTTTTTATAAATTGCATTTCCACTGAAGTTTGCACCCTGCTTCGCCCAGCCCCCCCTCCCCACCCCCCCGTCGCTGGGCTGACAGTTGGCAGTAGAACAAAGCTTCACACCCTACAGCCACCATCCGAGTCATACTGAATTATTAGCAACAATTTCCAGTGGTTTGCATGCCACACATCGATAACATACAAACGCATGATTCACCTGCGTGGGACATGAAGATGCGTCCTCTCATATGGGAGTGCTTATCTGATGAAAGTAACACTTGTTTTTGCTCAACGGCAGACAAAGATTTCAACAGAAACTGCTTTTAATTTGTCCTCTGTAATTCACAGTGAAGTCATTTGCATTTGTGTAATGCAGCTTTACCTGTGGATTAACGATGAGAGATGAGGATGAAATAATCAGAATGAAAGGTTGCTTCAATCATAGAGCAATTGCAACATTTATTGAAGTGTTGGCTTTCTTGTATTGATTTTTCAACACATTACAAAAATACATATATGCTCAAAACAGCAGATGTGTACTGTTCTGAAATCACTTTTTTCACAATGATGCACTCCCCCCCGCCCCCCTCCCCCAAAAAGACCAAGGAAACTATTTTGTACAAAGAGTGTAAGTGAAAGTCGTGAAAAGTGAAATATGAAAATGTATTTAAAATTACAGTTGTAAGTGCCATCACAAGACCTTCAACCAACCATGAGGAGAAACAAAAATATTCCTGAATGTCTCATAAAATTGATTTGGAAAAGCATCCCTGCACAAAGCATTGTATTCCCCTGCCGAAAAGTTCTCCTTTTAGGATCATCTCATTCTTCGAATTCCTTTTTTTTTTGTTTGTTTCATTTCATTTCATCATTTTGTTTTTACATCCATCAAGGATAGCTTCACCAAACCAACAACAGGAAACTCGTTTGAAAAAAAAAAAGAAAAAAAAAAAAGATTGAAGAGACCAAAAGTCAATAATGGCACCACTCTAGTTAGAAAAAAATAATAATCTGGCATGGTTCTGCAATATTACATTTCAAAAATTGTCTTCCCATACAGTGAACAAGTAATCATACAGAAACATATTCATGAAGATAAAATCCCTCCACCAGGATAATCATACAAAACTGCTATGGCATTCAAAAACATTTGAAAGAACATTGGAGAAAACAATACTTTATTATCATTTTAAACACTTACACAGAGTATTTCATTAATGGCATACTTCAACACTGTAAACATATTGTAAGACTGAATGTCCATGTGTGATTTAGATCTCTGTCAGGGTCCCACTGTTCATCATTTGAATGTGATATATTTCATAGTGGCATGGCTCATTTTGGCCCAACTCTGATCTGAGTTTTTCCTGGAATGAATACACTGTGCGTTTACAACAGGATCTGGATTTTTTTCTCTCTCTTTTTTTTTGTTTTTTTTTGTTTTTTTGTTTTGCACTCATGCATCAACATGTGTAAGCAAAGGTGAAAGCAGCTCTTCGGCCGATCTCCCTGTTTTTTTTTTTCGTTTTTTTTTTTCTCCGTGGAAAAACGTACCGAACGACGCGGCGACTGAATAGCTTATGGAGAGCCGCTGTGACCTCGACGTCTGTTTCTTTCTAAAGAAGAAAACGAAAAAAAAAATAAAATCACAAAAAGAGGAAGTTGCATTCAGAATAATCCTCTCTCTACCGAAATAAAATGGTGCAGATTTAAAAAAAAAAAAACAGGTCAAAACTCCAAGTAAAGATGATTTTGATGAGAACTGCAGCACTAAAATGAAAGTCTCCATCTCCTTTCATGTGGCTCTGCTGTCTCCCTCCTTCTCACGCTTGCTCTTTCTCAATCCGAGGGTCTTTTCGAAGATGTGGCCAGTAGATGAATTTAGGTACAAATAAAAAAAAAAAAAAAGCACACTTTCCATATGCTTCCAATTTCATTTGAATGACTCTTCTCCCTGGTCAAGGTCTTGCTCTCTCTCCCTCCATTTCTTTCTCACACTTCTTCATTTCTCAGTTCCAATCTCTCATTTTTCTTATAAGAATAGCCCCTACTCAAGGTCGCCCGGCCATCCCCCGTTGCAGCTGTGCTCAAAATTATCATAACTCATATAGCCTTTTTTTTTTCTCCTCTTCCCCCTGATACCAGATTCATTTCAGGATGAACGATGCAGAAAATAAAAACCGTAATCCCCAAAAGTCACGAACATGCACACTGTCTCAAAATCTGTTACTGGGAGTTAAACCCATATCACTTTGTGAGGCGAATGAACAGGCTTCCTTTTAAAAAGCCGCCCTAATGCATGAATCTGAGCTAGTGAACTGTGAAAAGACGCCGTCGGAGGGAGGCTTAGAGCACGCTGCAGAGAGGAGAACACACACGCCAACACGCGCCGATATGAATTTCATTTGAGACCGTTTTGCGGATCCTGAGGGGAGGGGGGGGGGCGGGAAATCAACCCGGGTCAGAGGGAGGTGGACGCCACGCCACGCCACACGCGAGATGTAGACGATTTTGAAAGTGTTACAACTGTTGAAGTAGCTTTTAGTTTAACAAATTCGCACACATGGGGTCGGGGGGGTGAGTGGGGGAGATAATTCAAAGCAATAATGGATGGTAGTTACACTTAGCATATACCGTGGATGATGCAAGCAGCTGGTCTTCTGATTGTTTCGTTATAGGCCGTCTTTCACGCACAGTCGGGGGGGGGCTACTTTAACATATTTCCAAAAAAAAAAAAAAAAGAATATATTTACAAACAATAAACAGGACTGTTCTCCTTCTCACATTAATCACAAGTAGTCTTAACTTATTCGACATATTAAATATGGTGGTCTAATCCTACATTGGGAATGTACTGAGCATCAGTTAATGGTACCTCCATTAAGTGCAACCTTTATTTATGTCCTGACTGAAGCGAGGACAGCAATACAGTAACTGCATTTTGAAATTATTCACATGCCAATATTCAAAAGGACAAATTCCCTGAATAAATTAAAAGCAACTTATCAGGTCTCTTAAGATAATGTTGGATTTTTAAAATCCAGCATGATGTTTTATTGTCAGGCTGACATTCAGTGCTTTAGGCCTGTATGAGGGAATGGATTGTAGTCCGCTGCTGCAGTTTAATATAGAAAACATTTTTTTTTTAACTTTTAAAAGCTAACTGCTTCACACAATTTTACTCTCACATGATAATAAGCTTCCTTAAAGGAAAAAAAAAAAGAAAAAGAAAATTTGTATTACGGGAGACTTCTTTCCAGTTATCGCATTTTAGAAAAAAAAAATGTTTTAGCACATTTCAAAATTAACTCCATATGAAATCCCACAAAGATGTACCTGCACATGCCAAATATCATTACAAAAAATCCAATAAATACAGAAATTATTGCACAGTAGAAAGGCTCCATGGATTCCTAACTGATAAAATCCTCAGACTGTTTGCCAAGAAACACCGAGTTGGGCATTTCAGACAAGTTCTCATTAAAGTTTCCCTTTGTTTATATTCTCAGGTGGCAGTTTCTGTGACAAGAAAAAAAGATGAACATCAATCAGTCTCAAAATTCTTTAAGAGAGAGATTATCCAGCCAAGCCCCATAGCTGAAGAAATGGTTATAGGGATTTTGTGTGTGTGTGTGTGTGTGTGTGTGTGTATGAGTGTGAGTGTTTGCTTGTGTACACTGTCGGCTGTCTAACCAATGGACGCTGGCTCAACCTCTGTCCGCCTGCTCCAGTTTGACCTCGCTGGCCATCAAGTGTTCGCCGTGCCACTTCTTCATGTGTTTCTCCAGCGTGCTGTAGACACTGAAGGGCATGTGGCAGATGTCGCAGCGGTACACCTCCTTCCCGAACTGCCCGTGGGTCTTCATGTGGCGCGTCAGCTTGGAGCTCTGGGCGCAGGCGTAGCTGCACAGGTCGCACTTGTAGGGCCGCTCGCCCGTGTGGCTGCGCCGGTGCACCGTCAGGTTGCTGCAGTTCTTGAACACCTTGCCGCAGTACTCGCAGGTGTCGCTCCTCCTCTCCTTCGAGCTCGGGGGCCGGCCGGGTCCGGGCCCCCGCAGGAGGTGAGGGGTGCTGCTGCCGCTGCGGCCCGAGGCGCTCCCCCCCTCCATCAGCTCCCCGGGCGGGGTGGAGAAACGCAGGCTTCCCGTCTCCGAGGAGGAGTGCTCGGAGGAGGTGGCGAACGGCGACTGGCGGGAATCGGTGAATCCCAGGAAGGGTTCTCTGATGAAGTGGCGCGAAGCAGCGTAGCCAGCCAGAAGCTGCGAGTAGACGTTCTCCGGGGAGATGAGGGGTATGGCCGGGGGAAGCTCCAGCTGTTCCTTTTCTATCTTGATCCTCTTGTTGTTGGAGGGGCTCGGGCTGGTGATGGGGGTGGGCCGGCGCTGGAACAGCCCGGGGAAGGAGTCCGCCTCGGATACGCTGATCCTGCCGTTCATCACGGGCCGGTGCTCGTCCCGCTCGTCCCGCACGCCGTCCTGCTCCCTCTCGTTCTCCCTCTCTCTCTCCCCTTCACCCCTCTCTCCTCCGTCTCCGTTAGGTTGTCTCTCCAGGCCTCTCTTGTTAGGGTTTAGTCTGAGGTGATTGTCCAGATGGTTGTACGGGTGCATGATGCCCACCCCGCCACTGTCATTAACTCGATCCCCGCTCAGGGGTTTCTCCTGGGGGGACTGTCTCGGCCCGTTCTCCCTGTTCTGGTTGAACTCCTGCGAGTCCTCGCTCAAGTTGGAGTCGGGCCGGCCATTCCTCAGTTCCTCCTCCTCTTCCTCTTCCTCCTCTTCTTCTTCCTCCTCTTCCTCCTCCTCCTCCTCGTTGTCCATCCCCATCCCTCTGGACTCTCCCTCTCTGCTCTTGTCTTCGCCGTCTCCTTCCTCTCCTCTGTTTCCCTGTTCTGGGGAGCCGCTCATGGACCCGGACTTGTTGTGCATATGTGTCTTCATGTGCCTCTTCAGCTTGCTGGCCTGGGAGCAGGCGTGGTCGCATAGATGACACTTGTACGGCCTCTCTCCCGTGTGACTGCGTCTGTGGACGATCAGGTTGCTCTGGAACTTGAAGATCTTGCCGCAGAACTCGCAGGATTTGGACTTCCCCGGGGTCTGGTTCTGTCCCTGGGAGTCGGGCGGGCTGGAGGAACCGTGACCCGCTTGAGAGGTGGGCGGCTGCGGGGCGTAGGTTAGAAACGAAGGTGGCTTGCCGCCGGGCTGGAAAAGCGTGGGGCTCAGCAGGCGGTGCATGGGCGGCACGCGGTTGGGCGAGAGAGGAGGCGTCGGACCCCCGTTATTGGTCGTGTTCCCCGCCAGTTCCCTCAGGCGCCGAGAGAAGTCCATGGACGGAGGCTCCATGGGGGTCATCCTCATCACCCTCTCGAAGGCACTGGGGTGCTGGGACAGCAGCCCCATCTCCTCTGGGCCCAGCCGCTCTAGAGGGGGTCTAGGTGGAGGTGGAGGGCTGACAAAGGGCGGCGTCGCGGGCAGCCGGGTCTCCATGTACCCCGGGGGAGGGGGGTGTTCCCTGAGCAGGGGCGCGGCCATGCGGAGGAGGTGGAACGGGTTGTTGGTGTCACCGAGGAAAGTGGGGAGAGGGGAGCGGGGCAGGGCGTCGGCACACGGGGGCGGAGGCAGGGCCATGCGGGGGGTGAGGGAGCAGTTGACCGGGTGGTTGTCCAGGTAGATGCGGATGCCGTGGGTGTGCTGGGCATGCTGAAGCAGGAACCAGGCGCTGGTGAAGGTCTGCTTACAGGTAGTGCAGATGTAGCTGGATGGCTCATCTTTATCTGTGGGCAAAGAGAAAGAAAATCATCATCAATATTGTAAAAAAAAAAAAAAATCAACATGCAGCATGTTTATTAACAACCTGTGTGCAAATTAAATTAATTGCACTTAAAAACACATAATTATATGAACTTCCTGTTTGTGTCTATGCATGAAGGTCTTCATTGGGCTTTGTCTGTGTGGGTATGAAATTTTGAGTGTGTGTGTGTGTGTTTCTACAGGCTAATGCAGATGGCAAGTACTGCCCTAAGGCCATGACACATTATGCTAATTCTAATGTCAGCTAGGCTTTAATATACAGATCCATCTCGTCTACTCTGTCATTTCCATATGGAGACAGGGGAGGCAGCAATGGAAGAAAAACACCAATGGGGGGGAAAAAAGGAAATATGGGCGAGGGGGAGGGAGGAGGGAGGGAGGAAGGTGGGGGGGTGGGATGTGGCATTAAAAAGAAAGAAAGACCCACAAGAAGAAAGACGGGAGAGGTGATGGAGACAATGTGTAAACAGTAAAGACCCCTTCGGTCTTAACGGAGCATCCACATTAAATAAAGCCCTACGTCACTGGTGTAATAACAAGTACAGTAAAGTGATTTGTTGTGGCTGCGCGCACACACACACACACACGCACGAACTGTACGTCACTCATTGACAAATTGGCCCTTTAAATGGCATGACTTAATAATGCCAAATGAATCTATCAGTCACTGTGGCACGGCCCTGTCAGGCTGCTCGTGAGTCATAAAAAAGCGCCTCGATTCATCTAATTCAACACAGACTAGCGCCGAAGAGGCATTTCCACAGCCTTGTGTTTGCTCGCGAGGCATCTGCATCTACTTTATCATCAGCGGCTACCGCAAGCGGAGTCGAGTTGGTGCGGTGGTCTCGGAGCTCGGAGCCCGGAGGGGGGAAAACAAAGGCAGAGAAGTTACTTTTGCCCAAAGTCTTATGTGATCAAGACAAGAGCCCTTAAGATGGCCGACTGCCTCAAAGCCACCCATTGTCGTGGCGTGTAAAACACACACGCAGATACAGATACATGCTTTCTTTTCACTTTCTTTTTCTGCCGCCCGCCTCTCTCTCGCAGCACACCTCAGCACACTCGGAAATTCACACACACACACGCACACACTTGTACCGTGCAGAGCAGATGAGCGAAAGCTGATGTTGGATCAGTGTCTCGTACAGGAAGCTGATTTGGCGGTGTGATTGGTTTGGCTTTCCCCAGGGGAGACGGGGTCAGAAAAAGTTAATGAGGGGCTCATTTACTGATTCTGTCTGTTTTTCTCTGCTATTAGCGAGGCTCTGGTGTAGCCGCCACTCTCACTATTTGTGTGGGGTGGGACATGACCTGACTCCTGCTACTAATGTGTGTGCGCGAGCGTGTGTGTGTGCATGAGCGTGGACATGTATGTGGATGTATTTTCGTTGCTGCGTGTGTGTGTGTCAGTATGTGTGTGGGGCGAGTGGCGGGCTGCCTGCCCGTGTTTAGTTTGGCTGGGCTTCACACGGCCGCTTGGCAGCAGAGAGCTGGACAGCTTAACAGCTTGGACGGGGAGAAGAGAGCGAGCGAGAGAGGGAAGGGAAGAGTAGGAGGAGAGGGGGTAAGAAGAGAGGTGGAGGGACTTTAAGGGCCAGACGTGCTTGGGCACACACACATATATTGAGGGTATTTACATGCCCACAGGGACCAAGAGGGGTCTATGGAAGCTGTATAATCTCATCAACACATGAGGATCAATATGAAATGAAGATGTGAGATTGGGAGTGGGATTGATGGTCTCCCTCAATTAATCAAATTGTGTTTTTCTTCTTCTTTTTATCTGTACGATTGTCCGCACACACACACACACATGTCCCTCATCGGTACAAGCAACACAATCATATACCAACACCCCCCTACCCCCACAACCTTCCACCCCACCGCCACTACAGCAACACATTTGCATCTTGTCATATCCTACACAGCTGTGCCATATGCTGTTAAAGGAAGCGTGGCAGCTAATAGAGTGGCAGCTGATGGCTGCTGCCTAATGATGGCCAAAGATAAATTTCATCAACTTCCCAAACAAGCGAGCAAGGAGGAGGGAACGGGGGAAACAGGGAGAGCAAGAAAGAGATTAAAAAAATAGATAAATTGACTGACACGTCTCTCGGACTATGAAAATCAGCAGCGGTTTTGCTCATGGCACCTCAGCTCCACCTACATTTCTTCCGGTTGCGCAAATTTGGATATTTCTGGTTCTTACCAACAGGAAAACTGGTGAGCGGTAAACCCAAACCTGCAGGCTGCAAAACCTCCCACTACAAACCTGTGCGTAACATCATGTAACACACACTCCCTTTGTGCTTCTCCACGACAATAACACGCACACACACAGAAAGATACACACTTTTGTCACAGGTATACCCACTCTGCTCTCTCTTCTCACACACACACTTGCACACATGCTAGGAGACTGTGAATGTTGTCGCTGCTCGGTGCTCCAGCCAATAAAAGCCTTCATTAAAGAATCACGGTGGGCCGTGTCATGCTTCAGTTTGTGGTAATTACAGTCGTCTGCCCGACACGCAGGCAGGGACCCCTCCACTGCTGACCGCCAAGGTCAACTACCAGTTAGAATAGTTACATTCTCCTCTCCACGCAGTCACTGATGCTGGACCTAATCGGCCAATTTACTCTGGCACACCATATGCACACAGACACACACACACACACGTACCGACACACACACTGCTCAGTGAATGTGACTGAGATGAAAGGTTAAATGAAATGGAGTCACAGCAGGACTCTGTAATACGGTGCCGCATTATGAGCTGAATTACGCCGTTTTTTTTTTTTTTTTAGTCATTTTGCAAGCCCTATATCTACTTGTAAATGCTAAACTGGGATGACATTCCCCTGAAAGAGTCTGAATCTTTGACTTATCGGTTATATTTCCGCCCAGGTGTCCGACCGGGCTGGCTTTCCCATGAAACAGACGAACACAATGCAGACCTGGGACTAGCTTAGGAGGGCAGCTCTTTGTCCTGCGCAACAAAACGAGGGCTAAGGGCCAGGAGGCCTGGAGGAAGTTATTAAAACATTGGCACATGCGTGGAGCTGAGGTGGGCCAGTAATAATGCTCTCCTTCTCTCCTGGGTTGGTTTTTTTACTAAACCACGGGGCCAATTAACCCAGTCTTCAGGGACCGAGATCTGAGCTTTACATCAGATTTTATTCTTTCCAGATTGCCTTTTATAGTCATTATTTTGCCTTAAAAAGTACAAACAAAATGCCAGTGAATGAAGGGGAGCCATGGTATTGACTGTTTGCATATGGGCAGTGGAGGAAAGTTGGTGTGAGCTTGGCGGGGCTGAAGTAGACACCAGGCGTATGGTGCAGACATGTGGATTTGTGTTTAATTTAGGAATTCACATATGCCATCCCTGCAGCCGGAGTTTGATTTATATTTTCGAAGCATGAGCTCCCTCCAGTTACATTACGCTCACTTTTTTTTGGGGCCTTTATCAGGCGCTCTAATCCAGAGGGACTTATAATAAGACCACAGAAGAATAACAAAAATCCACAGGCTCAGCCTTCGACAAGATGGGCAAACTGGAGCTCCTCAGCTGACAGTGAACATTGAGTGGATGGTAATGAGTGCTCACTGATGCCAAATTAACTCTCACAAAGCTCAGGAAGAAAAAAAAAATCATAATTGAAAATAAGTAGGGTTTGAACGCCGGCCCGCCAACTTCTCCACCGTGCTGCATTCGCTTGGCACGAACGAGCTCTGCAACTCACAGGGCAGCTGAGCGAACGCTACATCCAGAGAGGAAGTTTGGAGTCTGCAGAAAGATGTTGCTGTACTGTAAGAAGAAAAAAACAAAAAAAACAAGAAACAGCAGACAGGTCTTGGTTGTTAACAAGGATGCGTAGCCGAGGGTGTGCTACAGTAGACGTCACGCGTGTGTTTAAGTGTATGTGTGTGTGTGTGTGTGTGTGTGTGCACTGCAGCATTCCTGGGGTTCAGGTTCGCCGTAACGCTCCGGCATTCCATCAAGGGCGACAGAACGCCACGGCGACAGATTTGCATGCAGAACAAAGCCGCCCGCGGGCTAGGCCACTGGGACGCAAACCCGCCCCTGCAGCCCCCTCCCTCCCTCGCAACGTACACACTCGTGCACGCGCTTGCACGGGCCCTGGGAGTACGCGTGTGTGCACCTGTCAGGGGTTAGCTGACACCTCTGCTGCTGGCAAAGCAGCCCCTCATTAGCATGGCTGTGATCTAGGGGGTCCCCGGGGGTCCCAGCCTCCTCACCTCGCTCGCTTTGCCCCCCCACCCCCACCCCGCCACCTCCCCTCTTCAAACCCTCCCCTTACACCTCTGCTCCTCTCTTCCTCCTCCTCACATCTCCCATCCATCCCTCCTCCTCCTCCTCCTCCTCCTTCTTCCCCTCTGCTCTGACGGCTTGTTTGTCGCGAAGGAGGGTAATCGGGAGGCGCGAGGCCACGGAGATCGACCCCGTGTCTGTGTGTGTGTGTCGGGAGCTCGGACGCACGGGAAACTGCGCTCGGCGACCGACTGTCACACGTGTTTAGTAAAAAGAAAGAGGGAGATGGAGAGACGGAAAGAAGGAAAGAGACTGTGGAGGGTGGCAGTAGCAGGCAGGGGGTAAGGCTCTCACACAGTGTGACTGGCTCCATGCTAACTCAAACCAGCTTCGGCCTGCTAACCATATACATCTGTGTGTGAGAGAGTGTGTGTGTGTGTGTGTGTGTGTGCGAGTGTGTGTCTGCAGCCAATATGACCAGCTGAAATGCCTGACAGCCCGAGAGAGGATTTAAAGAAACAGCGCTCCTTAATGTGTTTGTTGAAAAGTGTGGGAGAGAGATGAGGAGGAGGAGGAGGAAGAGGGGGATCTATTTTTTCTCTTTCGCTCGTTCCTTCTGCTCGTGTCTTCATTAGCGCTTCTTCCCTCCCTCCCTCCCTCCCTCCCTCCCCACCTTCCTCTCTCTCTCACGTACGCACGGAGCACCTGTACAAGGTATCTGGGTACTCCACCCTGACCCTCATGCCTCCTGGGATGCGGGTCAAATGAACAATAAAAGGGATCAGGTATCTCCAACAACTTGATCACACACACACACACACACACACACACACACACACACACACACACATGCACGTTGAGCGAGTCCAGCTGTGCAACAATGCATGAATGGAGGAGGCTCTCATGTAGCACGACCGAGGGAGCACGTTACCGCCATGAGGCGAGCTATCCCAGCGAGGGCACAGGGGACGCGCTGTGAAAAATAACTGGAAAGACCTCTCTGTCAGTAAAGAGCTATGACTTTTGGCTCGGCATCTAGGACAAAGGGAGAGAGAAAGAGGGAGGGAGGGAGGGAGAGGGAGAGATATAGACGCGCACACACGAGAAAAAAAAAGAAGAAGAAGAAGAGAGTAAAAAGAAAAAGGGAGCTCCATAAAGTGCATTAGCTAAGCTCTCTGTGGCATTTCTGCGAGCCTGACTCATCGCAATCAGCTCCTAACCGGGCCCAGCGAACGCACTGGGTGTGTGTTTTATTCTAGGGAGGGAGGGGGGAGGGATGGGGGGGTGCGGGTGCACACTTGTGGGGTCTGCTGTCCGTCATGTGACGCCGCACAAACGGATGACACTCAATCGTGGTCGCGAGGAGCTGCAAAGGGAGAGGAGCAAGATGGAGGAGAGGATGAAAGAAGGGGACGGGGAGGGTGGTGAGAGAGAAGGAGAAACTAAGAGGGGGAAAAAAAAAAGACAGAAAAAGAAAAAGGGGCGGTGGGGTGGGGTGGGGTTGCGGGCTGGCGCAGGAAACGGAAGAAGAATCGCACTTTGTTTTGCTTTATCACCTGCATTTCCATTTTCAATAGAATTACAGCCACAGTCCCTCATTCCGTCACCTACACGTTTTACCAGCAGCAGAAAAAAACAGAAGACGCCACACAATGAAAAAACAAACAACAAAAAAAACAGGAAGCAGTGGCGTCATCATTCGGTGGATCCGCAGGGGTGCGAGCATCCTGAATTAAAGGATAAACCCACCATTAACAAATAGAATAAATACAAACACAAATATTTCAGAGGAAACTTCCCCACTGGTGCTACAGATGAGCGAGAAAACAGAGAAATGTTTGGATAGGTGATGGCATCAAAAGGCAAAAAAACTGAAGCTGCTTTGGCAGTGAAATGGAGACTGACTTTGTGGACTCACACAATGTTTGTTCGAGGTTTTACATCCAAATGAGCTCCAGTCGTACCCCTCGGGGGCTCTCACTTTGTCCAGAAAGTCAATTTCCTATTCACAGCCAGCAAATAGGAAATTGACTTTGACATGTGAGTGACACACAAATTCTGTTTGGTGGGTTTATTAAATTTTTCATCGGATCAATCATTCTGTACAAACAGCGCCTAAAACGTATCGTGCTATTCTTTTCTCTCTTTTTTTGTTTTGTTTTTTTACTTGAATGTTCAACTAAACAGAAGTAGATTCAATTAAACAGATGCTCATTTTAACCTGTGATAAGCACGTGTCCTTTTGCAGATTCCTCCGTCGCTGCTTTCTGCAGTGACATGTCACACGTTACAGCTTCATCTGTGACTCATTTGCTTCGCCTTCGCCCCGAGTGTGTGTGTGTGAGAGACATGAAAATAGCAACAAGGGGAACACAGGGAAAAAAGAAGAGTGTGCTTGTGCTTCTGTTTGTGACATATATACAAGCAAGCATATATTACATACCAACATATATATATATAAAGATATATATATATAGTAGTATGTGTGTACTTGCATGTATGTGCCCATGCTCGGTGTGTGTGTGTGTATCCGAGGCTACCATTCTGTGACAGGGTGCTATATTCTTTCAGCAGTAGTAATGGTCCCCAGCTGGTTTTTGCCCACTGGAGCCAAGCAGCCAGTCCCACTTAACTAGCAGCCCACAGGAAAATACCACCGCGGCCCTGAATGAAGCACACAGGCCCTTTCAACCCAATCAGCCTGCTATAAAACTCGCCGCTCGCATGCTTCAGACATGGCGCAGAGTCCATTCCAGTGATTGAGAAAGAGAGCCCGAGCATTCACGAGCTAATTCACTATTACTCCGCACTTTCTCCGGTTTAAAAATGTAATTCAGGCCACTCAGCGCTGCGAGGGGACCCGGAGTTTTTTTTTTTGTTTTTTTTTTTTCTCCTCCCTCGCGCGGTGCAAAGGCTGTGAGCGTCGCAGGAGAGAGCACGGGAGCGTTGCATCATTTGACGCGTGCAGTCTGCAAGCCGCCTAATTAGCGCTGGCTTCCTAAAGCGAAGTCGCAAAAGGGAAGGGTGTTAAAATTTAAAAATTGAGATATTTAGCTCTGTTTATTTTACCTCTCCGGAAAAAAAAGAGGGCGCCGAGGCCATTTTGAAACGCAGGTTTCACGAGCGCGCGATGGGTTTGGAGCTTCTGAAACAATGATTGGAGGAAAGAAAAAAAAAAAAAGCTCTGTCCGAAGGTAACAAACAGCAC
>JAOXYL010000036.1:17432977-17444450 GCA_028564955.1 Terapon puta | reverse complement strand
GAGATAAAATCTCTCTCTCTCTCTCTTTCTCTCTCTCTCTGGCCACCGTTTTCGACAGGTCAACAGTAGCAGTGGGGGGGGGACATTCATCACCAAACTTATTGCTTCGCTGCCACCGGGGGGGAGGAGGAGGGAGGAAAATATCACAAAAGGCATCGCAAAACAAACTGAGCCATCCTCCTTCAAGTCCAACGGGTGGAGAGATGCGCCGGCAACAACTCAATATTGTTTATTATTTCTGGGCTTGTTTCCTCGCGCGGCGGCGATAAGGAGCTATCCATCATGGCCGCCGTCTGCGACCTGAGGATTCCATTATGGCCCGACACAATATGTTCGCCGTTTACATCGAGCCGCACACAAAAGCGGCGCCGAGGAACCAATTTCCTCTTACCTTCATGAATAAGAATCTCATTCATCTTCGCCCCGTGTGCGCATTCACAGAGGCAGACAAGAGCTGAGTGGAGGCCTATTATCAAGCTGTCCTCGCCCGTTTCAACAAAGGGCCCGAGCGCAAACGCAGGCCGAAAGGCAGAACGTCTCCTCGGGTTGTTTCCAGAGAGATGGGGATGAGGTGGACTTTTTTTTTTTACGATTCTTTCAATTAGTAAAAAAAATTGGTCGTAAATCTGCCTAAAAAAAAAGTAAAATACGACAGTGGTTTTCTCCGCACCCCGATGTGAGTCGGTCGCACTCGGCTGGTACACGTCAGATTGATTTCTTCACACTGACACTCACGCCGGGCCCTCACAACAAACCCCCGCCGTCCTCAAATCACCTCACACTGGCAGCGGAGCGACTTTTCCATCCATCCATCCATCCGTTCACCGTTTATCCACGCACACGGCTCGATCACGTTCACCCTTCTTTTATTTTCTCTCTTTTTTTTACGACGCTGATAACATTATATCGAGCTTTCACGGGAGCAGAAGAAATGATAAAACATTCACGACCGCGTGGATAATAGAACAATGCCGAGAAAGATACCTCCGGGCAGAATCAGAGGAGAGCGGGAAAGGCTCTGTGTAGGAATGAAAAAATAAATACGACAAAGGTCGTTGTTAAATTACATCAGAGCCCCTCACGGCTCTTCTGTTGTTCGGCCTGTTTGCTCAGGTGCAAAAAAATGGAGGCGGGGTCGTCTGCGAGGAACCCGGGGTGACTTTTGGGCACGTTTCGCTCCTCAAAGTCGACCTTAAATCACGTCAGAGGCAGTCTACTGTAACTGAGCGAGGGTTTTAATGCGTTTGATGGGAGAGCTCTGATCTCAAAACGGTGAGAAAAATTAATTTAAATCGTTATCCGTTCACATTTTCACCGCATTTTGTCCAATTCTGACATTGTTCATGGCCAACATTTGTCCTCCCACAATCCTTAAATGTGTCTAAAACCATCAGTCGTCTCTTTTTATTGGCTGTCGGTGATGGAGCGATCGATTTTGAAGGAGATCGAAGGAGGCATTTTTTCATGTGTCATTTTTAATTCAGGTACTTCCATTATTAAGACGTTCTTTGAGGTCATCAACCGGACAATTGGACAACCTCAGTAGAGTCCCTATAATTATATAATCACCATTAGTAACTACGGATGTGGTCAACTCTACCGCATCTGAATTTTTTAGGGTTGAAGCTTTTAAAGGAATAAGTATGGAGACAAAGACATTTTCACAAAGTGCTCCGCTCAGCTAAAATGTTTAACAGGATAAAAATTCAGCACTTGGCTGCCACATTTGTACCCTCCACTGAAATCTCACAGAG
Source organism: Terapon puta (assembly GCA_028564955.1). Taxonomy (NCBI): domain Eukaryota; kingdom Metazoa; phylum Chordata; class Actinopteri; order Centrarchiformes; family Terapontidae; genus Terapon; species Terapon puta. Next base: position 17,442,696 of record JAOXYL010000036.1, on the reverse strand, counting down.
ATTCGAGGCTGCTTCGAGCTTTAACATCGTGATCAACGCAGAAACTTTGCCAAAGTCCAGCCATTGTTCCTGTTCGGACATCTCCACATAAATCACTTTCATTTGGCCCGGGCTCTCCCTCTCCGAGTCCGAGCTCCTCCGTGTGTTATTTCACCGTTCCAAGGCCGTAATTTTTCCCACGCCGGCGAAAGAGCGGCAGTAAAACACGGCGTCCAGAACAGCGCTCTCGCACGGGAGGCCGTAACCACAAACACTGCTGATTGAAGAAATCATAAATCACGTGCGTATAACAACTGTCGGAGCCCCATTCAGGCATGAGTGAAAGATGGCACCGCGCGCAGATTTGCGAGCCTGCTGGGCTGTGTAATGCCGTGTTGATTATTTTCTGAAGCTCGGGAAAATAAAACTGTCAGGCCGCATAAGTCATAATTAATTGTAATTAATGGAACCGGTTTTGTTTTAATCAGCACATAAATCGCAGAGCCCATTTCTGGTTTTAAAAAAAAAAGTCACCACTCACATTTTGTCTTGATGGCTTCTCTAAACGCATTTTGTGCAGTTAATCGTCTATGTAAATGGGACGCATTACTGAGGAAGTGATTCAAATAAGGGAAATCTACTACGAGCAAACTATAACAATTACAAAATTAATGGACTTCCTGCTATGTTGTAGAAGTTAAGCAGCTCTGCAGTGGACTGAAAAAAAAACAGACAGAGAGAAAAATGGAAAAAAACACACAAATAACACACACACACAGGGATACCAATTACACACTATATGAAATTTATTCCATTGGTACTAATGTACAAGAATTATAAAGCTGGTTTGCTTTACATCTTACAGATTAGCTCACACTGCTGTACTGTACACGTCTGCCACCGAACGTGGGCTGTAACTGTGCTCATAAACACGAAGGGGCTTAAATAAAACTCAAAAGGGAGGAATGTGAGATAAAACAATAAATGTGAAAAGCTCCTGGTGTCTCACTGTCGGGTTTGTTCTGTGTACATTTAAAAAGAAAAGACAATAAGTAAAATCGATGTATTTAAAGGGTCAAAATACCACCAAATATTACCGCCCACATCTGAACTGACGTTTGCCTCGCTGTACGGATGTTCAGGTGCAGAGGCTGATCGCGGGCTAGCTCCACTCTGGTTACATTTAAAGTGTTTGCTAACATATTTAGCATGACGCTGAATATATTCTGAATGGAGCTGGGGAAACAACAAATAGGTTAAAAAAAAAAATCAAGGAGGACACTAAAAGAAAACAAAAAAACAAAAAATAATCCGGCAGATCTTTCCTGATAGACGCTCGAGTATATTAAAACGCGTCTCGACCGCCTCCCCGTCCTCCGACACGCTAGCAGCCTTCCCGTGTGGACCCGGCGCCCGCCAGCTCTCACTCCTTCCTGCGCTTCTTGTCGTGGTAGTCGTCCTTCGAGCGGCCGCTGGTGGAGGGCCTCTTGGAGCCTTCGTGCTGCTTGGCCTCCTTCAAGAACTTGTCCAGACCGAAGGGATCCTCCTCGAACTGGACCGGGCCCTCTCGCCTCTGCCCGTGGTCGGCACCTGAGAACTCTTTGTCGGGAACGAACCTGAGGGAAGAAGATGTCGTCATTACGGCGAGCTCTTTGTGTATTTTGTTGTTTTTTTTGTTTGTTTTATTGTCCTTTAGGTGTCCAAATGCTGAAACTACGAGATAACTGCTGGCGTTCGTCGTACAAAACTGGATCCTGGATATCAGGGCTTTCTGCAGAACATGTGTTTTTATGTCTCAGGGATCTGGCTTAAGAAAGATTTTCTTTTCTCATGTTGTGCAAGTTGTGTGCGTAACACCCTGCAGCTGGCCAAACATTCCTAGAGGACAATGACAAGCTGGTGACTAAACATATGGGACAGGCTATGCTCGGCTAGTAGAGTGTGGCGCCGCCGCCCCAAGGACAAGAGCTCCTGCTGGGACATCATGTGCGCGCCTGCCTCGTGCCTCCAAATAAAGCCGGAATGACCTCGAAAAAGATTCGGGCCTTTATTGTTAATTTCTATAATTACAGCTGAGAAGGTTGAAACTTGAAACAGTCCTGTTCGTAGCCTGATACAGAAAAACAGGTTCAAATCATGAGCGGCTCGTTTATTTTCTACACAGTGATGGAAAATCTGAAAGTTTGTGATCCACTGTGGGTTGTGAAGTTATTTTAGTGAATATTTAACCAATTTTTTCAATTTCTGGGGGGAAAAAACTCAGAGAAGAGGCGTCTAATTTGTGATGAACACCATTAAAAAGTCATTTTTTCTGCTGGTGATGGATGCAAACTTTATAACTCTCTGAACAAAAAGTAAACCAGTTTCTTCTTATTAGATATAAACAGTCAGGTTACACAAGTAAATGTATAATACACGAGTGGAGATACTTCAGAAACAAAGTCGACCCCGGTACCTGTTGCTGTGCATGAGGGTGTCGAAGTCGTCCGCGTAGGCGTCCTTGTCGATGTTCTTGCTGGGCCGGTAGATGTTGGAGGCCATGTCTCTGCCGCCGCGGAACGGCTGGTCGTACACGTTGTACGACTCGTCCTCACCGCCGGCAAAACCACTATCCATACCCTGGAAAAAGAGAGAGAAAGGAGGCGTGAGAAATAGAAAAATAAATAAGTGCAGAACAAGGTAACAGAGAGACCTTTCAAGGCGAGTTTCTGCTCGATGATAAATGTCGAAACTGGCTTTTGCCTCGGTTTTGTATCCAACAAAAGGAAAAGCAAGTGGATTAACAAATGTTTCTCTCTTGTATTTTTGGGTATTGAATTACTAAGTTTAACACTGCACAAAGCCGTCATCTATCAGGTTTGTTTAGCAGGCGAGGAAAAAAGAAACCACTTAAGACTGTACCACCTCAGTCCAACACTGACGATAAAAATAAACCAGTGTCTGAAGGACGTTGTTTGAAGGAGACTGTCTCACTTTCCACAATCTACTGGATGGTTACTCAGTCTTCTACGTGTTTATACGTCTACCCAGTCAACACAAATCATCCAAGTGTATACTGTAAAGTAGGTATGGTGTTCTCTAACCTTGCTCTGGTTGAAGAGTCTTTGGTCGTACTGGGCCTCGCTGGCTGAGCGGGGGTTGGGGACGCCCAGAGCGATGAGCTCGCTGATGTCCCTGTCCTGGTCTCTCTGCAGCTTCGACCTGGAACAGAGAATAAAAGTTGGAAATTTAGCAAAGATTTCACAGCAATGACAAGAAAACAAAACAAAAATAACAGATTCTTATAGCAGTAATATTAAAAATATAAAAATGCAGTATTTTCAGCGCTGTAGCATTAAAACTGGTTGATTTTTTTATGCATGCCTATGGGTATAACATAACTTCTACAATAATAATAATGTACTTTGAGAAAGCACCTGGATTTGCCCATTAAAGTTTTACCTTATAATAAAATATGTGTATGTAATGAAAAAATAAAAGTTTTTTAATGAGTTCTCTGTGACTTTAACGTCTCGACTGTCCTTCAAAAAGCGGCCACGTTAAAGTTAAGTGAAAGTTAATTTTAAGATAACAAGGTTTCTGCTGTCTGACAGCTGGAATTGTGATTGTAATGAGCTCTCCTCTGAATTTCAATTCATCCCCTCCTCCTGGGACGACCCCCTCCCCTCCCTCAATTCCATCAAGTGACAACCTGACAGTGCCCACATACACGCACACACACACTTGAGACACAAATACACACTGATGGCGGATCTCGCATGCACACACAGTCTGTGGATCATTGCAGACAAGGACTACTGCCTGAGTACTCAGCTGGATCCTGCTGCGTTTGCTCAGTATTACTGCCGGCCCCATGAATGATTCAGCAGTGAGCTGTGCATCTGTGTGTATGTATACGGAGAGGAGAGGAGTTGGAGGGGGGGTGAGGGGTGGGTGAGTTCACATGCGGTGTGTTTAAAGTGCGTGTCCAGCACCTCTTATCGGGAGCAGCTCGGGAAATGTTCTTGTCGCGCTGTCTGTCTGTCCTTCTGTCATTGCGGATCTCGTCACGCTCCCTGGCCTCGCTGTCCTCGCCACCTGCCGCATGAGATTGGGGTGGAGGGAGAGAGGGAGAAGGAAGTGCAGAGAAACAAAATTAAACTTTTTTTCCCCCCCTAAAACCAAAAATGTAAATTCTGTTCAATTCTGTGTGATGCAAAGTATCTAAATGGTTATTCAAAAAGTATGTTGAAAAAAAAAAAACGAGGAGACGCAACGTTGATTTTTCTTCTCAAAATATATGTGAATTATCAGCAGGGAAGCAGACACATCATTTCACAGCTTACTGGGCCTGTCAGCACTGGCAGAGTGAAAAATGTTGTCATCGCTCGTGCCACTCGTGTTCCAGATTTGGAACTGGCAACAGCGCAGACAACAGTCACGCTCAGAAAACACACCCCTCCAAACACACACACACACACAAGCAAGCTAGTCATGTATGTTAAAAAGACAAAATAACATTTTCCACTCCTCATCTGCACAACTCACCTCTGTCCCCGTGACTTTTGATCCCTGCCCTGCGATCTCGAGCCATCTGAGCCAGCTCCCTGAGTTTCTCCTCCTTCTTTTCCTTCTCCTTCTGGGCCATCTTCTTCTCCACCTGGGCTCTCATCTCCACTGCCTCTCTGGCCTGTGGAGAAAAAAAGTCCACATGTCAATATGTGATTTAAATAAGAGTCGAAATGTACAGATTTTAGCAGTGAAACTAATCAGGGACAACAGTGCAGCACCTTTCTATCTGCGATGTAGAGCGCCTCGGCCAGCTTGGCGAAGTTTTCATTGATGTGAACCGTTTGCAGACCCCGACCATCGGCAGCCAGACGTTTGTCGAGAGGAATGGTGTAACCCTGAAAGACAATAAAGAAACAGAGAGAAATGATGAGCAGGAGGAGGGAAAAAAAGGGAGCAGGGCAGTGAAAATGGAAAAATCACGACTAAGATCTGCAGTACATTACCTTTGCGTTTTTCCAGTTGGAGATGCACGGAGGAATCTTCCACTCCTGCTGCTCCTTGACTGTCATCTACAACGAGAAGGAGACAGGAGAAACTGTCAGGTGAAATATCTTTTGGACGATATAAACAACCTCACTGATTTTCCAGCTGAACATAAATGCACTTAAGCATCAGTACCTTTCTGCTTGGGGAGTGCATGACAGGGGCAGGCGGAGAGGGAGGTCCTCTGGGAATCTTCTTGTTGATCCTGAAACATAAAAATCGGACTCATCAAACTTCTGCATCGCTCTTGTCAGACTGTGGGGTGGGGGGGTGAGGGAAAATGTATCAGAAGGCTAATTACAACAAATTATGATCTTGTAACTGTCAAGTTTCATTTGACATTTTGATCAAAAATGACTCTCTTATAAGAGCAAGGTCTTTACATAATGAAGCCAACTTTCGACTTCTAAATATGTCCGAGGGGAGATGTGCAATCATTACTAGAATTATTGATTAAGGTTTTCAAGGGAACTTTACTCGAGGGAAACTTTACTTGGCCAATTTTCAACATCTCTGAAATGGGTTTAAATTTTTTAATGCTCCTTAAATCCAATCAGGCTTCTTAGTACTTAATTCTTAACTACATTTCCTTCGACTATGAATTATAAATGCCGTATAATGTATGTAGCTTATACACCATATGTTATTTTGTTGAATTACTGCTTCTATATGAACTGGAGCTCATCCTGAGGAAATCTAAAAAACGGCTTGAATTAAGTAAATTAATACTGTTTCAGCTGTGACCTAAACTGAACCACAGAGAAGATTAGAATATTTCTAATATAATTTTAATATAATTTAAATATGCTGGGCACATTTTACTTACTTGAAACGTGGAGGCTCCATCGGATCTTTCTGCATCTCCACCATCCTGATCACTCTCTGTTTGGCCCCGGAGTTGAACGCCACTCCCTGCTGGGACGGTGTGTATCTTGGGAAGAGACAAACAGGAAGAACCATGTCACCACAAGTAGAAGATGTGTTCAACAGAGAAGCAAACTTAAAAGTAAAACATCACAGGACATTACTGGAAATCTTCCATATCACATTATATGAAATCACTCATGTGGACCTCCTGTTTTCTAAAGTGTGAGGAAGTTAAATGTGAATACCTGATGTACTGGGCGGGAGCTTGTTTGTCGGCAGCTCGTACAGGCATGGCAGCCGCAATTTTTTGAGACACCTGCTTGTCCAGGGCAGCGCGGGTTTTCTCTGTCAGCTAAAAAAGACACAAAGACATGTTTAGATTTAGACTCAATTGTCACTTTAACTTAACTCTAAATCAATTAAATTAAAGTAAAAACTGGATAAATGGTTGTCAAAAGTAGTTTACTTTGGTTTGTGATTATAGTGAAAGAATACTGTAACATTTCCACTTCAAGTTCACGTAAATGACCGATAAATTAAAGGTTACAAAATATATTCGATCATATTGTAATATCAGCTTTATCTTAACAGTTATAAAGCGATAAAACGAACACTGACTGGTCTCCTGTGTGTAATATTCAAACCTACAGTCCCAAAATGAACATTATCTGATAGTAATGTGGCTGTAACTCACTTACCTCTTTTACAGCCTCCTCATCGGGCTTCTGCAACTCTGGAGTGTCTTCATTCAGCACCTCTTTTGGAAGAAGGTCTGTGTACTTACTGAAGATCACCTGCCACGATACAAGATAAAAGAAATGCTTAGAAATAGATTCAGGGAAAAGAGTTGCTTTGTTATTGTGTACTTTAATACAGAAACAAATGTTAGGCTTAGACAGATACTCAATATTAAATGACTTGATCTTGGGTTTAATAAAATCTGGATCAGAGATCCTTAACGAGCTGGGTTTCATCAGGCCTGGACTTAATGGCAAGCGTTGTGTGAATCAGACAGAACAGAAAGCTATAAATAAGTTACTGTGAACAAGAAGCCGTGTCCAGGTGTGTCTCGAATGACCATCCTCAGACAGATTTTGACCAGTGTGATTAGTGTTTAAACTTTCATTTCAGTGTGTTTAGCGTGAGTGTGTTTTTCAGAGCATTCCTTCGCACCTTATCCTTGCCCTGTCCTTGTCTGGCGATGGCGTCATACTTGATCTTTCCCTCCGCGTCCACCTGCACTGCCAGCGCGTTGGACGTCTTCTTCTTCCTCCCCATCTCCAGAGGGAACTGGGCCACGTGGATCTCCGGGAAAGCGCCTCCATCTCCAAAGTCCTATTATTTAAATAAAAAAGAGAAAAAAGACACATTTAGAGCACACATGAGAAAACTGACTTGATTTATATTGCTCTACGTGTGTATGTGCCTCCTCCAGACTCTATACTCTGATCATATTTTATGATAAATGTGTGTGAGTGGTTGATGTGGTTTTACCTCCAGGGAGCGGGGCACCCATCCCTTTCTGTGTCCGTACGGAGGGGGCTCTCTGCGGGATGAAACCAGGGCGGTGGAATAGGACTTCTGGGCCCGGAGCCTCTCCTCAGCCTCCAGCTGGTCCTGGGACAGCTGGGTCGGAGCCGGCAAGAAGCTGGAAACGACAACATTACGATTGAGCCTCGCTGAACCGTTAGCCACCACGGCCTCAGTTTAACCAAATACCGAAATATTAGTGAGTAAGTTGGTCATGAAACAGTAGGCTAGCCTTTTAATAATAATGGTTAAGCACGTAGGTGGTGTAATAGTTAATAAAGCGCTGCTAAAAGCTATCAAGCTAAACAACAAACCGTAATACAATTTAAGCTAGTTAGCATTAGCCTCGCTCGTTAGCTTCGGTTAAAAACGAGAAAACAAGAGCGGCCAAACTGAAAACATCTACGTGAAATGTTCAGAGGTAATCGATACAACGCATATAACCCAGTGGAAATAAACGTTGGATATGATTTAGTGTATTTAAAACACAAAAAGGCCTGGTCGCCGTACTCACCTCGTTAACGACATGTTTCTCCTTTCTTCCTTAGCAGTGAACTGCGCATGCGCGGCGCTGCAGCCTCTTGCTCAACCCCTTTTCCTTTTTTTATATTTCTGTGACTTTAAATGTTTTCATTTGGGATAATTATACTGTTTGTTTTTGTATTATCACTTTAAAATTCAAGTAATTAAACTATGTGAACTGATTTATATGTATCTTCTAAAGCTTTGTTGAGAAAGACTCAGAATACCCGAATACCATAGACTTTATGTAACCCTAACCCTGACCCTAACCAACAACAACAACAACAATACTACTACTACTACAAATAATAATAATAGTAATGATAATAATAATAATAATAATGATAATAATACACACATATAGGATGTCTCACTATCACTGTACACACACAGAAATAGAAATACATGGGTACCAACACAAAACTAAAACTAATGTACTAAATGAATAATAGCATACGTATATGTAGTATATATAAGGTAATTGTATACTGTAAAAAAGAGGTGAAGTATACATATATAAAGGTATATACATATACACACTTTAAATCTATCTATTGATCTATATAACTCTATATTGTATATTTATACATGTAAAGAAATGTCAACATGTGATGTAACATGAGGAAGATGGATATGACATACACCATAAACAGTGAGCGTAGAAGATGTTTTACATATTCAGATTTATTTTAAATACATCCATGACTTCATCTCTACTCGCTGCCAGCTAAAATGTGTTATCTGTCTGTTAGCTTAGGAATAATCAATCTGCTTACAAGCAGTCTCTTTATTTATTTATCTAATTATTGAGTTATTGAGAGTAGTGTCTTCATCTATTTTTATGTCTTCATGATTTTTTAATAGTTGAATTAATTTAGATTTGATATATTTCTTATATATTATGTTTTAGACAATCAACATGATACTTATGATACATCCAGCAAAAGGAGATGTTTTGCTGCAGAAGACTGTATTGTATAACTGGTAATTAATTATCAGGTCAGATAATTAAAACTTCATAGTTTTAATTGAGTTCTTTGGGTGCAATTGTAAACTTATTTAAGGATACTTTAAATAGATTAGCGTGATACGTTTCCTGGTTCTGTTGGACCCTTTGTAATCAGATATATGGTGAAATGTGGCGTACATCACATCACGTGTATACTCATGTCATTCAGGTACAAAACGAAAACAACATTTAGCCAAGTAACAAAACACTCCAAACATATCACTGACATCAGACAATGGGAATTATCCTCTGCATAATATGAGTTTCAACACGTTGCTGTCACATCCCGTGACGTCACACAGGTTTTACACACTCGTGTGTCACAACCTACAGAGACCCAACAGTCTGATTCTGATCTGAACCAAACTCTGTTCAGTCAAACCTGCGGGACTCTGACTCTTTGATGCAAGCTTTAAATAAAACATGGGGAAGATCTGATGTAATTCTGCCAGCCGGAGACAACATCATTTTCATGGACAGTGAAAAATGAATGCAGGTGTTTCTCTGAGCAGAGACGCAGCATTCTCACTTTAATCTGAATACAGAGACGGCTGAAGAAGCACTCACATCTTTTACCTCAGTGCAAGTATTTGTACTTCAGTATAGTCTTAGTCTTAGCATGAAAATATATCTGATTAACCAAAAATAAAGTAAAGTAAATCATATCATATCATATCATATCATATCATATCATATCATATATATCATATATTATGTCTCTGTATAAAAATGGTTGATGTATTAATGGGCTCATTATTTTAGTGTTACCTCTTTAAAA
>JAOXYL010000036.1:17349626-17365986 GCA_028564955.1 Terapon puta | reverse complement strand
AAAGTATATATGTTTCTGTATATATGAAAAGGTGCCAGACATTTAACCCTTACCTGTCTGTCTATTTTGGATCTGTGTATGTGAAATTGTAAAAAAAAAATAATAGAGTGAAAATTTGAATTTCTCAAAAGAGACTATTTCCTCCTAATACTGGAAATAAAGGCGTTCACAAGAACTCCTATTTTCTGTTTTAGTATAATAAAGCAAACCAAAAAGCCAAAGTTACATTAATGAAAAATTATTTCTTAATTTTTTGGCTTTTCTTTATGTTAAATGCAAAAATGCATCACAAAAATGGACAGACTTGACGCCCACTGAAGTCGAAGCAATCTAGTGTTAAAGAAAAGGGTCACATTCAATGCAACACCCTAAAACAGGTTTCATCTGCAGTTTACCCAGATTAGAAATGAGCCTGGACGAACAGAGAAAAGGCTGCCTGAAACGACCGTCCCATGTGAGTGGATCCTCAGTAGACCTGAGTCATGAATGTGTCGAGCCTCTAAAAGGAATATCGAGTATAACCATTATGTCCTGTGAAATATCAGAGTTAAGTAAGAACAAGGAAGTCGCTCCATAACAAAGTAATATTTGCTGTTACATTGATCTTTGATGCTCGGATAAAAGCTGCAAATACTCCCCGGAGGGCCTGAATAGTTAGAAAAACAACTTGCCGGTGACAGTAAAGGCTGCTGCTGAAGAGTGACGGCACACTTTTCAGCTTTGAACTATTAATAGTGCATGTATAAATATGCATTTAAAGATTTAATGCATTAAGGATGATTGTGTAATCATTTTCAATTGGACCCCGAGTTTATATATAACCACATAAAGAAGATTAGAAATGCACCTTTTCTTTTATTAAAACATTTTTTTTCTATAGAGGGTCTGTAAAACTGCCCATCAATTACATTTATTACAAGTATTAGCATTAAAACAATGCAGCGAAGGGGTAAAATGACTCGCATGTACGACTCCTCTCATGCAGGTTAATGTGATCTAGCAGGAGAGGAGCCCTTTCGCAAATAACCAATTGATTTCAGAGCGCTGACACATGACCTTTCCCGAATGCAAAACAGCATTTATCAAACCGAGATTAGGCCCCTCTGAATCATTGATCCAGCCGCGACTGACGTGTCACAACATTTTAACTGCACTTAGCTCTGCACAGACCTCCCCAGTCACCGTGAGCGCCGCTGAAGGCTTTTTGCTCCCGGTGACGCCTGAGAAACTGCACCTCGAGGCCCCCGTAAAACAGGAGCGGCTTCTTTTTTACGTCGCCGTCGGATCGAGAACATTTTAAGTGAGGGAGGCAAAACAGATGGCCGCGCCAGATTTTGAGCCAGCAGCTGGGCATCACGTGCCATTAGCTCTAAGCCGCCCTCTCTCGCCACAGCACTGATCATATTGTCTCCCCCTATCTTGTACGTGCAGATGTCTTCCTACTTTACCAAGAGGGCTCGAGCTTCTGCGTGTGTGTGTGTAATTTTACAGACTCGCGGCTTGTTGCTACAGAGCCTTCTGTGCGATCTTCTACGTTCCCGTGCACATGTGTCGGCGCCGCTATAACCAACATGGCCGATGATTGATGAATGTAGGTCGCGCTTTAGGCCCAACGAGCATGCCTAACGCTCGCAATGCTCTGTTTTCTTTCGCTCCCGTGCAGTGCATCACACCGCTTTGCTCTCATAAATTTACCTCCCCAGTGCCCGGTGGCCATAATAGGCAGAGAGTTGCACTAAACAAAACCCAGATTGTTCTTTTTTTAACCTCGTACTATTGCGTGTCCAGTTTTGTCACTTCCTGGTCTGTAGTTGAGAAGGCCACATGCTCATTTGTTCCCTCAAAACTTAAAAAAAAATATTAAGAAAGCCTTTCTCCTCCTCTATAATCAAACCTGTTTTTGGCATTTCTGTAACAAAGCAGGGGTCTTTATTTGAATTTTTCCCTCTAATTTACTTTTGGCACGATCCTCTGTCCAAATAAATGACTCTTGGACCTCGGGAGGTTCACGCATTGTTAAAAAAAAAAAAAAAAACTGTATATGCATCAGCAGGGAAATCTTGCAGCGTCTCCCTAAGCCAGAATTTAGTTGCCAGAGAGAAAGAAAATGAATTTGTACCTGCAGTTTGGGGCTGCGAGTTATTCTGAGACTGTAGGAATATAATATTCTGATGAGGGACTTTGGGGTCACTTAATGGGAGCTGGGGCAGACAATGGCCCTGGAAGAGCCGGAATCCATCTGAAGCAGCACCTCATGGATGGATGACCCGGGAAGATATGGTCCCACCGGCGCTGATAGAAATGTACCCCGGCAAATCCAATCTACTTGTCTGACATTATGTTGTGAAAGGAGGGGAGAGAAGGATTGAGGAGAGGTTCAAAGAAAGGAAGGAAGAAAGAAAGACCGGAAAGAGAAAGGATACTAGACAGCGTGCACTTTAAAATGAAGGGTTCTCGGCCTCGTAAAGATCAAACGGAGCAAGTAAACAGTCCAGTCTGGATGGGAGAAAAAAAAAAAAAAAAAAAAAGCTCAGCAGGCTCTATTTATCAAATCTTTGCAGAGCTAAACTCAATCTGGAGACTAACTTTGAAGTTTTTCTTTTTTTTTTCCCTCACATTGAAATGTGGAAAAGTTTTCGAAGCTCATTTATGTCCTCGCCCGGCTTTGAAAGTCAACATTTTGACTTACGAGATCAAACCTATGAGATGAAAAGTCAAAAGTAATGGTAGTCAGCATAAGTAAGAATTAGAGAGAATCTTATATCATCATTTTGAATCTGTATTTATCTTTTCTTTTTTTTTCATGGCAGAAATGGGCCTCCATACTGTACAAAATGGATCCTTTCACCCCGAGGACACACTGGGTGAATGATGTTGTTTCTGTATATTGTCTCAAGTCATTTGCGGTCATATCTAAGAAACAACCCACCGCACAAAGTGTTCATTTATTACTTGAGCTTTAAATAGAAAACTGGTAGTGCAGTCACCTGTATAAATGTTGGTTACAGACACGCTCACTGAAAAAAAAAAAAAAAACTATTTTTGGGGCTGCTTCTGGGCCCCATGCATCTTTTTTTCATGCATCTGCACTTATGCAACAGCGAGTGGATGAATTTCCCGGCCTGATGCCATTTGACAGGGCCTGCTCCATTTGAAATGTGTCACCTTTGAAACTGATTGGTTATGCTTTGTGATAATATAGCCCGCAGCCCAAATTTTTTACTTTTGCATTTTTAAAAATCCCATCAGTTCTCATTTAACATTCCCTGAATATTTCATTACGTGGCGCTTTGTTCTTAAGATGAGATGGAGTCCAATGCAAATGTTTTGCTCGCGTTAAACTGGTAGGGAGAATACTATTAAAATAATATTACTAAATTCTGTTTAATTTTTTCCAGCTGTCACTCAACTAAGTATAATATAAGCTTAAATTATATTTGCTATCATGAATATCTGTATATGTGTGTTTAGTTAAGTATATATTTGAATGAATTTGAAAACTGTTTTAATGCACAAAGTTATTATGTTTGTGTGCATTTTTTTAATCCTAATTTGGTTTATCAAGAGCAGTGCTGTGCCTCAAATCGTCCTCCAACCGTGTGCACAGTAAAACCCGTAGATTCAGTATATGAGACGCTTCCACAGACGAACAACTGCACCGCCTTGCACTGGAGTCGGCCTGCTTTACCAGCAGTTACCGTCATACCAGCGCTTTGTGACAGCCCGGAGGAAGGAAGCAAAGGAGAGGGAGGCGAAGCATCACCATCGATTGATCCGCCGGTGTTTGCTATCAGGACCGCTGCAGGGACACGGGGGCTAAGAGATAGCGCGGATCTCGGATCCCATTAGGACTCACACAGTCCTCCCCTCCCACATCAGCCCCTCAGATCTGCTGTTTCAGACCATCAGGAAAGGCCTGACGGTATTGGGCCCCCTCGGCCGTCTCTCCCCCCTTCCCCGCTGTGATCCATCACTAAAATACCCCGCCTCCGGGTCCCCTACTGGCTCTCTTATGCCTGTGATCAGGTTAGCGACAGCGCTCAGGCTCCATGGATGAAGGCACTTCGAACCGTTATTCTTTAAAAGGATTTATTTTCAGGTGGATGCGCTGTCACCTTTAGACCCGCAGACTTTGTCTTTTGGCTCTCGGCTCCCTGAGATTTGCGAAAACCTGCAGCATATCGACAGAAGACACACACACACATGCAGGTGCACACATGCAGACACACATATCTCCACAACTGTGAGACCGACAATATACTACACTTCATTTCCTACCAGCATTTAAAGCTTTAGGGAGGGAGAAATCAGTGTTTTTTTTTCGCTTTTCCGAAAACAGAAGAGCAAAAATGTGAGGATTAAACAGTGTGTTTATTTGCTCCAGCTGAGCACTGTGCTGCCTCCCTGTCTACAGAGCATTTCATTAGTTTGTGGGCTTACCAGTTACCATAAAAAGGCACATTTACAACAAGCACATCCACTGTGGTGTATTTTATCGGTCGGTGTAGGGGCTGATGTCTGGAGTTTACCTTTTACTCTTTTATGCAAAATACTGATACGGTCACCTGAACTGGGTCACGCTGAAATAAAATAACTCAGATTTTTCTCATTTTCCATCATCAGCTGGTGCCTTTGTTGACTTGTCTGGCACCTGCAGCTTTAACCTCAGTTTTTCTTCTTTTTTTTTTTGCACATTAGCATTAGTCACTCGTCCGCCTTCAGAGCCTCAAACGCGCAGTCACGTGACCAGGGCTTAGTTCATGGCCTTTTTACCACTGCCAATTTGCATTTACATCATTATCACAGGGCTTATTTTCTGCAATAATCCCAAATCCAATGGAAAAATCCCATATGTCGAGGGAACCGGGGCATGGCTAACTTCCAGGTTGGCCTACAAAAATATGTCATCACGAGCGTCACGCTAATACAGTTGTGACTCCAGATGGTAAGGTAACGCTTGATGGCCAGAAATGAGACGCCCGCTTTTGAGGACCCATTATTTCTAAAGTGACCTCAAATAGGTAAATGAGACACTGTAAACAGCATAATGAACTCTCCAAGAATGACAAATCCATTAAGTTTTCTGATGGTATTTATGGCGTTGGGGACGAGTCGGCCATTTTGTAACTATCACTATTCCTGTCAACCTCTCGGCATACATCGCTGCTCCTAAACGCTCCCGGTTCCAGTTCGGGCCGCGCTTTGTATATAGATAACTCTGAAGTTGCAGCGGCGGGGGTTTCGGGAGACAATTAGAGTTCAAGAACTCAATGTTCCACTTGACTGGGGACAAACAGACACCGCAAAGCAACACCGCGCAAATGAGCCCAATTAACTGCGATATCACTGCACAGGGTCTGCCTCTTAAGCAATCAAGTAAGCGGAGTGTTTAATGGATTTTGGCTGAGCTGCAGGACAAAGTGTGCAAGCGCGAGCGAGAGCCCTCGTGAAAGACACTCTCGCGCGGTGATTATATAAGCGGCGCGTAAAAAACACCGCCGCTGGCATCGACGCCACACAACGTGCCGTCGCCGCAGTCACGGGAAATGTGGTTCTCCGCCCGGGATGAGTTGCTCTTTCTCTGCAACACACTGCTGCTTTGTGCGCGATCGAGTCGGAGACGGTTGAGGGAAAGGTGAGACGGAGGGCGGAGGGCGAGGAGCGAAAGAGTTCTGAGCTGGGATAAAGATAGAGGTGTGTATCCTGGCGGCGTTTGAAGTGGGTTACGAAAAGTCGGCCTAGAGCCCCGCCGAGCGTGTTCTTATGCCGCTGAGCTGAACAATAGGGGGGGGCTCGACGACTCTCCTTCCAGGGAACGCGCAGTCTTCAGAACATCATAAACGACAACCCTAAACGCTCGCGTGGAAAAAAAAAAACTGCGTCCCCGTGCGCCTCCTGCCTCGTGTGTCAACACCCGCCTGCCTCTCGCCCGCCCGCCAGCGCTCGCAATTTGTGCGGCGCAGCATTCGCGTCGCAGACTTTGAGGTAAATGCTTTGAGAAGAAAAAAAAAAAAAAGATAAACACACACACACAGACCAAAAAAAAAAAAGAGACAAAACACCAACTTCCAAAACTGTTTTCCTGTCTACCCACAACTGTCCGCCCACAATAGCAACAAATCTTTCAGGTCTATTTTGTTCGCTCCACCGGGGAATACTTCACCATATGTGTCAGCATTTTAACTAAACCCCCCGTCAGCCGGTGGATATATCTACATGTAATTATCCCGAAAACTCGCTCAGAAAAAGCTCCTCTGTGTTGCAGTTTGTTTGCCAAAAGCCCATTGGATCAAACTGCCAAGCTGGCTGAACTACACTATAACACTAAATCAAACTGTATTTAGCTGGGGAGCTCTCCAACTCGCTCCATCACCACCTCCCTCTGTTTCTCATACCTATTTTCCACTTTGTCTCTCGTTCATTTTTTTTTCTCTATCTCTCTCAGGCTTCACCTGTTATCTCCATTTATCATTTTTTCCCTGATATCTTCCCGCCTGTCTGTCACTCCGAACCTGTCCTACGTGTGCGTTTGTGTCCTTCCTTTATCCCGCTTAATTATATCCCCTCACTTTTCATTACACTTTACACTTTCATTCCCACAGACGCTTAAGATAAGGAACTTGTTATTGTTCGCTTTATGTTAAAAAAGAAAAAAAAAAGGTGTTCTAATTTCATCTGGGAAGAGAAGGTGTGGGAGTCTTTTTCGATGTTTTATGGATTCACCGTTAAGCTCAGAATTGATTTCTCTGCCTTAACTCCGTGTTAAAGTTCGAAGCTGGAGAGGAGTGCCACAGTTTTGGTGGCATGGATGCAGTATTTGACAGTCAAACCAGGCCACGGTTGTGTTAAAGATGCAGACTGAGACACTGAGTCCAGGCTGGTGCAGCGTCTTTCGTTACAGCAGCGACCTGGAGCTTAAAAAACATTACCAAGAAGAAAAAAAAAGAAAAAACTTATCATTCTGCATCGACTTAAGGTGCTGGTCTGAGTCTCACACCACCTACTGCATAATCTATAAAAAATGGGCAAAGGTCTTAGATGACGGAGGAAGGGGGGGGGGTTGGATGAGTGAGGCAGGAGTTGCTCAGTGACATCCTCTGGCCAGAGAGAAACAGAGAGTGACACAGAATGACTCTTTTGAGGTGGAGGACTTTTTCCCCTCCAGAAATCCCCTGAAGCAGGTGTTAATGTGGTGCAGGATCACGGCGGTCCAGAGGCCGGGCTGAACGTGACGAGCGCTGCAGAGCCGCTGCTGCAGCACAGAGCCACCATGATAAAAAAAAAAAACCCAAAAAAGATAATTTGACGCTCATGTCGAATTTGGTCATGAGTTTCAATCAACATATTCTCTCTCAGCATTGACTGCGAAAGGCCATGTACAGAAGAAAGGTGAGAAAGGAGAGAGAGAGAGAGAGAGAGAGAGAGAGAGAGAGAGAGAGAGAGAGAGAGAAACAACTTTTGGTGATCTAAATTGTTTTCTCTCCTGTGCCAAACTTTAAAACAGGCGGGGAGAAGAAAAAAGTTTTTGCCAGTGTAATCTTTGCTTTTTCTTTTTCCATCCGTGGGACTGGTTCAAATGAACAGATTTACCTGCAGCCCAAACAAATGTTTTTTTACAGTTTACAGGAGTTCTGCATTTTGTCTGCATGACAGTCCCTTTTAAGGGCAAAACACATTCGTGACAATAGTTAGACTGTGCACAGAACAGCGTGACGGACTATTTTCCATAATAAAGCAAAGCACCTTATGCTAACTCTTTTTTTTTTTTTTTTGCACAAGCATATATGCAGATTCTCTCACTGGCACGAATATTACAGCAAAGCCGCCGAAATGTCTGTTAATTTTGGAAATGGTGGGCTTCCAAAATGCCTTCAGCGTTTTGTGCACCAGTCTTCGCTCTGCACTGTGATGCTCATCTCAAATGTACTGTAAAATTGTCTGTAAACCCCTTATGGGCTGCCACCGCCACAAGTGAGTGCTTTTCAGACCTAAAAGTCACAGCTGCGAAACCTCTTTTCTCACTCAAAAGTTAAAAAAAGAAAAAAAAATTGCTATTATTTTGCCGGTCGTAAGTTTGGGAATGACAAGGTCGCGTTTCGCTCAGTGTGCCCATTTATCTGCAACCTCAGCTGGAAAGGTCTTTATCTCTCCATGGGAGCATTTTTTTTTTTTTTCTGAGAGGAGCTTTGAAGGACATTATCTTGGGTAATTGCAAATGGGAAAAAAAAGAAGATCTAAAATAAAAGCAGATTTGGAATCACGCAAACACATCAATGGGACATATTAAATCCCACGCTCAAATGACCTCCTCTCAGAAAATCCTTCTCTTTTTTTTTCCCACTCCTTCACGATGAAATGTATTGCGCTCTGAAGCTAATGAAACCAATTTACAGGTAATCGCCTGCTCTCTGTGCTGCCGATTTGTCCTGGGTCTTGTAATAACGGCGCTGTGCATTGAGTGATAATTCACACAAAAAAAAACAAAGGAATATCTTATCGTACTATGAAGGTTAAGAGAGAAAATTCTCACCTGACACGATTCCTGCATTATGTGCTTGCCTGCACGTATGCAAAGAGAAGTGACAAATGGAAATTATACTTCAGTGATAATCTTGAGTGCAGCTGAGGTAAAAATATGAACTTACAAACGGCAAAACAGGTGAAACTGCTCGTCTACAGCGTTGTCATTTCTATACAGAGCAGAAACATAATATTCAAATAAGATGAGTGCTCATTGTTTAAGTTATTTACATTTGAATGGATATAACACCAAAGCAGGGTGGGATATTATGCAACAGTTTTGACACTTATCCAATAATCGCTGTTCTTTCTGTTTCTCTGATGCTGTCCAAATCTGTGCTACAACCCCCATAAAATGATGACAAACACACTGTAATCGAATCCCCAAAGACTCCTTAATTATTTCTTAAAAATTCCCAATTAAGATCTCCGTAATAAATTCATTTTCTTAATAATTAAAGTTAAAAAAAACCTGCACTTGCAATACAACAGCAACGTGATGATGAGTTTTTCTACCTCAGCGAGGAAATGTCTGAACTTCTGCAAGCGTGGGACTCTTGAAGCTGCAGAGGGTCTACCTCGCGCCTAATCCGGCACTTTTATAATCTCTCAGCTGCCGTGCTGTGTCATTAACCGAACGCTCCTCGAGTTGCAGCGAGCACGCACGCACACACACGCGTTCGCCGCTGGCACCATGTTTGATAGCAGTTTCATTTAGTTTCAAGTGTATTGACACCTTTAGGCTCTAATATATGCAAACTCACACACTTAATCACATTAATGCTGCGAACATGCCATTGATGAGTGTAAATTGCTTTGTGGTTCTTGTCATGTGGGATGAATTACGGCGGCGTGGGTGACGACGTCAGTTTACCCCGAGGCGCCGGCATCGGTGCGTCTGTGCGAAGCGAGGGGCTGGTTAGCGCGACTGTTTGTCACAGCAGCCCCGCGCCATGGCAACCGAGCCCGTCGCCTACCTTCCCTCCCGTCCCCGCCGCCCTTTCCCCATCCTCCCCGCTCACCTCCTCACTCGCTCACCGAAATGTCCTAAATTAGCTCTGACCTTCTCTAATGAAAAGAGGAAACAGCACTGTGACTTATTACAGTGGCGGGGCTGCGAGCCTGTGAAATAGCATGCTGTTATTTACCAGCCCCCCAGCGGCAATTATGAGGCGCACCCTGGAAGGCTTTTCACCGCTACTCCAGCTAGCAGGTGGTCCTTTCTAGATACAATAGACACAAATGACAATGAAGTAAACAACCCCTATTCAGCTGCTCTTGCACTGATGTAAATGGCGCCGCCACTGCACAGAGCGATAAAGACCATGTGGGGAGGGTGTGTGTGTGCGTGGGGGGGGTAGTTTATGAGAGATGGCTGCCTTTATTGCAGTCCTATTGCTGTTATACTGACTTTAAATATATATATAGGCTATATATAAGGTGATTTTAGGAGTAGAAACACCTTGGTGGGATATATAATGAGGCAAAATGGTGAGAAACTAATTTCACATGGTGCTACATCAAATGTACGCAAAGCATTAATTGCTCTCGTTCGTTAGTATTTTGTGCAGTTAGATAAATAAATGCAACTGTTTGCAGACTCACATGGAATTAATAATTTATCGCGACGAAATGCCACCCGTTCGATGGCTCCCGCCTCTCCGGCGTGATGAAATGCGGCTTCGCCTAATTTACGCGACTGTGAAATCTCGTTGGCTGGACAGAGCGGGCGGTCTGAAGACATCACCTCGGGCTGTCGGAAACTTCTGGTGGGCCTCTCTCGCTGTTTTTCTGACATTTGAAACAATTAATCAAATCATAATTCGAGCATAAATGGGCGATGAAAATAATGAGTTGCAGTCCTACTTTCTAATCAATTAATTGGGTTAGTATTGGCCTTTAATGGTATTACATTAGCGTAGTTAAGTCAGCCAGCGCTCACGGACAGACAGATGGTTTCCAGAGAAAAAAAAAAAAGAAACAAGCTCTGCAGAGGAAAGAGAGAGGAGTGAAAATGTGGCACAGTGTAAAAAAAAAAAGTAAAACGGAACATCCCAAAAAAAAAAGTTTTTGGGGTGAGAAGTTGGTGTAATGATAAAAGCAAAATGTGCGACGTGCAGTGGGAGCAGACTCATGATGGTGATTAATCGTGATTATACACGGAGCGAGCGGCTGAAACATCAGAATTAGCGACCCAGTATTTACAGCAGTGGATGGAAACCAACTTTTTTTTGCCATTTTTCTGGATATTGGTTCAAAATTTATGCTACATTCGGACAGACACAACAACTCCCTGTGGACGGATACTGAGTGGAGGTAAAAGCATAAAATATTAGCAGTCGTTGACGAATAACATCGGGATTATCACTCTGACTAATTACAAAAGTTGTTCTTTTAGGTAGCCGGCTACGTAATTACCGCTAAGAGCCTTCCGCTCTGGATGAATCACGCTGGGTCTTAATGAAATTAAGAATGACACTCGCGAACTCTGACATCAATTTCATGCCGCTTGTTCATTTTCCTTGTGGCTGAGTTCATGAGTCCCGCTGAGTCTGCTGATTAGTTCGGCGGATTTGTTTGTTTTTCGCCCCGGTTGAGTCCGCGGTCGTGACGCCACCGTTGTGAACCGACTCCTCGCTCTTTCCCAGCCTTTGTAACGCCCCCACCCCCTCCTCCTCCGACATGCTCGACCGCCTCCTCGAGCGCCCTCTCAGAGGCCTTTTTTTGACGAGCACTTCCAACGCCGCTCCCGTGCTCCTGGTCAATACTGGGGAGAGTTTTGATCATTTTAATTGCCCTTTTGACTGCTCTTGATGGCACTCTTCCTTTGAAGAACAAAAGCCCCGCCACTTGAAAACACTCCAGCTAGTCTTGCTCACTTGTCTCCAGCAAAATAAAAGCCTGTCTCCCAGCTGTTATTTTATTCAAGGTCTTTTTTTTTTTTCTGATGCATGGTTTACGAGTGAAAATAATGATTGTTGGGGAAATCCCCAACTCTCTCAAAGCACTTGACAGCACAGAACCGCTCTCCTCAGACTCACCAAGGACCTTTCATGAGCAGCGAGTCCCCTCCGCGGAGCTTTAGCCAGCGCACATCCTACAGTTTTATGATAAATTGCTCGAAAAAAATGGCTCAACATGGTGTCAGTGACATATTACGGCCTCTTGGTTCACTAATTGCAGCAAATTGCCCTACGTGGTTAGTACAAGTATATTCTGTCTAAGTACACAGAAACTCCCTGCAGTTATTACACATGGATCCATTCTGTGCCCACTTTGTGTTTGGATGAAGTTCCCCTATAGACCAAATGCATAAATGATAATGTTGTTTGCTTGACGATTATAAGATAAAATAAGATTAACTTTATTAACCCCGCATCAGGCACTTGTCACAGCAGCTCAACAATAAGACAAATATGAAAGGAGAGTAAAAAACAAAGATATAAATAACAAATGCACTGCAAACATAAATACATTAAATGCATATATAAATATACAGATATACCCAGGGATTGTTATTGCACTTGATAAATAAATTGCACATGATATGAATATAAATACCTGACGTGGTCGTGAATATGTTAATAAATAGTTTTTATATACAGTCGTGAGCATTGTGCAGAGTCCACGTGACGAACTGCAGCCGGATTACACGTGTGATTCTTTACATCGACCTCGCAGCCACGGAGGGTTCGGGCGCTCGTGTCTCGTCATCTGTTGGCACCTGCCCGCCCCGTTGGACGCGCGCCCCCTCTGCCCCCTTCCGACTTTGTCTTTCCCTGTTTTGATCATCGGCCGCGTAAATGAAGTGGATGTAGCTCCCAGGCCTGCGAGAGCGAAGCCGAAGCGCCTTAAACCTGCATTCGTAATGTTCGGGTGATGTCTCCTTCCATACAGCCTGCGCTTTTGATTGGTCACCCACCTCTTCCTGCCTGGCTTGATTGCGAAGAGATGTAACACCTCCTCTAATGTTTGTTTCTAAATTTCTGTCCGTGCAGCCGATCTTAACCACAGAAGCCAAGAAAGAGCCAAACGTCCCTGTTTTGCTTCTTTCCTGTTGAGAAAAATATGTCGTAATTCCGTTTTCCGGGAATACTGAATAATGCAGGTGTAATTTTTTTTTTTTTTGATTGAAATCCCTTTTTTGCTCTGCACTTTCATGTTTCGCTTTTATGTCTCTTCGCTTTGTTGCTCTGGATTTCACCGCTGATTTGGCCTGTTTTGGAAACTGTGATTTTTTTTTTTTTTTTTCATTTTCCCAGGGACCTAACGACGATCCTTTCATACACTCGGTCATGTCATGAAAGTTAACATCATCATCGGGGCCGTGAAACGACTACAATCCTTCGCAAAAAAAAAAAAAATATTACTGACACTCCGCGCTCGATCTTGTTTCATGTTGGGGGAGGAAAAAGCCGCAAAGCTGCTTCTTTCAATAACGTAACAGCACCTGTGTGATTCGCTTTGGAGGTACCATTCGTGCAGATGTAGTAAATCCCAGACACAGAGGTGCTTTTAAATGAAGCCTGTCAGCGTACAAATACACCTCTCCACAATATACAACACGTTTAATCATCAAACTGTTATCGGCGTTATAAATGAGCGAGCCACGGAGGTAGTTGCAATGCATAGCCTGGAAATAGGACGTCAAGAAATTGTCTATTACCGTGGCGTCCGCGCTGAATGTCGCCCCTCTGGCAATATCTCTCGGTAACAAAAGGCAATATTGTCCCTCTGAATTGCTTCAGAGTGGCTACAGAGGACAGAGTGAAGGGAAGCGTCCTCACCGCTCAACTTTATGGAGGCGATGCAGACGTTTTAATGAACGCGACGCCACACCGGCACCGTGGCTGTGACCTCTTGACCCGCACCTCTGGGAATTTCTTTTCTTTTTTTTTTATTCTTTTATTGGTAATGTGGCAATCTCAAATGGGGCGGTGGGGAGAAGTCGCGCTGAGCTGTGAGATAACGGCGATCGAGAAAAAAGTGTACGAAATGAACACTGTCTCTCTTTTTTTTTTCCATCTCCCATATCTTTAATTTGGATCGCCCACCATTTGATTACACGTCTCCTCTGACCCCACTCCGCCAAGAGAAGTGACAAAAAGAGGCAGAAGAAGGTGAAAACATCTTGCGCACAAGCCCAGGTGGGGCATGAATTTATACGGCTTATTCAAGCCTCTTAATGGAAAAACATGCATCACACACTCTCCCATGAAGCCACTCAGACAATTTATCCAGTCGCTTATTTTGCGCGACGTATTTATGCAAATGGTCGCTTATTGTTGCCGCTCAGTACGCGGCGCGCTGATTGATTCGCAGCCTTTAACAGCACCCCGCTGCCTCTTTCCGTCTCTCCGCCGTCCTCGTTCCGAGAGGCTCCCGATTCCGCCGCACACCGCTGGAAGATGTGATTTCATCTAATCACCAGAGCTGATTCCCCCGGAGCCATATGTGTGCTTCTCCTTCGCCGACATTTTTCTCCCGCCCCTCTCGCCGGCGAGTCGGGACGAACGCGCCACCGCTCAGTCCACAACTATTACGGCCAGATTAAAATGATTTAGTGACGTGTAATAAACAAAGCTTTAATGCATTTCTGAGTGTGTGAATAATCCAAAAGGAAAAAAAAAAAAAAAAGATGGCGGCAGCAGAACTATATCGAAACCCGATCGATCACTTATGCACAACGGCCCGGTCACGCCAGATTACGGCGCCATAAAATAGATCCGCACGCCTCGGTGAAATATGTGTTTTTAGTGGCTTTTGTGACTTCTCTCAAGGCTCCTTGGTAATCTGCGGTAGTTGGCGGGCTAACCGCTGACGGGCAGGCCAGCTGGGAATACGCCAGCGCCGGTCGGTCAATAACTCCTTTCTCTTTTCTCTTTGCTGTAATTACAGCTTCCCCGGCGTTTTTGCTCTCCAGATTTCGCGCCATTTCACGACATCTCTCTCAATATTTATGTGTCACCAAGTCGAGTCTGCTCAGCTTTTTGCCAGCAAGTCTCAAGCCGAGTAGATTATTTACATATGGCAGCAAACAAGCCCAAGTTGAGTCCCAAGTTTTTCCTTATTTAAGTCACGCTACTTTTTTTTTTCCTTCTGTGGAGCACAAAGGTAGGTTGCATCACAAATGGATCTACAATAAAGCTAATAAGCTCCGATAGCGTGCCCGGTCTGAGCAGGTAGAGTTTTCCCGGCTTCCAGTCTGATTTGAGATTAATTAGCATCCAGCAGCGTGTGATCGCCGCACATCATTTTATTATCTGCAGCTGGTCCACCGGAGCGCTCACCGGAATGCTGGCAGTGACATCCATCTGCCTGTCCGCTCGTTTTTAATCTCTTCATGCGGCGAGAGACAGTCAGGGATGGTGACAGCTCTCACAGCACGCCGCCTCAGACTCGGCGCAACAACGGGAGCACCTATCAATCCCAGAATTCATCTGCCATAACGTTTGGATCCGGCGTCGGGTTGCGTGATCGACAAACTTCCTGTCTGCAAAAGTTTTTTTTTTGTTTTTTTTGCATTTATTCATGCATCGAGTTGATTCAAATTAAAGCAACACCTAACATCTTTAACATCCGTGTATTTAGTTTTTTTTTCCCGTTTTGTTTAAATTATTCTAATGATCGCTCGTCTCCCTCTTCTGCACGGCAGCAGCCAATTAGCATGCCCCCACTCGCGCGTAGGTGTGCCGCCGAGTGACACGAGCGGATGCATGCGATGCTATGGAGGCTGCCTATACCGTCCAGCAGTCTTGACGCATCACTGCCAGACTGACAGGTGAGTTCCTCTCGCAGAATGGGAGTAATGATGAGTTGCAGTGTGAGGCCCAAGCGGCACACACACACACACACGCACACACACAGCGGCGAGGCCATTCACTTTACATGTGGTCGCGTTAGTGTCAGTCCTTTGGGATTAGCGGCTGTCAAGAATTCTGTTTGACTTCTTCGTCCTTTTGCATTTAACAGCCTCAGTTTGACTCGACATTATCTGTCAATCAGATGATGTCACTTTTTATATTAAGACTCATAAGGAAAATAAAAATAAAGAGGGGGCAATTGACAGTTTTAAAGGATTTTTTCTTCATGCAAAAAAAAAAGCACAACTTAAACTTGATTAAAAGTCCTGCGCCACCTGCACGCCTGTCACTGCTGCGCCTATTAAAAGAAAAGCATCTTATCCCGTACAGCTATTGACAGCGCCACATTTTCCTCCAAATTAAACAGAGCGCAGGTATCCTCTTCAGCCGCCAGTCTTGGCCCGGGCGGAGGAGAGAGCGCGCACGCTTATTTATCTGCTCCTGCTGCTGGTGTTTCTTGACATTGAGCAGATATCTGCAGACAGCCGGCCGCCGAGCTGAGCTACCCGGCAGACTGAACAAAGTAGAACCCGCTCTCAGTCATCTCCTGTGGCTTCATGTCTTGTAAGCAGAGATGATACCTTGTCAACAACCAGAAACCGAGGGTGCAGACCGGTGACTTTTTTTTTTTTTTTTTCTCTCTCAGACAGTCCCGCTCGTTGATGCATCCATTAGGACGCTGAAGTTTATTGGACTCAAAAATATCACGGGCAACCAGCCGTCTGCGATATTTTTTTTTTGGGCTAAGAGCGACCAATTTGTGCATAATGAAATGACTTGTTTTTCCACAACGCTGACATTTAAACAAAAAATCTAAGTCACATAAATAATGAAATATATAGCACAGCTGCACATGGACCAACATGAATTCTGTCACACCTGCTGGAAAGTTTAAGTGGCCGCGAGTTTGTCCGTTTTGTTGGTGTGCGTTTGAGTGTTTTGCGTGTGCGTTTGGAGGGTTTTCTGCAGCAAAAAAA
>JAOXYL010000036.1:17336117-17346874 GCA_028564955.1 Terapon puta | reverse complement strand
TGACCTGTCTGAATACAGTTTTTTATTATTTTTTTTAACGGAGGTTCTTTGTATGCTGTCATAAAGTTGAGAAAAATGGCCACTGGATATGTAAAATAGGGAAAACTGACTAATGGACACATCACCTTTGGTGCCTTTTGAAAAGATAACCTGAATCAGCTACTTTTATTGCAAGACCAACACCTCTTCCCCGTTGGTTTCACGCCTCTATTCATGCGATTCCCACGCTAAACTCATCTGCCCGTGACCTCAGTGACTCCCACTGTGACATCATGGTGTGAACAACCTACAGCGATCTCTCCTGGGACCCCATACCTGTTTGTTCTCCTACAGCTGAGTGGGTAGTTTCACGGAGGCCCAAAGGAAGCTGGAGCTGAAAAGTTGATTGACCGCCGAGCGTTTCTCCGGCGTTTCTAAAAATCAGCAACCCAGTTTTCATTATAGTTGACGGGCTGTTACAGGAAAAAAAAAAAAGAAAAACCAATTCCAAACGAAGTGCCAGTCATCGAGCAGAGTCTGGAGCGATTGCGGTGCTCGACTATGCCGTGGACCTGAAGTTGAAATCAATCTCTGCATTTTTGCACACCAGTGATGGCGAGGGAAAAATTAAATAACGCTCAAACTACAACAACAGCGGCGTCCAGACCATCCAGAGAACATCATCTCACTGATCTCATATGCATCTCATATTACTGATGTAGCCTCGAACGCTGCTGCCAAACGCCGTCCTTATCCAAGCATATTATTTACACACACACTCGCTCCCGCATAAAGGGCAAAACACAGCTTTTTGGAGGATAATGATCTTTTATCTGAGCAGTTAGCTGCAGATTTTTTCATTATTACCAACTGCATTTTATGCCAAATTCAGACTGTGCAATCAGCCCAGTGATAGTCTGGTCCAAATAGAAGGAGGGCAAATGAAAATGAGTGTCAGGTGCCATAATTGCCCGCTTTGATCCTTGACAACCGACGCAGCCTCTGGGACACCTCGCGACATCTCAGCAAACACACAAGCATGTTTTTTTTTCTTTTTTTTCTCTTTTTACTGAGCCCCACAACTTGTTTTGCGGTGTCGACTCAGGAGCACGCAGCGGAAAACAGTGTAAACACGGCGAAGCAAAATGATGGGATGCTGTTTTATTTCATTTTAGTGAACCAGAGCCATTTTACTATCACCCTCTGGCCGGGAGCAATACACTAAGTTAATCAACCCTCTGTGCACAATGCCATCCTCTGCGCAGCGCTGCTGCACACCCACACGCTCAGCCTGTTTGCACTGACTGGGAAGGAAAGAGACTTCACCTTCCAGATGGACTTTCTTTCATAAAACTGTGATTATAAAGGTGAACGCCGGTTGTTGGCGCAGTCATGTGAATCCGCCATGAAAGAGCCACATCCGTACACACTGAAAATATATCACAGTGACCATCTCATAACACATGCATTGCAAAAAAAAAAATTAAATACACATTCATTAATCATATTTTGCATAATTACAGTGTCTGTTACTGCAAATAACTGCACCCCTTGATGAGTGAGGGGGAAAGTTCAAACGCGAGGAGGATGTGTAGCAAACTCTCTAATGTGCAGACGACACAAAATCGTGAAAAACAACTCTAAGATTTCCAGCTTTAGGCTAAATGATGCTTTGTTTGCCCTCCCCCTGGGGAAATTCATGTTTTGCATTTGTGTTTCAAATATTCAAGAGCGACAGGAGCAGCCACACTGCAGATGCTTGTGTCTCCTCGGCTGTTTCCACAGCGCAGGAGGGCTCGCTTCCCCTTTTTTTTCATCAAACAAACGGCTATTTATTGCTCTTGTCTTCGCACAGCCTGATGCTCCTTCATCACTTGACCCTTTAAGAACACGAACCGCAGCCTACGTTAGATGGAATATGTAGCAATCATCTCTCCTAATCCATGGTTTATTTCCTGCTGATGCTTGGAGTTTCCAAACTATTTTTTTTTCCCTCCCCCGATCGAAGGAACGAGTCCACATACAGGCCTCCCTAATGCTATCAAAACCGTTTAAATTGGTCTCAAGCAGACAGGGATGGTAAAACATAATGCTTCTTTGGGGTCGCTATTGCTTTTTTTTTTTTCCTCTCTTTTCGCTTTTATTAGTTTCCACGTTCCCTTTCTTCTCCTCTCGCCTCCCTCCTCAAGCAGGAAGCCGCACTCGCATCTCGCCTGTGTTTATTCTCGCGTTTGCGGCGCAATTCACATGTGCACGCTCAAATTCCAACTTTGCACATTTGGCTGTTTGTATAATTTCACAGTCGGCGCTCTCCCCCGAGCCTAGTTTGCACCTCACACTCTCAAGGCTTCTTGCCACTCACCTGCTTTTCACACGTTTTTTTTTTCTTCTTTTCGGCCTTGTGACCCTGTTAAGTGTGCTGATGTAACTAGTGCACGACTCGTGATCTACTGCCAAATAAGGGCGGTGGGGGGGGAAGAAAAAAAAAAAGCAGGTCGAGGCTGGAATAAATACAGCTCAGGGTTTGTAGTATCACAGGCGAGGCTACAGCGAGCGTTTTCACTCCCAGCGCCTGCACTGTGCCACTGTACAGTATAAGCTGTCATACTTTAGCTGGACTTGGAAAGAAAAAACGTGCACGCAAAGGCAGCTTAAAAAGAAAGAAAAAAAAAATCAATCTAGTAATCCGCCACTTGAGCGCTGATTGCATGAATACACAATTGCAAGTCGAGGCCTCCTGTGCCATCTGTAGTGCGGCACACTAAGAAAATAATCTATTTAATTTCCCCGGTGACCGCAGGTGATATCATTTATCTTATCCAGAGAGACTTCTAAAGTAGATAAATGCACTTCTTAGAATGAGATAAATCTACCTCACCATATGTACCCCGCTGTGCCGCCTTATGGGGAAGAAGGGGGGGATCCCGTGTTTGCGTTTCCTCGCCCCTTCAACGCTCAGACGGCCCAAACTTTGCCCAGGCAAATTTCATTTATCAGTGTCGGCGTTGCATGCGAGCATGCGGCCACAAATCCGCCAGCTTTTCCCTCACGCCGAGAGAGAGAGAGAGAGAGAGAGAGGGAGAGCAAACTTGCGTTGAACTGCGCCGTGTTTGAAAGAGCATCACATCACGTTAACGTTTTACAGCGATATCCGTTCTCGGAGGGGGTAATAACCATATATATTAGTCTATCTGCGCCATGCAAATGAGGCGGCGTACAGTTAACGTAACTTGACAACTTCCCTGCATGTGTGCTGGCGCAAATTTTGTTTGCATGTGTGTGATTCAGCGGCGCGGGGAGAGAGCAGCGATCCCGCCCTGCTCCGCTCACACACCCCCTGGTGTTTCTCCTGCGCAGAGTTGGCATTTTAATTCATGCTTGCGTGACTGTACTAAAGACTCTCTGCCTGTCGTTTATTTTCTCTTCGCCTCCTCCTATATTCCCTCCCTCTCCAGAACTGTCCGTCTTTATTCCTCCCTTTTTTTTTTTTCCCTTCTCTGCAGAGCCGTCACCCGTATACATATATCCTGTTTCCCCACTCCTCCCCGAGGACCCGCGTCACGTCTGCGGCTATCATCTATTGGAAATATTATCTACCTGGACGTGAACCTCTCTGACCTCTCACCCCCCCCGGGAGACTTCGACATACTGTGTAACCAATCAAGACCCCCATTGGTCACGGGTGGCCACGGATGCTTGTGACAGTTCTCGCCTATAAGCTGTAGCAGAATATCAGCCCATGCATTATTCATACAGTCAAGTCATATGGCCTTGAGCGGCGCTGCTGAGAAACTTAAGTGTAGAAAGCATTCAACCAGGAGGTGGTCTGTGTGCAGCTGCCAGCGCAACAGTTTGCCCGCCGTAAGATTTGATCTACGCGCTAATTGAAGTTGAAGCGAGTCGGGGGAAAGTGCACCACGCCGTGCGCCGACTCTGCTAAAAATGGGAAGCGCTTTTTTAAAAATGGCGGCTCTAAGTGATCTCCGGTGGGATGTCGGGGATGGCTGTCACGCACACGCACGTGCAACTTCTGTTCTTTTAATTCGTTTCGGTATCGCGTTGCATTTTATCCGCACATCATGCACGCAGCTGCAAAAGCGCATCCTCCATCCAAAAAAAGCAAAAAAAAAAAAGAGAGGTTGCACGTGATGTGGAAACGAGGGGTGGACATGGAGCTCTGGCAAGGGCGCCGCGTTTTTTTCCCCCCCAAAGCAGTGGGCGGAAGGAGCAGGGTGAGAAGGCGAAGAAATTATTAAAATGTGCCACGGCCACAAAGTGCTCTTGGAGTAATTAAGTCGACAGCAGTTTGGCTCCAGCAGCTCCATTTTGAGTGTGTAATGTATTTCAATAATGACAGTGCGCGGCGGCAAACTGGCTTGTCGTCACGCTCCCTCTCCCAGCTAATCCTGTTACTGCTGACCACTCTGACGGGGCGTGAGTCCAGCCCTGCTGCCTGCCCGCCCGCCTGCCTGCCTGCCTGCCTGCCTGCCACTTTTCTGTGGGAGGAAATGGACGGAGAGAAAACGAAACGCAGAGAGAGCGGCCTGATTGTTTCTCCCGCGTAGTTTTCTCGCTCATTTGCTCGTGTTGGCGCCCTTGCACGGCCTGTCGTTTCCCGTGCACGCGCGAGGTCTCGAGTGCTTTCCTGCGCCGGCCCGGGCGTCCGTGCATATCTGCCGTAAATGTTTATTTAGTCCGAATGCACTCCTCCTCCCCCCCTCGCTGCTTACAGAGGGAGTTTTCAGCATCATCTCAGGCTCCGAGCCCATCCACTCTGCTCCGGCCACAATGGCTAATCCTGACACAGGCAGCGGTGGCAAGCAATCAGCACTCACAGCCCAGAACATAATGGAAGCCTGCCTGCCTGCCTGTCTGGCCGGCTGGATGTCTGTGAGGATGACTGGCAGGCCGGGCGCTCATCTGGATGCTCGCCTTTTGTGCCTCCGTGGCTGTTTTTGATGGCCGGGTAGACAGCGCGTTGGCCCTCTGGTTATGTAAAGTCTGCCTGTCTGCGGAGGAGAAGTGAGGCACACCAAAAGCCGGAAGCTAAAGGGGGAATAAGAGAAAAGACGAAAAGAAAAAAAAAAGCTTGTGCCTTTCTTTGGTCGTCTGAAACATCGTCTAATGAGCTCCTGTTTAATACAGATGGATCTCGGGTGTTTCTGTGCCTGCGGCTGCTCACTGCAGGGCCAAAGTGCTGAAGCAGGACAACCGGCCACTTCAGTATTCCTGGTTCAGCATCTCTTGGAAATAATTCACACGTATATTCTCTATGTATGGTCAGGAGAGGAGACAGTGTAGTGACAGATTATTAAAGCATGGACAAAGACTGATCTGGCTTTCCTACTAGACTGGTGTCTTGGTCATTCAGTTTGGTACACAGTAGAATACAGACATCAACATATTGGAACCATTATAAAAACTTTGGATGACTTTTGGATACTTGCTAAATTTGTGCTGATTACCAAATGTTACATGCAACATTAAGATGGTGGACATGGTAAACATCATGTTTACCATTAGCAGCATGAGTTTGTTAGCATTTAGTGCTCGTAAAGTGTCGGAAGGCCTCAACCGAAGTGTTTATTGGCACCGTTTGAAACCCGTACGCTTCTTTTGTAACTCTCAGGAAAGAAGTGATAAACGCTTCTACTTAACGCAACGCTTGGCTCGGGGTGTTTTTTTTTTACAGTTCCTGCTGCCATTTTTTTTTGCACGTGTAAGTGAACACAGCACCATGACTGTCTTCAAGTGAGATAGTGTGAATGCATGTGACGTTAAAACCGTATTTGAACAAGCCTTCCCATCCTGCCTTCGAATAACCGAACACACTGGTGCCTTCAGACCTTCAAAAAAAAGTATTTTTTCCCTAAAGCCCTCACTTTCTCCTTAGTAAATGTCGTTCTTTGAGTACTTTATGTAGCTTGACCCATATATGATATTAAAGAATGCACAGCTGGACTTTGCAATGGAGGACATTTTGACCTGTCACTGTAGACAAATAAAAATCACGGTGTAAACAATCAAAACCGACGTTGACTGAATTCCAGTCACTGCTCCTTTTTTCTTTTTCGCACCAGTCAAAATGTCTGCTGTGAAGGCGGCCTATTATTCGCCTAATTAAGCCTGATCTCTTTGTAGTTCATGTCTTAATTATTATGGATGAGACGTGTTTGCCGTCCTTCGGTGGTCACTACCTAAACAAGGTCCTGAAATTTTGCCATTTCGGGGGGGACCGACTTTTTTTTTTACTTTCCTCGAGCGTTTCTTCTGGGAGATTTGTAAGTAGAGAACATAACCTCTGTACCCGAGGCACATTGTTCACAGTCAGTTTGTGGACAGGCAATTCTTTCGAAGCCAGATACATTATTCTGTATGTGCAGCCAACCTCCCATGACCCCCCCCTTTCTCATTTCGAATAGAAGCTTCCCAGCAATATTCCCTTTAACTCGTTGTGTTTTGCTCTGAAACGCTGCAAAATACATTTTACCAGAAAGCATCGCTGTATTACAGTAGGTGTGTTTTTTTCCTGCAGTGCCTTTTAAATCTTGGATCACAGCAAATAGTCTTTAATGGGAGGAAATAGGTCTGTCCCTGGGGCTTGTTGCACAGAGGCAGCCCCAGCGCCTCAGACCTCTCTCCCTCTCTTTCTCGCTCATTCACTCACTCGCATTTTCCCCTCCTCTTTTGTCTTCCTCTATTACAATGCTGTTTGATGCCTACACTCTCCGCTGCAGTTTGCGAGCGCGCACCGCTGTGCACGCCGAAGCTTCCACCCGTAATGAGGCCGGAGGTTGTCGGAGGGGAGGGGCGGCGCAGGGCGTGGCGGGGATAAATGGAAAGATGCGAGATATTCCGCAAGAGGCGGATGAAAGGCAGGGGAGGCGGACGAGTTGGCGAAAGAGTAATGTCGGCGCGAGGGGGGAAAATAATAGATTTGCTGCATGTCCGAGGAGCGAGCACAGGGGTGTCCATTGTTAACGCAAACGCGGGGTTCAAAGGTCGCCAAATCCTATTTACTTTTTCCATCCAGAACGTGACATGCGGGGCACGGCTCGCCCTGCATCATCTGTGACATCCGCGTTCAAACGGGGCGAAGGCGGCCGCGTCACTTCAAACGTGAGGCTGCAGAACGGCGCCGCGCGGGGGACGCCGGCCCCCTCGCCGGAGTCACAAACAAAGATAAAGCCCCTTTCATGCCAAAGATCTCTGTTCCCGTCGTTCTCCGCTCAGAGGTGAGTGGAAAGGTACTTTGCATAATCCAGTCGCATCCGAACGCAGCGAGCTCCGGAGAGATAGAGCGGGCGTAAACAGGATTCCCTCTCACCTGCCGGAGGTGGACCACAAAAACCAAGGCCTCGAAGCTAAAGGCTTTTCATGCAGAGGGCCGAAAAAGGGCTGAAAAAAAATATTTCATTGGCGATGAATTAAATATGACTTGATGAAGAGCGTTTGAGTTTGTCAAGGCTGCAAAACTGCCATCGTCACATTTTTTGGGGGCGACTTTTCCAGGACTTTAAATCAGACGGACTTCACCCTCCAATATGCATCGCACCTTTTTTTGTGCAGACTTGAGAGGCTATTTGTTATTTATGTCATTTACATTTTTCTTAATGAAGTACCTCATCGTCAAAGTGCCTGCCTTATCCTCCGCCGGCTTCGTGGTGAAAACGCCGCCTCGTGTCATCGGTTCTCCTTAAAAGGCCGGCGTTAATCATTTATTAGGCTTTATACGCACAGTCGGAACATCCACTGATTTTCGCTTCTTTTCTCCAAGTCAGTTTTTCATTTATTTACACCACAGCCAGCTCTTTCCTCTGCTCCAGCTGACCACCTCTCATATATACCAATCTCCACCAACAGGCCATCAACAGCACCCAGAGGGCCTCAACATGCAATATTGAAGATTTCCATTAGTGCGGAATTGTTTAGGGGAACTGTGAGGAGTGTTTGTGCATCAGGAAACAGACATGAACCATCATCATCACAGAGAGGAACGCCGTGGTGCTGAGAGGAAACGAGGGGCGGGAGGGAGGGAGGGGCCCCTCGAGGGAGGGGATAAAAGAAACAAATAGAAAAATGGATCAAAATTGAATGAAACAGAATTCAATATAACGGTACATGAGAGTATCAGCGTGCGTTGCTCCGGCTTCACGTTCCCTGTCAGGTCTAAAGCGAGACGACTTCCCGTGAGACTGTCAGCGAGGGAAATTCCAGCACAGCGGGGAACTCGACTCATCCTCTGTCTGGCGCAGAAAAATTCAAACACGTAGTTGTATTTAATCTGCACTCCCTAACAAGTGTGGTACCACTAATGGGTAACTGTACTGTACCATACAGTGAGCGGAGATGTTAAGTGGTGTACAGTTTCTGATTTTTTTGCTGAATCCAGCCACCCGCTTTGGTTGGGAAGGAGAAAACCTGCACGAAACAATGCTACGAAGTGTTTTATCGTCATTGAGCCAGGAAGAACTGCAGAGCTCTGTGGTAATTTTAGTCTTTCATATGCTTTATTTTCAGAAAAATTCTTGTTGTTGCAGCTTTAATGAAAGGTAAGGGTGGACGCAGCTGCTCTGAAGTCATGCAGTAGATGTAAAAGCTAACGTTTTTTTTCTGAGAAGCTCTGGCAGCCAAATTTATTGGCTAGAATCGACCAAAGGGAATGTGTCTTGATTTTACAGAACGAGAAGACGGTGAGTTGCTTCCAGCAGAAAGGCGGTAACTCGCATTTCCAACCTCTGATGAAGAGACGCATCTTGGCTCGACACAACAGGTGCTAACACACACTCATAAAAAAGAAAAAAAAGAATACAGCATAAAGAAAATGCTTAGAACAACTTTATTTTAACACTTGTATGTTTCAGTCCTAATGGCGGAGTGGGCTGAAAGATTGCACTTGCAGAACTTCCTCCATCAAAGGCTTTGGACACAGTTATCTAACGAAATCAGCAATTAACTGCAAAGAAGCAGAGACAATTCAGTGAATAAAGCAACCTAATTAACTTTCACCATATGAATGTTTTTTTTTTTTTTTCTGGCAAACACTTCAGATAGTAGGACAGACACGCTCACTGTTTGTGCACGTGGCATGGAGGTGTGTGTGTGTGCGTGTGCACGGTGATGCATGTGGGTGTGTCTGTCCGCCGCTTCTCTATTTTCATTACACACATAAAGACTTGCTGCCGTCCTCTGCCCAGCTGTGAAAGCAGCGGCTTACAGCCTCCAGGTACATCGATGCACCGTTAATTCTGGGGCTTAATGCTCTTTTTTTTTTTCCTGCACCTACACATTTGCACACATTCGCGTAAGTGCACTGCTGCCATTACGAGCTCATGAGAGAGAGAGGGGGGGGGGGCTTTCAATCAGTGTCTCCACAGAAGTGAGGCTTTGGTGCCACGTTAGTAACTGGAACGCTCACCGTATGCCTGCATAATCACATAAGATTATAATTCTGTGCAATTAATCTGATGGTGACTGAAAGAGGAAAAAAAAAAAAAAAAAAAAGGCCTCACCGGCTGACTCTTCCATTTTTCTTTGATTATTTTCACACACACACTTGTCAGTAGTGATACTTTTACCTGCGGCCCCCGTGGAGGAGACCTATCTCAGCAGATGACAGCTATCAATCCAGCCCGAGGGTCGATGGAGGGATAAAAGAAGACCCCTTTCATCTTCCCTCCGACTTTTCGCTCAATCTCTGCCTCTCTCTGCGCCCGCTCTCCCTCCTTCCTTTTAACCGAGCCTTCCCGCCTCTGCAGGAGTCTCCAAAGCGCTGAGACACTTGTCCGAGGCCCCTTTTTACAGTGGATGCTCCGGCACGTCTTTGTTTTCCTCTCCCTCAGCGCTTTTCTCCCATCGCTTTTCATTCTGCAGCACACCTCGAGCTGAGGGAGCAAACTGACAGCAGAGGCCGGGGCTCGGGCCTGAGAGAGGTGCCAAACCTCCGGCGCCGGGGGTCTCTGGAAGAAATGCTCCCGTGATGCAATTTCTCCCGCCTCCCCGCCACTTGTTGAACGTTTTTACACGAGCGATCACACAAATCCACTTTCAGCCGAGTCTATTTATGGTTGGGCTGACTGGAGAATAATTCTGACTTTTTCAGGGGGATATTTCAAGTATTATTGTGCTCTGTCAGGTCGATCAATATCTGGAAATATGAGTGAGTCTTACTCAAAGCGTAGAATTAGAGAGAGACATACGACGATGTGATTTTTGTCAGATTTAAGTGATCAATATAGGCTCTATTTTAGGCTCAACCTTTGGTTTTCTTTGCAGTTTTTGACACATATGAGGCATGTTTCTGATTCAGTTATGATAACAGGAATTGTCAGTCACCTCCCTTTTGAGCACCGACACGATTTCTATCTGCGTCTGCCCCCTATCTCCATCTATCTCTCTTTCCTAACCTCCGGATGAAGGCGGTATCGGAGTGTTTTCTTCCCCTTTCCAGTCCCTGGGGGAACGTGCTTGTCTCTGCCCCCCCTCCATCAGCTCATCATCATCCATCTGGGAGGCAGGATAAGCACTGCATGGGACATTAGGCCCATTACCCAATCACGACAGGCTACCAGCCCCGGCCCACCGACCCTCCCCTCGCTCTCACGCCGCGCTTCAATTTACTGGAAAGGACACTGTGCTTAACACAAGTTGCAAGGGGGCGCCGAAGTGTATCGATCTTTCATCCGGTCCTTCGCCACTGAATTGTGTTGAAAATATCTCCAAAATACTTTGCTCACTTCTTGTCGACATTGAGCTTGAAAACTCCTCCATATGTGGAC
>JAOXYL010000036.1:17250684-17265668 GCA_028564955.1 Terapon puta | reverse complement strand
GTTAAGTTTGAGTTTTGCGATTTCATGCAGCTCATAAATGACATAAATTATGGCTAAAATGGATGCTGAATGGGTCAAGATCCAAAAACACTGCAACCTACATTTCCCACAATTCAACACAGTAGCATATTTTTGTTTGGTGATGCCTTTGTTTTTCCCATCCCACAGCTTTTTTTTTAAGACAGCATGCGCCATAATAGCACATAAACATCATTTCTATAGGAGGCCGGGTTGTTCTTAAGGAGGCGTCCCCACTGCTCCTCAGCTGTCACTTATAATATATATACGAGGCAAATCATGTGAGATTTAAAGTCACACCTGGATGCTGCGTTAGATAATAGTATGTCTGGGTAATGAGGTAGTGTTTGCAGCGAGCACTTCCATTTTGTTACCGGCCGTTGCCTCGGTACGATCACACCCGTGTTCTGTTACGTTTGGAAATACACGGAGTAAAGCAGGAAAAAAAAAAAAGAGCGTCTCCGTGCCTCATCTATCATCATTGTCAGCGTCAGATTCATCATTAGCATCACCACCCCACCCCCCTCTTTTTAAAAGCCGCTGACCCCGGGGGACGAGCCGTGACCTTGGAGCGACAGCCTCAGCCGGTCCCGGTCTGTTTCGCAGCGAAGTCTCTCCGCGGCCGACCCACCGCTTAATGAACTTCACCCAGATGCTAAGGGGAGCCGCAGCCCCCCCTCCAGTAGCCCACAGTCCCTCTCCAATCTCGGCCTCCCAGTCCTCTCTGTCGAAGCTGTCTTCTGCCCCCCCCCTCGCCGTCTCCCTCTCTGTCTGGAGCTGGTTGTCACGTTGTTTATAAATGAGTTCCATTTCCCATCTCTCCCTAGATGCAATTTTCCCATGAACGGCCCCCCCTCCCCCCACCTCCCCAACTCTTGTCAAGTGTAGGAAGTGAAGGAATAATCAAAGCTTTTTTCTGCATGTATCCACATCTGTCGTGGCGTAAATGATGTCATGTTTGTGTTTTTTTTGGGGGAGCGGAGGGCGGGAAGGTAAATATTAAAGAGGTTTTTGTTCGTGCCGCGAGTCTTTAAAGAACAAAACCATTTATCTTTTCACATCTTTCCCCATCTCCACCGGCAGCCAAACATCGAGCGAGCTTGCGCTTCCACTTGCCTCGCCTCGCCTCGTCTCCCCCGCAGCAAAAATAGCTGAGCTCCTCTTAGCTCCTGCGAAGGGGGAGGGCCGTAAAAAAAACGTTTGCCGTTGGAATTTTTCCCACACACTAAAGCACAAAATGGATTCATCTCCTTTTAGCACAGGGGAGCAAAAAAAAAAAAGAAATTTAAAAAAAAAAAAAGAAAAAAAGCAAGTAAACAAACAAACAGGCACAGCAGAGAGGGCCAACCGAAAAGAAAAAATGAATAAATAAAAAGAAAAAAAAAGCCATGACAAATGACTCCTCTGAAAGCTGCATAATTCTCCCGTTCCTCTTTGACTACAAGCGTTAAAGCTATTATGTCACTCAGATGAAAACGCCTTCCAGCACCTTGACCCCTGTGCATAATGGACACTAAACGCCTGTGGTGACATAAATAATGGAGGGACGGCGTTGGCTATGAGAAAAAAAAAAAAAAGGTGTAACCGCATTACCTCTGGATGTACCTGGTTTTCCCTCCAAGCCGACACGCAAACATGGCGGTCATTAGCTCATTGGTCGGCGGCGGGAGCATGCATCTTTCAAAGACGACGCGTTTTTTGCCTCAAGGTCACATAATTGTGACTCAAAAATCGGCTGAGTGAGTCACAATTGCAAAACCCGTAATGGCATTTCCAAAGAAACTCTTTGACATATTAATTGCGGCATGTGCTCGAGCGCTTCTCGTGTTCCCTTTCTGCTCCGCTGAAGCGATCTGACTTTTCCGGGGCCATATAATGTGTTTATTTTTACTGACCTGATGACAACTCATCAAACACCGGGCAAATCTGTGCCTCTTTAAGCGGACCGGTCTCGCGCTGTGCTAATTAATACCCTCCTGCTCTCTCGCTGTTTTGGATACGCTGCACGGTGGATCTGCTGAGAGAGAAAGAGAGAGAGTGCCAGGGACATGAAGTGTTGGTTTATTGAAGAAGGGAGTGCGAGCCTCTTTTCTATCAATAGGGGTTGGAGCAGTCTGCGCCTCCCCCTCCTCTTATCTCCTCCCTCTCTCTCTGTTTGGACTCTGGTGTTTGAGTGTGCGTCTCGGTTTGTTCGCCACTTTTGCGTTTGTGTGCATACATACAGTCCGTGTGGGCAGGCGGGCATGTCCGTTCGCCTCCCCTGTGTACGTATCTGTATGTACAGGCACAGATGGACCCGGAACGCGCCATCCATTTCTGTTCCAGGGTGTTAGCGTGGCGCCCGCCCACCGCAGATGGCGTTAATCATCGGCCATTTTGAGCGTGACATGGAGATTGAGAGCGCGGGTACCTGGGAAATCAGCGGGCGCGGCCGCCCGGGACGGCGCCGGCGACGGCAACCGCAACGACACATGCGACGCAACTTCAGGAGAAGAAGAAGATCGGGAAAATAAACGATTAATCCTTCCTCAGTGTCCTTGTTGGAGATGTAATTTCCTCCTTGGGCAGCTGGTCGGCTGGGAAGTGGAATGGGATGAGAGCTTTTACATAATTGACCAGCGAGCCAGGAACGCTTCCTTGTTGGCAGGCCTTCAAAGAGAAGATGAGACCTTCTCTCCAGGGGCGACCGGCCCGCCAGCCCTCACCTCTTTAGGCCACGCTGGGCACCGGTAAAAGCCTCTGCACTGTTCATGCATATGACATAATGTACATATGTGCAGACACTACCCCGCTGGTGCTTCTAGGAAGGACGCGTCATAGTTAGGCCTGCCTATGTTATTAAGTCGCTCAACTCGCAATGCATGGACGTTTTACTGTACCTCATGATTAAAAAGGAAAAAAATGTGCAATTGTCGCAGTTAAAGCATAATTTTCTTCGTCCCTGCAGCGTGGTTGTGATACAAAAATGAAGCACTTCCTAAGTGGGGAGGGCGAATCTTGGCACCGAACATAAACCGGGCATCAAAACTTAACTAGCAAAGCAAATGAGCGGTATTTAAAGAGGATGTCTCACAGACAGGGATGAATACGGGCTGAGAAACAAGTGTTGGCAGGCCCGCAGCCGCTACTCATCAAATTCCACGACTAATTTGACACAAAGTGCAAGAAAATCAGCCTCAGCACTCTACATTCAGTGAAGAAAAAATAAAAATAAAAGAACTCATTTTCCATTTAAACTTGAGAGTGCTTCAAGGTTAATGCAGCCTCAGTGGGCCCTGGATGGTCTTACTGGCTGAATGTGGCCTTGTCCGCGGCGCTGAAGTGCTCAGGAGCGCTCGCCGTTCCTTAACTTTACAAATCTGACACTCACACCCATTCAACATGAGTGATTGTTCAACTGGGTGGCAAAGAAAGAGTTTGAAAATCTCTCTAGCCTTCCCTTTTTATTTTTTTATTATTGCGTTTTTTTATTCTTGATGCATCAATTTCTGTTATTTTCACCACAAAGAGTTTCTGGGAGAGATGGCCTGAAAATGAACTTTCTTATCCTCGAATTTAAAAAAACTGCTTCTCTCTCCTCACAGAGACAGATGGGTTTCTACCCTGCCTCTGGGTTTGGTGGTTCCTCTGATTTCTGACGTGGTTGACAGCCAAACCACAAACTACTTTTCCCAGAACGCCGCGGTCCTCTCTGGCGCTGTCCGTGGTGCTGAAACGACAAGTTCACTCCTGTTAGAGATTGCTGCTTCCCATCAAAGTCTGCATTTGTGTGTGTGTGTGTTTTAAGCTGATGTTTGGCTTGATTTGACAAAAAATAAATGGACTAGAGAGAGAATAATCCATCCAGAGTACAAACCCAAAGTTTTCAGGTTCCTGGAAATCACCAACAAAAAAAAATCAAAAGTGTATCATCCCGCAGCAGATTTTTTTTTTATCAATATTCTTCAATAGTTTATGTTCATTGAGGAACAAGTGTGTGAAGTTTTTTTTAGTTTCTTTTATGCCAGAGGCTTTATCGGGTTCACCAAACAGAAGGGGTTTGCCAGCAACCTTGTGCTGTGAGCATTTAAAGCCGACCCTGTTGAGCATGGACCCCGCGTAGACAAGGCGGCGGCGCTGAGAGCTGATGTCGAAATTTAGTCTTTGAAGGTGGCCCGTTTCACGTCAGTTTTCTCTCACTTCTTCAAAGCAGCTCGGGGGATGTTAGCTCATGTTGTCTGCTGCAGGGACGCCAACCCTTTGGAAATTCTCCGGCGGGATAAACGAGAGGAAAAAAAATGATTTAAAAAAAAAAAAAAGGTTGTCAGGTTCTGTCACAAGCAACAAGCAGCAACTCGGAGGCTGCAAATTATGTAAACTGCAAAGCAGCTTTTTGAGCCTTTTGATTTTTCGGTTTGTGTTTACGTAAAGTCGCGCGCATTTTACTGCGGGCTAATGATCCTGCTGCAGCTCTCGATAAAAATCAAACGTCGCCCGAGTGCTGCGAGCGCTCCTTGGGTTCAGTTCAGAGATGTAACGCAACATATCTCCGGCACAGCGCAGCCCTCCCCTTCTCCACCCCCACGAGCGTGAACAGACACACCACTTTGCGCCTGTCACCCTTTTTTTTTTTTTGCAATTTAGTAATACATACACGGCCTTTGCCCTCTTACCTAGAAATCCCCTCGCAGCTTTCCCGCACAATCACCCTTTACAATTTATCTTGACGTACTCTCAATCGAACTTTCTTGTAGAATCCCCTGCGCTTAATTTAAACTGTCTCTTCTGTCCATTCCCTCTCAGCAGTAGTTTACTATGTGGTGTAAGAGAGGGAGATGGGCTGTGGGCCTTAAATTATCCCTGCTCTACATTGGCTCCCAAGCCTCCGAAGCAGTGTGGGCGGACTGATTTTATGAGTGCGATGATGGTTTGACGTGCCGTAATCCTCTTTCACTGATCTCCCCTCGTCCATCTGCTCCATCTCCATCCCTCTCTCTTCTCCCGCCACACCGTCCCTCCATCCAGACACACGCGCACACACACACATACACGTGTAGACGCGCTTACAAAAGTGCACCCACTCCCAGATGTGCACGCACAAAAATATAAGCACACACACATGCGCTATGCATATGCGCAGCGCTCATCAGATTAGGTGTGGATGTCCGCCGCCGTCCTGTGGCATCTCTGCAAAGTAACAGCGGCGGGTCACCGGAGCTTTTTTTTTTTCTCCTTCCATCAAGGCCCCTCTGACTCGTCCCTGCGTCTCTTTCTGTCTTCATCCCGTCTCCTTCCGCATTTGAAAATAGACTCCACGTGTCGTCGCAGTTGTGCGCGCCACCATTTTCTTTCTGAGATTGTATCGCTTTGCCTTTTTTTTTTTTTTTCCCTCCTCTTTTTGGGATAATCCCATCCACAGCTGAACAACACAAGCAGTCTCAGAAGAAGACCGGCACAGTGGGAACATGTAATTTGTCTGACAAGTGGAACACTTGGTTTTCTGGTTATATTTCTGGTGGTGTGGCATGGGCTCTTTTCTTTCTAAAAGACAGCCAAGCAGATCCTCTTTCACCCTGCTTAAAATGCGCCCTCAGTGCCTCTTTGGGATTTCATGTGTTACGCAGCGATGAATATAAACTGAGGGCCGCACTTTCCAAAACAAAAAAAAGAAAAAAAAAGGCCACATTGGTGATTTCATAACTAAAAGCACATTTTGCCGATTTTCTTTGAAGTTATAATGTTGCTATCACTCGAGATTTAATTTTTTTTTGCGCGCGCAGACGTATGTACATTCATGTTAATTAATATTTCATGCATCACTTCTGTTTGCTCTGATTTCTTCTGACCTGGATAGGATTTGGAATGACAAAAATATGCACGCGCTGGCAGAGGCTGTTCCGATGCTTTTAACACTCCCGGGTTTGCATCCCCACTCTCAATTTCACACGCTATCACCACTTGCTCACCTTTGATGGCTCCTTTGGCAATTTTTCCCTTTGTCTCACATCTCCTTCCTTCCCTGAATCTTTTTTTTTCTCCCTTTCGCGTAGCTTTTATCTTCCCCCTGTTTCTCCTCTCATCTTTCCTTCTTTCTCTTAGCCTCCCTTCGCACTATTTTCACTCCGCGCCCCCCCCCCCTCTCCCTCTCTCTCCCTCTCTCCTCGCCATAGCAGTGGGTGTACTAAGCAGGGATTAGGCGTGATTGAAGTGCTGACGTGAGAGTTCTTCCGCCGGGGCCTCTTATCCTCTGCAGTCCCCCAGAGAGACCTCTCATTGCTGGGCTTCACTAGCAGGTTGGGCCCGGCCTCTCCAAGGACTCCCCATGGAAATAGCCTCTCTTCATGCCTCCATGCCTTATCCCCAATAGCCTTAGTGCCTCTCCCTGATAGATGTGTGGCTTGGCCCTGATAGAGCTCTCTCCCCTGCCAGACTCAAGCCTGGCTTTTTATTATTTTATTTCATTATTTCTTCTTTTAAAGAGAGAGGTCCTTCCCGCTACTGCATATCAAAGCTATTGGACTATTTCCGAGACGTCTCTGGCCCTCTTCTTCTTCTTCCCCCGTCTCTCCCCGGCGACACTTTACAGGCGTCACAGGCTATAGAGCCCGATTAGATTTTGATTCTTTAGATGGGACCACATCCGCGGCGGCTAATGAACTCGCCCGGCCCCGCTTAGCTCTCCCCCTCTGATGTGTAAAAGAATCACCAGTTGAGTTTTTGAGGAGGCGCCCGGCTCCGCCGCCCGTCGTCACATTTGGTGATTGGGCTTGAAAGGTCAGGATGTTTTCCTTTCATGTGGCATATGCCCCCACGCCGCCGTGATAGTAGCAGAAGCGAATACAAATTATGGAGCAAGCAGATGTCAAGGAGTCTTGGCGGGGTTGCAGTGTGTGTGATTGTGTGTTGAGGGGGGGGAGACGGGCAGCGGCAGTCGCTTCCCACGACCTAAATCTTCATTACATTCTCATTCGTCTTCCGTCGGCCGCCGCGCTGACTGTGATTAACACATAAAAGAGTGAGAGATGTGTGATATGGCGTGCACTCAGCATATTGTGTGCTTTATCCCCACCCCACCCCACCTGACTTGAATCCTGCAAGAGAGCTAGTCTTTGAAGTCAAGCTGTAGAGGAGAAAAGAGGGGAGCGGGAGAGAAAGAAAACTATATGCAGAATGTAGTGTTGCCCTCGGGGGCTAACGGGAATATTCATGGCACCACTTGTTTCAAGTTTGTTGATTTAGCCAGTATTTGATTTTTCCTCTTTGCTTTTCT
Source organism: Terapon puta (assembly GCA_028564955.1). Classification (NCBI taxonomy): domain Eukaryota; kingdom Metazoa; phylum Chordata; class Actinopteri; order Centrarchiformes; family Terapontidae; genus Terapon; species Terapon puta. The sequence continues at coordinate 17,258,401 of JAOXYL010000036.1, read as the reverse complement.
TTTCCTGGCAGTGTTTTTACACTGCTCGAGTTTGCTCAAGAAAACGCTGTGATTACCTCTTTAGCCCCCGAAATAAGACCCTCATCTCCGTCGCCGCGCTGTGCGAGAATCAGCACAAATTACAGTGCAGACTTTTGTTGACATTTTCGGCAGTAGCCGTTTTGCCTCCGACCCCGATCGTGCCGATGGAACAGGTCGGACACACGTACGCCAGCGTGCACACATGTTCTGCTCAAACGCATATGTTTACATACACGTGCAAACATTTAATCCTCTCTCCAGATTGCAGGCTTATGCTCAGCATGCGTGCATATGCCGGCTATATACTTCACACAATCGACTGTACTTTAATATCTGGGGATATTTCACTGTGACAAAGAGATGAAGGGATGAGTGTGATCTGTAGATGTTAATGTGTTCAAGGATTTGAGCTCGGTGTAAATCCACTGCATGTTAGCTGGTTGACCGTGGCTTGCATCACATGCAGTGCAGTTTGAAAGAACTGAAGAATCTTGAAAAAAAAAGTTTGTGTGAAAGTACTCTGCTCAAGGCTCCAGGTTTACTCTGCAACTGTTAGTCTCTAGTCATCTCTAGACATTTGCATGCGTGTGCGCGGCCAATTAGAATGAGGCTCTTCAAACATATGCAGGTGCTCCCTATGAGGGGGCAGTTGACCCGCCGCTCCTCGGCTCCTTTGACCGTCTTCGTGCAGTAATCCTGCGAGGCTGCAATTTGCATCAAAAATCTCTCCACTCAGAGAAAATTACGAGTGGAAGGAGTGCAGATACACTGAGACGTCATTAAGTTCAAGACGCTCCTTCTGACTTTCCACGCAATCATTATGTTTTGAGTCGGTTATTTTTACAACAGTAATCCAATAATAGTTACCTGTTTCCATGGTTACGGTGCACAAATACAAACTGCTAATACGCCATCATATTTCAGGATGTAAATTTATTTCTTTTTTTGATTCATGGCAACATCACACTTCCTGCTTTTTTTTTCCCCAAAGCATTATGGGAACTGTAGTGCCAAAACATAGAAGACAATTATATAAGTCAGGAAGACAATAACAATAAAATAGGAGTGACAAAATCTGATGATATGGTTTGGTCTATACACTCACTGTATTTTAGCACATTACTAAGCCCATCATGTCTTATCAGCATGGTGCCTGTATCTCTGGGATACACTGGGACACTTCCTTCTACCCATTTCTCGACTGATATTTGCACAGATATTGGCCCTTTGCTATTTCCTGCAGGCAAGAAAGTACTTTTCTTCCATTGCACCAATGCAAATAATGCTGCTGCCTTTGCATCTGAATCACCCCGTTAAAAGAAAAAAAGAGACATCTACGAGAAAAGAATTGCCAAGCAGCAACCCGCTCTGCTCCCTGTTCCCCACATAAAAAGAGACTTTAACGCGACACCCAGTGAGATTTAGCAGACTGGACCTAGCTTGAAGATTCGAGTGAGTCCCTTCAACTCTCTCTACAGTCGCCTCCCCTCAGCTCCACTTGATCTATTTCTTTCCTTTTAACTTGCTTTTCTTCATCGGTCTTCCTCTATTTACTTAACCTTCACATAAACTGTTGTTTCCTCGTTGCCTGGCTGCTCTGTAGTTTACCGATCCAACATTTCTTCTGCTCTGAGTCGCTTGAGTTAGTTAGTTTTAGCAGGTGTGACGAGAAAGGTCACCGTGAAGCACGTCGCCCACTTCTGCTTTAAATCAGAAGAACGGGTGACGGTTCCTCTATAGGTCTCACTCCCGATGAGCTTTGTATCAGCGGTTGGGGGGAGATGATTGCTTCTCCAACCATTTCAGAAAAAAAATGGATTCCTAGGATTGTAAAGCCTCCTTCAGGATGGGTGAACCATTCATCGAAACAAAAGGAACCCACTCCCCGGACACGTGCTTGTTTATTACATGGGAAGATCACACATGTAGCGATGAAAATCCCCGAGGTGCAGCGCTGACAGTGAATCCAGAATGACCCCGACTGCTGGATGAACCTCCTCGGGCCCCGTATCTCGCGCGGCCGTCCGTTAAATGCCACACCAGAGACGGGGAAGCCGCGCTAATCGCCGCATTGTGTAGCCGCGCGGCCGACTTCTAAACGCCCTTTCCCTTCTCCTTCCCGCTCCCCTCGCTGTTGATTCTCAGGGCAGCGGGGAACGTATGGCACTTATTACAAGTTAATGGATCATAAATTGAAACTGAAAGTTCTATAAAAGAGCTCCATTCGTATGCACTCGCAAACACGCCGCTCGCACATAGATTTCCTCCAAAGCTCCCGGCCTCGGTATCCCTCATTCGTTATGCCGAGCCGTCCAACCGGTTTGAGGTCATCTTTTATGAATTACTGGTCTAAATTTACGGTCTAATAAGTTTTTGAGGGTTTATATGGCGTTCTGCCCTGCCTGTCCTCCACCGCGAAGTGCAAAAATAGGAGTCAACCTCTAGAGTTTTTACTTAATGGACTGCTGCAATCCACCGGCTACTCTCCGGTGAGGTCATCCCTGGTGTGGTTTGTGAGTGTCTGTCTGCGGCGAACTGAGTCTTTTTTTTTTTTTTTTTTCCGCGTGTGAGTGGCGTCTCTCTGCGTCCAAACCAGCAGAGACAGACGAAGGCGCCACGATGCTCGGCTCCGACCTCGATTTTCTGACAGGACGGGCAAAAAAAAACATATAGAAAGAAATATTTCAACGCCTCGAGTTTGCAGATCATTTATCTCTGAGCGTGGGGGGGGGGATCAAAGATAGCCGGGGACCCGCTTGGGTAACAGTAGCTTCCGCCGTGGAGCCGCAGCCTCCCGATTCCTCAACCACATCAGATTAAATGTGTCACCATGAATAATTACAAATCAACCGTGTTCATCATGGCAGTTCAGCAAATTTCCCCCCCTCCTCATCTCACCACTGCTCATTAATGTTTCAGATGTAGCACGCTGTGGACAAAGCGTTCGACTAAATGCCGAGGAACACACAGATACGCAAACGTGCAATAAACATGCATCACTGGGCTCGGCGTTTCTTCTAATGGCGATTTCATGAGCTCATTGTAATAGTCTGCACGGCCCCTCTGAGGTTTAGCAAGAGCACTTTTATTGTTTTGTCTCTCTTTGTTGGTCTTTTTTTTTTTTTTTGGCGTTTTATTTGGCCGCTCCTCCTCGACCATGCAAATTTAGCCACCCCACCCCCACTGCGTTCGCCTCGCTTCGCCTAATTCCTCAGAGACGCTTAAACAAACCGTCGCAATCACCATCATCGGCGCCGTCCTCATCTCCATTGTTATCCACTCACCCAAATAATGAAACGATGGACGCGGATATTTACTCGCCGCTCTCCACGCCGCTTGGCCTTTTGTGGAGTGGCGGCCAATTAAAAATCTGTGAAGTGAGGAGAGGGGGGCGGGGGCGGTCAGGAATAATGCGACGAAGGTCCTCGTGTTGCTAGAAGCCCTTTAGGGAGAGATAACACCAAAGGTAAGCCCGTAGGTGTAGTTTGGATACAATATGGCCTCCACTTCTTGTTAGGAAAGATTTCAACCTCCTCAAAGCTTCCACACACACACTTGCAGCCTCTTCTTCTGGACCCACCTGCGCCTCAGCCCCTCGTCCATATGGAGCAGCCTCTGGTGGAGGCGCAGCAGTGGAGCTCCTCACCAGCTTCGAACTGGTCAAACGCATATGCGCGCCCAAACCCAGGCGCGCGGGCTCCAGAAATAGACATTTGGAGTGGTAGCCCGCAGGGTGGGGCTGACCACTCTACCATACAGCCAGCTGTCCCACAGGAATTGGCATTTGCTTAGATCGGTCCACACGCCCACACACACACACGACTTTTTCATCTCACGACATGCGCTGCTTGACATGAGAGGAACGAGACGTGCAGAAGTATTTTGGATGTTACATGCCGGGTGCCCCTTTAACTCAGATTTTATTCTATTTATTCGTTTATTTTTTTTGCATTTTGTGCTGGGAAATGTATCGCTGGAAGCTGTTTTGCATATTTTTTGCATTTTTTAAAAAAAAAAAGACGCTCGGCTAACTGACTTCCAGCTCGCCAAAATTAGCATCGATTCCCACCGGGCGCTGTTTAAAAGAAATAATTATTAAAAACCTGCTGAGTCACTGGGAGCTCCCACATGTTCGCTCGGCGACGCGCTCGTCCTGCTTGACAGAAATGACCCCATTTCGTCGGCGAGACCGCGAAGAGGGCGAATGACCAGACTGTCAAAACCCACGGCAACGCAGGGCTGTGACCTCAGCGCTCCGCAACGGCTAAACAGTGTCAAAATCAAAAGTGATGTGACGGACTATTTTTAGTACCTTTCCACACGGATACGGCATCAATCAAATTACCAGTGATGACATCGTCTGTTGGGAGCGTGACACTAAAAACAATCCTGATACAGAAAAAAAAGAGCTACTTTACACGAACATTTCAATAATAATGATTTATTTGTGGATTATATTCGGACACAGAGCAACACAATGACTCCTCCCTCACTCTCAGGCCCTGCCTATATTTGTTGATGTATCACAATGGAAATAGGGCACATAAGTCCATGAGGTGTTCACTTGTGTGTTATCCAACGAGCAGTAAGCCTTCTGGCGTTTGTTCCTCTCTCCTTGTATTTTGAAGGGTCCCAGTGGAGCGAGAGCAGGGTGAAATTGAGAGGGGAGTTAGTGGCGGCGGGGGGGGGAAGAAAGTAACAAAGGGGGATGCTTTTAGAGCGCCGGGCCAAATAAAGCACCTTTTCTCTATCTGACAAAGCAAAAGGGAGGGAGATGGAGAGAGGAAGAGAAGGGAGTGAGTGAGAGAGAGAGAGAGAGAGAGGAGAGAGACTCAGGGGTACGGCTCTCAAAAGAGGCAGATTTGTGAAGCTGAACATCACTCCGTGCATTCAGAAGGACTCATCTTCGCGTCATCTGTACCTCAAAAAAAAAAAAAAAAAAAGAAGTCATACCACCCTGACTTAAGTGCCGCTACGCCTGTGCCGGAGTGTATATTTTCTCTTTCTCTCTTCCCCTCTCTTCGCCGTTCTTATTCTCATTCCTATTCTCTCTCACTCCTCCACGCAGACTCATCCTTTCAGTCTGATGATTTATCCCTTCATCTCCAGAGTGTCATTGAAGAGAGCCGTTTGGCTCTCCAGACTAATAACCGTCGCCGAGATGGAGAGGGGATAATGTTATTGACTTCCAAGCTAGACGGCAGCCTGGCAGTGTGTGTTTCAGCCGTGTGTCTTTGTGTGTGTGTGTGATATTATGTGAATCTACAGTCACTCCTGGCTGCATAAAGCTGTGTAACTTTTAGATTTGCAATTTCATGTGCAGGTACTTCTGCCGTCTCTCGTTGTGTGCGCCCATATATATGTGTTTTTTTTTTTTTTTACCTAAGGGGAGGTCAGAGGTCAGGATGAAACAGTCCCTTTGCTGTTATTATAAGCCACCTAAATCGTGCTGGAGACGTGTCAGTTGAGTGGATGCTTACGGCGTCACCGTCCTACATGTTGTGTGGAAAGGAAAAGCCCTCGCAGTTCATTTCACCAGACGGCCAAACAGTCAGCGACGCTCCTCTGACGAGCTTGGATTAGCATAGTCATAGTAACTGTGAGCAGACCTCGCTCCACAAATAGTAAATACCACTTTCCTCAATGACAGTAATTCTGTATTTACCTCGGCATGTCAGGATCAGTAGATTTGATTGCAGCCAAACAGGATTTGGAAAGCAGCTGGCTTTGTGTGTTTTTTTTTTTTTGGTTTTTCTTTGGCGCACCCACACGTTCGCTCTTGTACGTGCACATGCGTGATCTTGGCATGAGCGCACTGACCAACTACATTCAGAGAAGAAAAAAAAAAAAGCTTACGCACGCCAAACACGTTACAGAATGTGAGTTTACGTAAGCGAGGCATGATGGCAGATGATTCCATGAAAAGGCAGACGTGTAATTCGGTGACTTCTTCTCCCCGGAGAGGCCGCGGTTTTCCTCCACGCTAATTTTAGAAAGCGGCGAGGAGGCTGGGGAACGCTGGAGCGGCGGAGTTTGGCTGAAGCAAGCCAAGCCTTGGGAAGGCGAGGACGAGGCTTATGCGCCCCCCCCTCCACCCTCCGCCCCCATCCCCTGAAGCTGCTCGCACACTTTTCAAGAAAACGTATGTGGCGAAAGGGAAAAAGGGAAGGGACTGAGTGAATGCGGGAGATAAGTGGAAAGAGAGAGAGGGGGGAAAAAAAAAACATCTGAGCGCACGGTGGCCCGGCCTCCAGCGTCACTGTTGCAGCCACGTGATCCGGGGCAGCGCATGTGAGCGCGTTGCGAACCGCGAACCGATTAGTGTGTCTTTTTTTTTCTTTTTTCTTTTTTTTTTCGCCAGCATATGCCAAGATTACAGCCGCCCATTGATGTTCAATTGTGCGTCTGTGCGTATCTTCTCCGTATACTGAGACACACACTGCACGGGCGGCCTTTTATGGTCGCATTACCTTGTTTATTTGCATGTGTAAAGTTTGCCAGCGGCCCCGCAGTTAAGGGGTTCAAAGCCGAGAGAAAGGTGAGAGTAATCCATCGTCGCTCCTTATCTTTTCCGAGGAGCGCGTCGTCGCGAATGCCCGCGCACGCTCGCCCGCGCACGGAGTCACATATTGTTTTGGCTACAGGCTACAACTGGTTCTAGCTGGATTTAAAGCAACAGCTCTGTTTTTTCTCTTTTTTTTCCCATTTTCTTTCCTTCGTTTTTGCTAAGCTCGGGGTTGAATGTGTTTCCTGGTTTGTGTGCAGGTTTATCTTTTATCCAAGAAATAATTACGGCGCTCCTCCGTCCCCCAGCGTGCCGCTGTGAAAGCGATGCGAGAGCAGGGAGGGATGTCTTTTGGCACATCTCTCAGGTTCGCCGTCAGCTGGTCGTCATGGCGTCTAAGCGGACAATAATGTACCCAAATTGCTCTTCACCTCCATCTTAAAAACCGCGCTCGGTGTGACCGGCTGCGAAGGAGAGGTCTAAGCTCAAGCCTGATGGGGGTGCTTGTCGTTAACCGCCTTTGGCACCCTGCTCTTCCCCGCCATCCAGATTATATTGGCTTTAAGGGCTCTTTCGCCGTGAGTCATGTTTATTTCATTGTCCCTTTTATGGCACCGCTGTTCCCCCTTTAACCCCTCGCCTCCCTGCACGCGGCTAAATGTTCCGGCAGCACACAGGAGAGTAAGTTATAGAGGTAATAAATATTAGATGGCCTCGGCTTCGAGTAGGGATGCGCGCTAATCTGTTTCAATTGCAGCGGAGGGACTTCGCCGCGCTCCCGCTCTCATTAGTTTATGATGAGTAGCGTTGCGTTATTTTAAATAAAGTCGACAATCGGATTTATGTAATGTGATTGTAAAAAAAAAAGGCAGATAAAAAGAAAACTGTCCACTGGTAGGTTAGTTCCCTAAAGCGTCAGACATCATTAAAGGCTTAGGTGAATATTTACTTTCTTAAAACCGTGCAACATATCATTTTAGACCATTATTAGAGAACAAAACCTGCTATAATTAACAGCTTAGATCCCCCTTAGGACCTTTAGCGAGCCCATTTTCCAGTTCTTACTGCTGACCTGATCCAATAGTAAGAACTGAAGTGTTGCATCCGTTGTGTGTAATTGGGTGAGTATATTACTAACTACATTACTACGCTACATTATGTGATGACGGCGGTGTAAATGATAGATTGGAT
>JAOXYL010000036.1:17227463-17240487 GCA_028564955.1 Terapon puta | reverse complement strand
TGTGTGTGTGTGTGTGTGTCAGTGCGGGTGTGTGTGTTTGAGTTTGTTGCAACCTCTGCACCATGCAGTTCTCATATTTACTGGGGCTGCCCCGTGATTGATGCAGGGACCAACGCGGACGCCGGGCCCGTTTCATGTTTTATGCATCCTCTGATAAATAAACGCGATTGTGTTTTCGTGGCAAGAAATCGCTTTTTTTTCACTGGTGGATCATCGCAAACTGAGGGTGAAAGTCAGAGTTTGTCGTCATTGTCTAAAAGTAACTTTGTTTTTTTTATTCTCCTTTGTCCTTTCAGCGAGGGAGGAGAACGTGGCCACCTTCCGCGGCTCGGAGTACTTCTGCTACGACCTGTCGCAGAACCCCATCCAGAGCAGCAGCGACGAGATCACGCTGTCCTTCAAGACCTGGCAACGCAACGGCCTCCTCCTGCACACGGGGAAGTCCGCGGACTATGTCAACCTGGCGCTCAAAGACGGCGCCGTCTCGCTCGTCATCAACCTGGGCTCCGGGGCCTTCGAGGCCATCGTGGAGCCGGTCAACGGAAAGTTCAACGACAACGCCTGGCACGACATCAAAGTGACACGCAACCTGAGACAGGTAATCGGGGCGTAGCAGTGATGGACGAAGTTTTTGGAGTCAGGTGGATTTTCTTTTCTTTTTTTCTTTTTTTTTCCTTTGTCGCTTTAGATTAGCTGCTTCCAAGAGCTTTGAGACAGAGCTGGCGTTAAGAATGTCACCTTGTTCTGATTGGTTGTCATTCCATCGCCACAGTTCAGAAACATTTCTGAGACAGATGTCATTATACTTTTGCTTATCTTTACAATGACATGATTTTTTTTTTTTTTTCATTTAAATTCATTTTCAGATTTCTTTTTCCCACCGAATGAATACTAAGCAGTTCTTTTGCATATGATTGACAGCTCAGTCAGGGCACCGTTGCGCCAGGTATTTTTTCGCCTTATTGAACTCGAGCTCCCTTCTGTCCTCAAATTAAAGCTATCTGATAATTTCTATTTTGCCTCGCGCTCCCCTAAGCTGACACTTCCATCAGGCGCCGTCGCTATCTCCTTCCTTTCAGAAACCTGATTTTTATTTTTTCTTCTTTTCAAACGCTCGCATAGAATATAGACTTTCACTTTTAGAGCCAGGCGGAGAGCGGAGTTTGCCTTTGAGCCGTCCATTAATGCAGTATTTATAGCTCCGATCATCGCGATGCTTTTTAAAGACAGAAATACATCTCGGAGACGCGCATCTGTTGTGCATAAGCAAGAATCTGTTGCTTGGCAGGCGTTGTTTACCGTTCCCTTAATGCGAACGATCCGAAAGTGAGCCGGTATCGCCGCCTAGATCGCTGTTAGATGAAGGGGAACAAAATAATGAGGCCCGGAGCCGAGTCGCGAGTCGACCTTTAGCTTCGTCTGCAGCGTTTAGTGTCGCTCTCGGAGCGGCACAGCAAGTAAGTGACGATTTCCTGACCCTCCCCTGACAGTAAGCTTCCTCCCCAACAGGTCAGTAAATAGCTTTAGCTGGAAATCCCAACAGGATAACACACAGTTTAGGGGGGTTAGAAGCGAAGAGTCGAGGGCTGCTTTCTTCTTCCTTTCTTCTTTTATTTTTTTACAGATCTGTCTCTCTTTCACTCTCATTTTCTTTCCTCTTTGAAAGGCACACTTTGTTGGACTGAGGGTGACAAAAACACTACGGGTTTTGTCGGGTTTCAGCCATCCTACACAAATTTTTACCTGAAAGTCCCCACGTCTCTCACAGAACTTCTCTTTGTTGTTGTTGCTGTTGTTGTTGATTTGATTTTTTTTTTTCCCTCGCAGGACTCCGATGTAGAAAATTTGGCTAGGATGGCGCGAAGGCACTTTAGTTGCCGCAGCGAATCTGACGAATCACGTAGTGTTTTTTTTCCCGCCGCGACACTAACTCATTCATGATTAAAGTCATTTTTTACTACTAACCAATATCTAACCAACTAATGTACTAACTAACATCCTAATTCTTCATCATTGCTTTTGGTTTTTGTTTTCTGTCCATCCTTATTAACAACCTTTTTTGTTCACTATTCTTTTGATTTCCTTTCTTCCCCTTTTTCTGGAAAGCAATCAGGCATTGGACACGCTATGGTAAACAAACTACATTGTCTGGTAGATATCATTCTTATTGTCTTTTTTTTGGGTTTGCCGTGTGTCCCCTCCCCCTCTCTTCTTTTATTCGTTCTCTTTGAGTTCCATCCTAGACACTCTTATCAAAAAATGAGGAGATGGGTTTGTATTACCAGGCAATTCTTTCTACGCTTCTTCTCAATTTCCTCCCTGACCTGCCAACAACCTCCTTCTTTACCCCACAATCCCCCATCCTGTTTTTTTTTCACTTTGGCTTTTACTTTTTTCTCTTTGTTTCTTCCACATTATTGCAGATTTCCAACAAGTAACAAAAAAAAAAAAAAAAAAAAAAAAAAAAAGAATTGACTTCTTTGCCTTTGTCAGGGCAACTGACTTTTTATTTTATTTTTTTTTCACACAAAAAGTCCCCATTTTTTGTGAGGACTGTCGTCCAGAACTGACAGAAGCTTACCACAATCCCAAAGATGGTGACCTCGACACCGAGCCCTTAAAGAGAAACTACCAAAAAAAGTGGCAACCCTTAACCTTCATTGCGGGAGCTCTGACAGTTGTTTCCAACTCACTATGGCGCATGGCATGCCCACACCTCATCGACCTCCACCCTCCCAAACTCATCCAACCTCACCCCCCCGTCACCCAAAATAACCACTAACACTCTAATTCACTCACTCACCTTCCACCTGTCACCGTATCACCCACTCTGCCCTCCCTGTGTGTGTTTTCGTAGCATGCTGGTGAAAGTGGTGTTTGTGTGTTTTGGCTAACCTTGACCCACCCCCCCTTTACACCTCCCCTGCCCCCGGGCCCATATGCATAACACGTCTAAGAATAAGCGTACTGATCTAGGATTATCGGTCTGGTCCAGTGACAGTGAAGGCACCGTCGTGACACCTGAGCTAAACCTGATCAGAGATCGGCACCGGCTGTTCTGAGAGCGTGTTTGAATATGGGCTCCGGTCTTGATCGTGCACGAGCCTCTGCACCCCACCACCTCCCCACCCCACCCCACCCCCCCCGTGTGGCCTGCTCCAGCTTCGTATGGCACCATCGACCCACTTACTCCCTTACATGTCCAATTACGTGTGTTTAATTTGCCTTCTAACAGTGATGACCTTGGTTTGCACATTGGTGTGGTGTTAAAAAGCCTCCCTTTGTTTTGCATGTGCGTGGATATATAGATGTAGACGTGTGCGAGAGAGGGGAGAGTGCGAGGCCTGTGGTGCGAGAGCGGGTGCGTGCGCGACTGCGGAGGGCGTCTGCGTGCGCGTGTGCGTGCTCACATGTGTGTGTACTGTATATGTGTGTGTCTGCAGTTACCAGATAAATCCCGAAACCTAAGACAAGTGCAATCAATTTGTCCTTGGTTTGAACATTGTACTAACCCTCCCCCCAACCTGAAGTTTCAAAACCAAACCTAGGATCCATTCTCTTACCCCCATCAAAGATAAAGAAAATATGCCTCTGCCATATCTTCTTTACCTGTCCTGTGAATCCTATGGCAAATAATCCATTAACAAAATCCAAACGCTGTCTGGTCCAAAACGATCGCTGCAAGGTACCAAACGATTCTGTAAAGAAACAAAAAAAAGGTTAAATGAGAAAAGCAACCTACAGTGTGGGACCCAAAGAAAAAGCTCACGTAGCCCGTTTCGAATGCAGACCAAGGAAAGAGGTGTGTTTTATACACATCACCCGATCGAATCCCAGAGTGTAATGGCTTGGCTTTGGCTATGTGTTGCCCCTCGACAGGTGACCATCTCGGTTGATGGCATCCTCACCACCACCGGCTACACCCAGGAAGACTACACCATGCTGGGCTCCGATGATTTCTTCTATGTGGGTGGGAGCCCCAGCACCGCAGACCTGCCCGGATCTCCAGTTAGCAACAATTTCATGGGCTGTCTCAGAGAGGTAAGAGGGGGTCTCAAATGAATACAGATGGGGGGGAGAGGTTGTTCTTTCACGATACCGTATCTGCATTTGCATTCGATTGTTCGCCGCTTCAGGACTGTTGCTATCGTGCATAATTGTGCTGCTGCGTGCACATAATTTTTGCAGTGTTTACTTAGCCGATGCAGATGTTTTAGATGCGGAGAAAAATAATAATCAGCATGCTTTCCTCGGAAGGACGGCAAAGGAGAGGAAAATAAAATTGCATTATCAATTAAAGCTGCTGAGTTGGCAGCGGAAGTATCAGACTTTCAATATTCCCTCGCTTAATCTAATTCATAACACTTACTGCAGTTTGTGTGTGAGGAAATATCCCAAAATTGCTTCTGTCACATGTAATTTGCAGCATCAGCTTGAGTGTGCTGCTAAAACACCTCCCAATGGGCGGCAATCTGAGAGAAATATTTGCTTATGATGAAATACGAAAAAGCCTCGTTGTTTCGGGACATTCATAATGTATTTGCCGGCTCTTTGAGCTCGTGAGTAGAGCCAGAAAATATATTAAGTGCCCTGTTATTTACATTTTGCTTGCCATTACTTATTCTGCAGCAAGTAACGATAATAAAGGGAGGAGCGGGGGCCTCCTCGGAGCTGTAAAAAAAATAAAAAGTCAACATCGATTTCTGCAGTTTAGCAGCAGACTCAGAAATGGCATTATGTTTTTACTTGGCACCAGGTGTGAGTGTGTGTCTCTGTGCAGGGGCGGCTATCTTGAACATTGTCCTAATTAGAAATGACTCTTTGCGTTCTCATTATTGGGGATTGCTGTTTAAAAAGTATTTTGGAGAGGTATTGGTAATCATGCGTGGTTTTTCGTGACAGTGGCCGACAGCAGCAGCCTTTAGATTTAAGGACGAGATTCTTAGCCTGCATCTAAAACAAAGGTGTGGCTGATGCAGCTCCTCTGTACTTAACAACAGACAGATCATATGAAGAGCGGAAATACAATGCTGTGAACATTAATTGATCCTCTATGTTTTTTATCCCATGAAAACACTGGTGGAAGTTTCAAGCGCGGATCAGATATCGGCCATTCATCAGCGCTCGAATTACACCTTGAATTAGCTTAAAGTTAACTGGAGCTGTACATTATAATTTAGCTCTGTGCCACGAAGTCTAAAAGCAAAGTATTAGTTTGCTTCAACCCAGGAAACAGAAGCTCTTTGAATTTTTCATGGCAGCTCAGAAATGTGTGTACAAGGTCACAGGGATGAAACTCAAACCGGTAATAGCATGTCTGGGTGTCGCAGCTCGTTGTTGAACCCCCGAAAAAGCAGCACTAAACAATCTCGTGGCACTCAGTTTGCTGCCTTCTCGTTAAAATCGCATGAAAAGTCAGGAAAGGCCACAGAAGTTCATGAAGTGACGACATCTGTCACAGCTGTTAACCTTTTAAACAGTACTTGTAGTGCTGTAAGTTTACCCAGCAACTGACTGGATATAGGACTCAGTGTGTTATAATCACTACTGACAGTAGGGTGCATTTTAATTGACTGGTTAGGAGAGAAAAAATGAACAAATTACGTACTCTTACTATGAAATTGGAAAAAGTGACGCATAATTTCCATGTCAACCAATGAGCCTCTTGTTTAAACCAAAATAGTCTGAAATGTGGGAATCAAAATTAAAAAGAAAAAAGACTTCAACATGTACATGGTTTTCCTCTTGGTACATTTTTATATAATCTATTCCACAGTCAATACAATATTTTATAATATGATCAGGATTTTGATTATCCTACTTAATTTGCACATATTTGATGCTAGACTAGTAATAATCTTTTTAACATGATATTTCATTCTTGGTTGTTTTTGCTCACAAAATAAACTTTGATTGCCAAATACGTTTTCACAGACAATGAATTTGCCTTGATGTCAAAACATACAACAAAGTAGTTAAATAACTGATACTATTGTGCTATTGAAAAGTAACTTAAAATGTAAAATGTATGTATAATTTTGTACAAGATAAGACCCTGATTGATCCCAAAGTGGGGAAATTTCTCTGTTACTTATGTACAATGCACTGTATATTCCACAGTATAAAAAGCTGTACAGAACAAGCTCTAAGGAATGAGAAGATCTTTTTACAAAGAATATGTGCAATATGTAAACAGATGGAGATACATTTTTTTTTAATATTCTTATCCAGAAGGTTTACTTCAACCCAGCTGCTGGAATCATGACTACAAAGATTCGCATTTTGTTTGCGTGACATTGTGACAGCCTTCATGATGTTTTTAAGTTTTAAACGAAGCGGCATCAATATGCGAGCGTGTGCGAGGCTGGCCCCTCTCCACCTGTCGCCCTCGCTGTTTTTTCCCCTTCCATCACAACCTTCTCAATTTTGACAAGAGCCAGGAAGTCCAGTGATGTGCTGCCAAGCTCAGTCGAAGCACCTTCCAACATGCCTTTCGTGAAGCCAAGTGAGCTTCCATCAGACCACTGCAAGCTCCCTTAGCTCCGCTTACACACACACACACACGTGCACACATAAGCAGCCATGTTGGGTGGTGGCTGAGAGAAAGTCACCTTGTCTGCAATGTTTTATGTTTCGACCGAGCTCCTCCTGCAGTCATTACCACATGTGCTAATGCATTTCTGGTCCATCCTCAAATTGCTGTGACATTTTGCCTTTCTCCCTCACAGACGGCGTATACAGTGCGTACATTTCTGGCTCCGACACAGCCGCCTTTTTTGCGCTTTTCCCCGAGGCTCCATAAATAAAATAGCGTTGACTTCGCTCCAGTGTGCCTGTGATCATTAACATCCTCGCTGTGTTTTGTTTAAAGAAAACTGGCTCGGTTGAGTGTTTGCTTTCAGTCCGTGGCTCCCGGTGTACGTTTAAGCACAGAAAGTGCCAGCAGTGCCCACAACGAAGAGGAGAGAGGCTTTCAAAAACAAGGATAAGAACTGCCCCGCTCCTTTTGCTTCTCATACGGTAATCAAAGAATAATACACAAACAAATGGTCCACCTGGTACCTAGCACGAGATGATGATCATGATAAATAATAAATGCCAATCGCGTGCCCCATGTGATGAAAAATCTCTTTCTTACGGTGTTGTCTTCCAAGCTTTTGAGCACTTCTGTGCTTTTGCAGTACGGGAGGATTTGTGGATTCGCCGTTCTTGACTGCAATGGAAGTCAGTCCAGCACAAAGCATGAAACATAGATGAGCGCTTGGGTCAAGACTGCGAGCAGGCTCACCAGCTGTATACGGCTTTACAGGCACTGAAAGCTAAACTCTGCTCAAACATCGGCTGCATCAAAGTAATGTGAGATTCGGATTTCTGTTCCTGTATCTGCGTTGTGGTTAATCTGGCTGTCCTGGAGTCAAAATATGACGCACCCAATGTGAATATAAGGGGAATAAATTGTGGATGACATGAACATACCCTTATAGGCATCATTTACATACGAGCATATCTTAGTAATGATGCATTTTGAGACCTACTAACATTAAAGGGTGCTGTACTTTTGCACGGAAACCAACGCCTTGTTGTAATTTTGTACTTTCTGCACAGAGGAAACACAGATTTTGTTCATCGTCCCACACGACAAACCACCCCTTCGACACTAAAAGTAGAGATTTGACTGGTTGTTCAGGAAAAGAAAAAAATTGATTGGCGCGGCTTTAAGGAGGCCGATGCATTCACGTCAAGTCTTTTTTTTCCCGGATTTCATCAGCGCGATGCAGAGGCCGCCGCGTCGTCCGTGCGCTTCCAATATTATCCGAGCTTCGCGTGACTCAGCGTGAGCTGGCCCTCGCAAAGGCAGCGCTGGGTGGACAGAATCATGGAGGTGATTCACCGCGCGGTTGGGTCGTTGGTAGTACTGTTGCGATTCCCGACTGTTCATCAAACGTTGCTCCATTAAGCAGGCATGACGCCAGCTGCTACCCAGGACCATGCAAAACCGCTCACGACCGTCTCTGTGACCCACCCTTCGCACTTCTGTTCATTCACAACGTCCCTTTTTGTGGTAACAAAGCCCACCTTCAAGTGCGTCTTGATTGTGTGCGTTTGCGGGAGCTCTTTCACCTGTGTGCGTCATGCCTTCGGCTCTCTGCCTCTCTCCTGCTCTCCTACACCGTGTTTATTCCTTCCTGCCCCCTCCACCTCTTCCTTTGGCTTCAATATCCCCAGATAATGAGGGAATGATTCAGTTGACGTTGGCCCATTGCTCGGATCAGAGTGCGTCAGTATTTCTGTCTGACTGTGTGTTTGTAATGTCTGGCTGGATTGCCTCAAATGCTACAGGAGCAGGAGGGTTTGTGCGCGTTGGTCTCTCTTCACAATGAGATTTAAAAGAAAAAAAAGAAAAAAGTGCATCACACAGGGCTGATGAATAAGCTGATGGAGGCATGTGCCGCTGCGGCGGGCGAATCCCTCCCTTTCTCTGCCGTCTGACAACAAAAGAGAGGCTGCGTGCTGCCATCACAACCCCTCTCTCGTTCAGTCTCCACTGCACTCATCTGCCCCCGTAGGCTACATGGGATGTCATCCATGCACAGCACACACACACACACACACACACACACACACACAAATGTCCCGCCTACGCTCGTGTTTTGCCATGTGGGCTGCAGCGTGTCACGTGATCTAGGGCCAGTGGGCAGCCGCCCCGACTCGCTCTCCGGTCAGCCTGATGTTTGCAGCGCCACGCAGTCAGTTACCTCCTGCAGCACCCCCCCCTCTCCTTCCTCCTCCTCCTCCTCCCCCAGCCAATCAGCTCTCACGCCATCCGGCAGCCCCTCCTTTCCGGTGTCACAGGGCACCCGTGGCGGCGCCGGAGCCTCGGCGGTGGCGGCTTGTGTCAGGCTGCGGGGGCGGCCGGGGCATGCGCCGTTACCTCCGCTGAGAGAGGAGGAGCTGGAGGTGGGAGAACAAGTGGGGGGAGGATAGAAGGTGTGAGTATTTGGGAGTAGAAAAAAAACAATTTAGAAAAGGAAGTGGCGGGGGGAAGTGGGGTGACACAGCATAGGAGAAGGTGCAGGTGAGGTGAATGTCAGCAGGAGAGAGACAGAAACAGAAACACACTAAAGCGCGGGATCAAGAGAATGATGAGTAAGTGAGAAGTCGTGGAGAGAGGGCAAGAGACCAATATTTGGCATTTGAGAGGAACATTGCCGTCATCAGTTTGGTGTTAGTCACCACAGTGTGTTCAGGCAGCGCTTGTTTTCCCCTCCAATACAAATTCAAATGTCACCCTGTCCTTTTAATTATTTTACTCTTTTTTTTTCCCCTCCACTTCCCCTCAGAGGACGGATCTGTGATGGATGGGTACAAACTTTAATGGAGTGCCTTCACCTCTCACCTACGCCCCCCTATAGGCTAAGCTCTCCCTCCGTTTGTTTACAGGATTTGTCTCGCACACATTTATATTCCAAATCCCGGATAACTCAAAAACCAGCATTGTATAGTGTCACAAAAATAAATTGCTGAAAGATATTTTTATATCCCGGAGTCAGTGGCCCACGGAGCACAATTACACCTGAGATAACTGATAGCATATTCGTGGTATGATGTTATCACTCTTGACAAAATTAGAACTTTTTCGTCAGTCATGCGCCGGTGAAAGAGCGCCTAAAAACAGAGCTGATAAATCATAATCTTCCCCGTTTTTTGAGGTCTGTTTGGATCCTTTGTAACCTCGACTTAAGACAGGGAAAATGGATGTAATTATAGAAAACAAGTTCTCGTCTCCTTTCTTCTCCAGGCTGAGTGGAAACCTTATATGACATGAACAGCACCACCTTTCGCAGTAAATTGAACACAGTCTGTTCCGGGGCTAATCTCATCATTAAACCAGGGTCACCTCGTCACATAATCGACCGAATCTGCCGCGAAAGAAACAACGTGTCCCTGTAAAAATGCTAAGTTTTGTAACCTTTCTGGTAAAAGTAAAATTGAATTCTTTACAAGATATGTTTGGAGAGAAAATTGATACCTTTTTCCCATCTGAACACCAAATATAAAGCTGGAGTCGAGACGTGGTTAGGTTATCTCAAAGACTGGAAACAGGAGGAAACAGATAAACTCACTAAACTAAATTTCCCTCAAATACAAACACCTCTTAAGATGTTATATCAGGTTTTTTTTATTTATCCTTCTATACACTAGAGTGTGAAGTTGACCATTTGGTTTCATAAATACATTTTGTAAAAGCATGACTTACATTCAGAGTCCTTCAATAACCCATTAGACCGTTATTCATCTGAAGCTCATCTTAACTATCACAAGCATAGCTGTACTTTATCTTTTATACTTTCTCCATTTATTTTTTTGTGCTGCTTTGTATTCAGTAATGTTACCATGGTCCTTTCAAAATGAATCACTGGTTAAATGGCATGAGTCAAAGTCAAAGTCAACTTTATTGTCAAGTGTACTATATATGCCAGATATACAGCACAGATGAAATTACAGTCCTCTCTAACACACAGTGCAAACACACAGTAACATTAAAAAAAAAAAAAACAGTAAAAAATAGAAATAAAGTAACAAGTAAAATGTAAAATAATTTAACAATAATTTAACAGGAAGACATAAATAAAATAAACAGACACACCGTCTGATGAGCTAGTTAAAAACTGCATTTGCATAGCTTTATTAAATCCATGCATACAGCATGACTTAAAGTGCTAAAGTATCCAACGATTAAAAAAAATAAAGACATTGAACAAAACCTAAAAGCTCCACTTTTACACTTTGGGAGTAGTCCCCTTAACACAAGTCAAAACATACAGTCCTGCAAAACTGGGGTGCAAAATGGCAAAAAAGTACAAAATGGTGTGATATTGGTTTATTCTGGATTGGCTGAAAACACAGCAGCATCCTGTCTGTCGAGCACGGTAGCGTACAAACACCCTCAGTGAATCATGAATGAAGAAGTCAATAGAGAGCGTTGATCCGGCTGAAGACCTTGCTACCATTTCTCTCACTGAGGTCTGCTGTGAGCCCACGGCACTTCAACCGGGTCCAGCGCCGGCGTTAAAGTCATTCCAAATTTTGGCGTGAGCCCGTGGTGCTGAGTCAGCTCTCGCCTCGTTTGAAAGGAAGAGAAGAGCGAGGTGGGCGAGCTTGTGAAGTGGGAGGTTAGCTCTCCACCGCTGAGCCAGTCAAGGTCCTGGACGCTGGACGAAAAGAGGCCAAGGAAGGAAAAGGCAGCAGAAATGAGTGCCATTTATCTGTTATTACAAGACATCAGGAAAATTGAATAATTGATTTCAGAATAAACAATATTAATAATCAGACGTCTAGTTTAGAGAAATAAAGCACCCTCCGATGCAGCTTCTAAATCTAAAGAGTGCGACGCTTAATCTTATTTTCCTCTTGCTGCGGTGCATGTGGGGCCACGATCGGCTGTTCTATTTCAGTCTGACAACTTGTTAGACAGATTTATTGAGAAATCATGTCACTTGTCACTATGGAGGCATATAAACTGGCTCTCCACGTGGAGCCCTGGAATGAGACACTGTATGCCCCATGAATGCTGCGGTGGAGGTGAAGGTGGGGCTGCAGCTGTAAAGGCAGAGCTCGGTACCGTCGGCAGCAGCGGCGTTCGCAGGGAGGTTACGAGCAAGTTAATGTGACAGATTGAATGCCTCCCTGTGTGTGCATGTGTGTGTGTGTGTGTTGAGAGGGTACTGTATGTGTCGCATTGAATGGCGCATCTCGTGGCACAGGGTGAAGCCGAGGCCGCGCGCCTGGACGAGTTTTGCATCATTCCACCTATTTTGCTGCATTTGCAGTGTCTTTTCGCCAAAATCACACACACATACACACAGAAAAAAAAATGTCTCCCACTTGTTTCTACTGAGTGATGCAAAGTGTTTTAATGTGCCTATGTAAGCAAAGATTTGAGCTATCCACTGCTGAAACTGCTGCTGCCGACCAGTAAAGATAATAATAAAAATAATAGGAGCGCTTTGTCTGGGAAGGCATGTTGCTGATAATTTTCTGACACACCACACATTACAGTCTGTCCCAAATTAGATAGCAGACATTTTAAGCAGAACCACCTGCATGCCTCCATACTGTGGGAAAAAGGCAAAATAACTGGTATTGATGCATATATCCCAGTTAGTATTTTTGTAATTAGTCACTTTGATGCCCTGTAATCATCACAGATTATTCTATTTCTGTACTCTTGACTGCATATCAACCTGCCCTCGGTAAATATTGTATGTGTTGCATTGGTTTCTGTGCATATTTCTGTATTTGTACATCCAGCTTAAAGTAAATTGATTTCATTTTCAGTGTTTGAGAAAGTAGAGATCTTCTCTTTCAAGCTTCGTGAGCACCTTGTGTGTGTGTGTGTGTGTGTGTGTGTGTGTGTGTGTCTGCGAGTGCGTGTCTCCACTCCACTTCAGCGGTATTACCCTGCTTCTTCATTAACACTGGGGCTAAATCAGTAGCTGACAGCAGCTGTGGCCGGGGCCAAGAGGACATGAGCGCTGATCTGAAGTAGATTAGGGAGGATATTGTGTACTTGTGTGTGTGTGTGTGTCTGTGCATGCACCCTCGGCGCTTCCACCCACCTGCCCTTCCCTCACCCTTTACCAGGGCCCAATCAATACACCATCCCGGAGCCGAGATGGAGGATCTGGGCTTTATGGAGTCGTTACAGTCCCCTGTGTGTGCATTATGAATGGGCCCCATAAGGCTGTTGATAGGCCGGCGGATAGCGTAGCAAAGCGCAGCCATAACAAAGGGAAAAGATGAGGCGCACACAGCCGCAGTAGTCAGTTCCTCTTTTATAACATCATTTCGATTACCTTATTGATCAGCCTGCAGCAGAACAGACAAAATCATAATCCCAAAACAGATCGGGAGCCGGCTGATAGTAAGATTAGTGCGCTCCAGAATAACACCGCAGTGCCTGGGAGAGTTTGTAAAGACTTTCCACTGTCAAGAAAACTACAATAAAGCATGAGGTTTTTCA